>OY821763.1:39125189-39720189 GCA_963682095.1 Potentilla sterilis | reverse complement strand
CACTTCTGTGAACACCAGTACATCATGGTATGAGGATGACCCGTTCGTTTTAGCCACATGGGTGAAACAAGTGTTTTATCTTGATGATCTCGCAAAGGGTGACCCGTGGAAAGTAGTCAACACTATCCACCATCGCAACATTTACCGGGCGTCTACACTTGGAGTGGCTGAAGAGAACGAGGAAGGTGGCACCGCGTATCAAGAGCCCAACTCAAACGGTATTCCTGACTCCTCTTTTATTCGCCTAGACACGCCGGTGCGACATCGACGTGAAGAGCCACTGCTTGTTGCTGTTGATCCAAATGAAGAAACTAACGAGGACTCTAGTGGGGAGGAAAGACATAGATTACCCGTATCGAGCAATTCAGAAACCGAAGAAGACTCATCCGATGATTCTGATTACAATCCGACGGATTAAGTAATTTAGATGATGTAATCCTTTCATTTGTAATCCACTAATTTCTAATGAACGGGCGTGGGGATGAGCCTCCCAGCTAGGCTGGGTTCCAAACCCCTTAAAAAAAATTGGAAATATGTTGACTGCTGGGTTTCTGTTTTCTTTAAGGATGTTCAATTTTGGTTATATATGAACAGGAAATGGGAAAACGAGAGGTGTAAACCTACTGATTTTTTTTTACCATTTTCATAGTATAGCCGACGAAATAATGCATTTTTCGTCGGCCATAACTATATTGAAAAATACATATTTTATTTTAGACATAAAACGACAAATGAATAGCCGATGAGTACGGGGTTCTCTCGTCGGCTATGATTTAAAAACAAAAAAAAACAAAAAATGACCATATTACATTTTCTATCACTAACGATAAACTATTGCTTCATCCTTCAAACAGAAAAAAGTCGTGAAATAAGATATGACTGAAATAATGAAATATTTCTATGGTTGAAAAATGATAAGATTCCGATAAAATCTGAGTGTCGAAAGATGCGGTCAAAGGTTTTATTCATTCGTTTCCGTAATGGTAGCGTGACGTTAGGTAAATATTTTGAGGAAAATTTTTATACGAGTAGCTGCGTCTCATCGATTTGAAACTATTATTTGTTGAAGGTCAGGCCAAAACCCGTCATTTAAACAGTCCAATTACCATTTCTAAGCGTTTAGAGGTTTGACTGACCCGGTTGACCGTTCCGATCGAGCCTTTAACGTTGTCAGAAGTAGTTGGATTTTTTTTCATACATGTATTTAATCTTAACAGTGAAATCTGACGGTTGGAATCGATTTTGTTAAATTTTAGATTCAAAATCAGAACATATGCAGTAATGTTCCTTAACTTGTTTACTAAGTGTTTAAGTGAATGTATAGTTTCAAATAGTTACAATACGTAGACTCTTCAAATGCAAAAATGTTGTGAAATAAGATATGACCGAAATGATAAAATACGTCTACGGTTGAAAAATGACAAGATTCCGATAAAATCTGTGTGCCGAATGTTGCGGTTTGCTGTTTTTTACTTTCGTTTTCCTATGGGTAGCCTAATGTTCGGTAAATATTTTGAGGAAAATTTTTATACGAGTAGCTGCGTCTCATCGATTTGAAACTATTAGCTGTTGAAGGTCAGGCCAGAAATCGTCGTTTAACTAGACTAATTTCCGTTTTAAAGCGTTTAGAGGTTTGACTTATTGGTTTGACCAATAGTTTAGCCGACGAAAATTATATTTCGTCGGCTAAACTCTTGCGATCCGCGCCTTTTCATTCTCCGCCGTTGGATGGCTCAGATCCGACGGCCGTTGATCTTCCAAAGTATAGCCGACAACATTCAAAGAATAGCCGACGACATTCAAAGTATAGGCGACGAAATAGATGATTTCGTCGGCCATTCCTAGAATAGCCGACGAAATCATCGATTTCGTCGCCCATTCCTTCTGCTATAACTTTGGTTATAACGCGACTTTTTCTGCATTTTTCTCTCCTCCTCCTCAAATCGCAGCGCTCTCCTCCTCCAATCCGCCGATCGCCTCCTCCTCCTCCCTCGATCCGCCTGCCCGACGCCGCCTGCCGCCTCCTCCATCGATCCGCCGCTCGCCTCCTCCTCCTCCCTCCAACCGCCTCCTCCTCCTCCTCGATCCGCCGCCGCTCGCCTCCTGCTCCTCCCTCGATCCGCCTGCCGCCTCCTGCTCCTCCTCCTCCTCCCTCGACCCGCGCCGCCTGCCGCCCCTCCTCCTCCTCCCTCGACCCGCGCCGCCTGCCGCCCCTCCTCCTCCCTCGACCCGCGCCGCCTGCCGCCCCTCCTCCTCCTCCGGCCGGCCATAATTTAATTAGGTATATATATATATATATTTTTTGAATTTTATAATTTAGGTATTTATGTTAATTTAGGTATTTTATGTTAATTTATGTATTTATGTTAATTTTGGTATTTATGTTAATTTTAATTTTATAATTTAGGTATTTATGTTAATTTAGATATAATTGTTAATTTATGTATTTAAGTTAATTTAGGTTTTTTTTTAGGTATTTATGTTAATTTAGGTATTTTATAATTTAGGTATTTATGTTAATTTAGGTTTTTTTTTTAAATTTATTTTAATTCTATAATTTAGGTATAATTGTATAATTTAATTGTATAAATTTGTAGCCTAATTATATAAATAGTTATATTTCAGTTTCCGTTCAATTAGTATTATTTAAAATTAGTTACAATTAAAATATTAATTTGTTAGTATGTTTTAAAATATGGGGCTATTTTGGTTATTATATTAATTAGAATTTTTTATTTAATGTAATATAATTTAATATTAATTAATATATTAATCCCTCAAGCTCTAGATGGCCGATGCAATTAGAACGTTCTTCGGAGGCCGTCGTTCTTCCAGATCTAGGGGTTCTGGAAGTTCTGGCGGATCCGGAGACTCCGAGAGGACCCTTAGCCAGCCTGAGAGGACCACCAGCCAGCCTGAGAGGACCCTTAGCCAGCCGCGGAGGAGTGTGGATTCATCCCAGCCGCGGAGGACCGTGGATTCATCCCAGCCGCGGAGGAGTGTGAGTTCTCGATACCAGACCCTTCTCCAGGCGGGGCGGCCGTCGAGCAGTCACGTCCCCCTCTCGGGCCAGATGCTCCGAGGTCGAGTAGGCAGCTATTTCAGGACGAGATAGCTCCAGACGTTCATCAGGTCCGTATGCCTGAGGTTCTTCGGGAGCCGATGGTGAGTCCGGCGCCGTCTGATGCTGACTCGACTGAGGGGCCTACTCTCCCAAATCAGCTCTTCCTGCCGTACAACATTCCTGCGATACCCGAGGTGGACGATAGTGGTGTGCCCATATGGCCTCCTAGGCCTCAGTACGTGAGTGCTGCGGAGGCATACCACTTTGAGCCGTTTGAGAGACCTGGGCTCCTGATGTCGGCTCGATTAAAAGCAAAGTCGACAGAAGCGTCATCGAGTTCAGGTAGCAGTTCCCGCAATACGAGAGGTGTCATATGTTTTGAGACGCTCAGGAGGAGTGTTGAGACCAGCGGGAGGATCCCGATCAACGAGCCCCCTAATGAGGATGTTAAGGGGATAAAAAGGCGCGATTACACGGGTTGCGTCGGAGCACTAATTAGGGACAGAGTCCCTATGTTGTGGACGCGGTGGGCCGATGTGTCGGAATTGATCAAGAGGGAGCTCAACAACGCGGCGTCGGTGAGTAATTTAATGAGCTTAATTTCTTTATCGTAATATTTAATAATTTTTGGTATTGTTATAATTTTAAAACTAATAAAATTTTATCTTCCAGACATACTTCGAGATTGCCGAACACAAGCAGGATTGGGCGTACGCGATGCAGAACTTGAGGTACGTTGGGAATTCCTCATCTTATAATTAAAAATATTCTATGATATTAATAATATTTCTAATGCACTTTTGTTTTTTCCATAGGTTCAAAGAGTGGAAGAACGAGCTCCGTACCCACTTTAACCAATACGACAGACTTGGTCGTATGGGTACTCCAAAAGAGTTGATGTTCAGGGAGTACGAGTGGCGTTGGTTGAAGACAGTAGACTTCAACAACCCAGTTATGTAGGTAAATACTAAACTTAACGATAAATGTTTATTTTGTTAATATTTTAATTTTTAGTTTAATTATTTGATAATTATTACACTAATATTATATTATTTGTTTGAAGGCACGGTCTCGGCAGAACTCTGTGAACCGCCGCCGTAACACAACCCTCCATCATGGTGGTTCTAGGCCGTTTTCACAATTTCAGGAGGAGGCGCTTAGAGATCATCCTGAGGTCAACCCGTACGTAGAGACGTTTAAGAGGGTTTATCCACAAGCGGCAGAAGACCTTGTAAGTCGTTGATTACGATTTTAAATTTTAAATTATTAATTTTACTTAATTATATATTTGTTAGAATATTAATTATTTTTTTTGTTCCCGTTCAATTAGGAGAGGGTGAACCTGGCCGAAGAAGACGTGTATTCGGCAGTAGTTCGGGAGACACAACCGAACATTTCAGAGGAAGATCTGCGAGAAGCCCTTACCCAGGTCGACCGATCGAATGTCACCACTGCAGCGAGGATATTCGACGGAGCCTTCCCAAACCGGTCAAACGACTACTACTGTCGGGGTTTGGGAAGTTCATGAATGGGGGTCCTGAAGACCGTTAAGGGAGCTCAGAAGAAGGGAGGCGGGGACACCCAACAGATGAGGGGGGAAATGCAGAGATTGGCCGAAGAAAATGCAAGATTGGCGGCTCTGTTCGAGACATCACAGGAGCAACAACGCATAGCACAGGAGCAACATCGCAGAGCGCAGGTGCAACAACGCAGAACACAACATTATGCGATGGAAATGGAGCGTTGGAATGCTGAATGCGAGAGAATTCGGCGACAGAACTACGCCGGCCAACAAAACTGGTTGTAAGCTATGTTCGCGGCACAACAACAAGGCCATGAACCCCCGCCCCCGTTTGAGCCGTTAGATGAACCTCGAATGCCGAGAGTTTCCGAGTTCCTTCAGCAGGATGACGAGGATGGTGGAGATGAGGATGACGGGCATGTTGGGGATGACCTGATAGACTTTAGTGCTTTAGGTGATGATTATGGTTATATTTTATGTATATTTGAACAAATTAAATAAGTCATTTAGACGTGTTTCTTGTTGGTGTAAATGTATGGATTGTTACTCTGAATTGCAGGTTGCTTGGAATGGTAATTTAGAAATTAATTTAATTTTTTTTTCCTAAAATTACAGAATAGCCGACGAAATTTGACCATATTTCGTCGGCTATAACTATTATAGCCGACGATTTTTATCTAATTTCGTCGGCTATAACTGTTATAACCGACGATTTTTACCATATTTCGTCGGCTATTCCTTAAAATATTAATATATTTTGTCAAGTATAGCCGACGAAATATACTAATGTCGTCGGCTATAGTCGGCAAAATCGTCGGCCATGCTCGAAAATTTCCGACGAATTTCGTCGGTTATTTTTCAAAGGTTTGGTCGACGAAATCCATTTTCGTCGGCTATACTTTAGGAATGGCCGACGATTTCAAAAATTTCGTCGGCCATTCGTATTACCGACGGCGTTTTACCGACGAATTATAGCCGACGATTGTTTCGTCGGCAGAAGGAATAGCCGACGAAATTTGGGAATAGCCGACGAAAAATGTTTCGTCGGCTATTCTGTAAAATCTGGTAGTGACTATATATGCAATTTGTAATTTTTTTTTTTCTGTTACGGCGGTATGTGCTCGAGCATATTGATTTTCTATATTGCATTGCAACCAATGTTTAAAATGTTTTTCGCGAGCCAAAGGCGTCCCAAGACGCGCTATAGCGCGAAAGGCGCGCCGAGGCATGTTGAGGCGTCGTCTTTCGTGTATCTTTTTTTCCCTAAAAAATGACATAGTTTTGAATTTTTTTTATCACATTATATAAGGTACATATATAAAAATAAGGTTTCCTATTTTTCTGAAGACGTCACAAAGTGAGTTTCCTTGCTCCTAGTCAATCTCCATGTTGGCAATTCTTACTTTGAGTCTTTTTCTTGTCATTTTAATTTGATGCTTGATATGAATTTCATACTGATATGGAGGTGGATCCAATGGCTCTTAGTGTGGAAGAGGGAAGAAATTAGAATGAGAGAATTGCAATTTATGTATTTGTTAATTTAAAATGTATAAATTAATGTATTTTGATTACTTGTTTTGAATTAAAAACTATTTTTATCTTGATTTTATTTATTTGTTTTATTATAATTTAAAATTTTATAAAGCACAAAAGGCTTCGTCTTGGGGCCTTAAGGCTTCCAATACTTGAGGTTTCAACAAAACGCCTCGCCTCGCGCGTTCGGCCTTTTAAATATTGATTGCAACAATTATTTTTATTTTAATTTGCATGGGAAACAGACTTAAACATGCAATGGTTTGTCTTGTGAGATTTCAATGTATTTGTGTTTATATTTCTGTCGTCATTCTCTAAACAATTCATGGTCATTGACTCATTGGGATAATGGGATGCCTAGCCTGCTGGAGAATCCTGAAGGTACAGTTGGGATATTAGTTAGTGGCAAGTGTCTGTTTTGTCTTGACATTTATGCATGATTGCTAGTTTAAAGTTGTGGAGCTAACTCATGTCTAGCTTCAAATGTCTGGTTGGCATGGGGTTCATACATATGATTCTCTTAATCTCTTGGTGGATCTTTGAGGTTGTGTGTTTGGTCGTATGTAACTTCTGGTTTTTTAAGCCAGAGGCTCAGAGCAAAGATTTTTTTTTTTCCTTATGTTTTCCTTCTTTTTTCCTTAGGTAAGATATTGGTTTAATGATCCCGTTCACCTGGTCACCAAGTGACCAGGAAAATATGGTCAATAAACCATCAGATCAAAATCCATTAAAATCAAATGGCTGATAATTAATGAACCTCTGAATTTATAGCCGTCGGATTTTGATCTGATGGTTATTGACCATATTTTCCTGGTCACTTGGTGACCAGGTGAACGGGACTGATTGGTTTAAAGCTTTGAGTTATGCAAAAATCAATTAATATTTAATCCAAATCAAAAATGAGAAAAGGCTATCCCAAATTCCATCCCGCACTAGCGAAAAAAATTTATAAGATTGTGTACGAACTTTCAGAAATCTCGAAAAAAGTGAGCTTAGGAGTGTTCAGTAGCAACACTTAAAAAAAAAATATTAACAATGAATAGAGTTTAAACTCATGCTAGAGTAAATCAACGACGTAGATTTGGTATCCGCCAATCAGGCCCAAGGGCCGAAAAAGACCAAACTCTGTTTAACAAGAAAATACCTAACTCAATTTAGGTTTTGTTTAAAAGGAAAATCAATCAAACAATGCACAAATTATTGCCCATTCTAATTTTCCATACCTCACATATGGAAACTATCGCATTAGTACCTCAAGTCTTGGCTTCGATCCAATTTATGTACAAGCCGTCATTGACCATGTTAACTAGGTGTTAACTAAGTTGCAAGTTCTATTCTTTATAGAGGTATGTTCGTCCCAAAATTTATGCATGACATCTACATTATGCAATATATGCAGGTTTATTTTGTAATTAAGAACTCTAGGTTGTTTGTAATATTTAAGCAGGTTTATTCACTATGTTATGGAATGAGATGTGTTGTAGTAATTTAGAAAGTTTTTTTTTTATTTCTATTCATGGACTCGCTTGTAGTAATTTAGCTTGTTTGGAGGCAATTTCTAGTGTGTACTATAGCGAATTAGTTACTAGAGGGAAGACACTTGCTAACTTTACCCGAGATAGATTTTTTTGATTCTGAAAAGCGTCATAAATCTTGCAGGTTTCAGTTTAGAAATTTTGGGTAGAACATACTCCTATAAATAATAGAACTGACAGCTTAGTTAACACCTATTTAACAACGTCAATAACGATGTGTACTAAAATTGGTCGAAGCTAAAACTTGAGGCACTAATGCGATAGTTTCATATGTGAGGTATGAAAAATTAGAATGTGCAATAGTTTTTGTATTGTTTGATTGAATTTTCCTTGTAAATTGAGAGAGAGAATTCGATGAATGAGGCGTTACACCTTTTTACTTAAGGTACTATAAATAGCTTCAACCTAGTATTGATATGGGCTAGCAGTGTTACTCCCCAAAGAAGGCTCAGCATAGGCCTTGGACAACAAAAGAAGAAAAAGACAAGGTTGAAATCCTAAAGGCCTAGTCATTTGGGCCTAGAGGTCCATAGCCTTACCCTCATATCTCGCATATGGGTCTGTCCGGTATCGTGCCAGTTGAAGGAGCTAGCATCACACCGTCGGATCAATCAAGTGGTTCCCCAAGCCCCTAAACCATGGTAGCGCGCCTGCACCTCAAACCCCTGCTAGCCTGCGACTTGAGCTCTGGAATCAGATCTCCACCTAAAGCCTGATACTCTATAGTAATCCGAGCTTTAGAACCAGTGGCGTAGCCATAAACTTTATGTTTGGGCCACAATTGACAGTTGCTTCAATTGGGCTTGTACCCTGAGGCCCAGAGGGGTTTAGGTTTATACCAAACCCGATATTCATGTTTTCCCGCCATATTCAGGAAAGATTACTCGGAGGGGTTTAGGACTTTAGGTTTATATCAAACCCGATAATATATATAGTTACTAATTGAGTAAAAATTTAAAATGGTACCTGGATTATTGTAAAAGGTACATTTTAGTACCTAAATTTTTTTTTTATCTGAAATGGTACCTGAAGTATAGCACCGTTATCTAATATGGTACCTCCGTTAGTTTTTCCGTTAAAGTCGCCTACGTGGCATGAATAAATACCCAAAATGGTACCCAAGCTATTTTAAAAATATTTTTTCGGTACCTATATATATATTTGTAATACTTCAAATAAAATCTTTGAATTTAGTTTGTGATACCAAAACATATACTAGTTAAAGTCATAAATAAATTATTATTATTATTTTGATAGTAATAAAAAATATATTATTATTTTGATATATCAATATTTTTTGGGGTAATTATAAAAAAGGGCTATTAAAAGCCCAAAATTAGAAAAAAGGCCTAAATTTTAAACCCCTTATAAAAAAATGGCACCAGTTAACAAATACTCAAAACATCGGATATAATTACATATCATGCCACTGGAAAAACTGAACGGAAACCCCTTAGAATTCCAGGCAAAGTGATCAATGAGATAGATTATAACAGCTGGATAGGATCTAGCTCTGTATATAGATCATTTAATAGCTAAAAAAAGAAAAAGAAAAAAAAAATGTGCCCGATTCAATTACCCATCTAGCAAGTAATCTGCATAAATGTATATGAAACTTGTAGATCCAAGACTAATAATGCAGTTTCACATCAGTGTCCTTATAATGAAATGAATAGATATGTGAATCAATGTCCACCGTGAAAGCAGTTTCACCTTGTAGTTATTTACTCCCATTATCCCAAACAAAGTTGGTCTTTGAAATTATAATTCAAGGTAAATTCTTTGACATCCATTCATCGGGATTTTTTCTACAACGAGAATGAAAATTAAACCTATGCAACGAGACACGTTTATGTGAAGATAAGCAAACTCAATTCAAACGATGAGTCTAGTGGCCGGTTTATGAAAGATGAGAAATATCAGTCAACGAGAATAACCCTAATTAAATATCGCGTGTAATGACGTTACAAAATGAAGGGTTGCAACGAGACACCTTTGCTGAGCAGTAATTAACTGAGACTAAACATGCATAACCCTAAAGAAACAGGCTTTGTTAGCCAAAATCGTCGTGAAGTTACATATCTATCATTGCATCATATGTTAAAATAATATTAGTTTTAATAATTAAGAGACAAAATAGTAAATAACAAAATCGAAACAGAAAATTAAAATAAGAAAAGGAACTCAAAACTCTACAGTAACTTCCTACTATGTGCACCCACTATCTGTAATAACCTTCCATTTTTTTAATAAATTTTCTCACATAAAAATAAAAATCACATTTATATTTACATATGCATAGCATATGTGGATAAGTTAGTTATGAACTTAAGCAAAGATATACAAACCAAATTAGCTTCATGGGTTATCCGCTATTGTATGGTTTTTTATTTCATTTTTTTCAATTGCAAAACAAAATACAAAATTTGAGAAGAGCAACCACAAAACAACATTTGCGTACATCATGTATTAAAATACCAAGTATATAGAAATACACTTAGAACTTAGAAGTGTTCGTAGTGGTGGATTTGCTTTACTGTATATGCAATTTGTAGATTTTTTTTTCTTTCTGTTATGGCGGTATGTGCTCGAGCATATTGATTTTCTATATTACATTGCAACCAATGTTTAAAAAGGTGCGCCTTGGGGCAAGGTGCGCTAAAGGCAATTTCGCTTCAAGGCTCCATCTTAAATGCTTTTCACACAAAAGGTGAGCCAAAGGCGTCCCAAGGCACGCTATAGCGCGAAAGGCGCGCCGAGGCGTACGTGCTGAGGCGTCGCCTTTCGTGTATCTTTTTTTTCCTCTTCATCCTAGTCAAAAATGACATAATTTTGATTTTTTCTATCACATTATATAAGGTACATATATAAAAAATAAGGTTTCCTACTTTTCTCAAGACGTCACAAAGTGAGTTTCCTTGCTCCTAGTCGATCTTCAGGTTGGAAATCCTTGCTTTGAGTCTTTTCCTTGT
This sequence comes from Potentilla sterilis, assembly GCA_963682095.1. NCBI lineage: Eukaryota > Viridiplantae > Streptophyta > Magnoliopsida > Rosales > Rosaceae > Potentilla > Potentilla sterilis. Next base: position 39,709,563 of record OY821763.1, on the reverse strand, counting down.
CATTAATTTTGATGCTTGAGATGAATTTCATACTGATATGGAGGTGGATCCAATGGCTAGCTCTTAGTGAGGAAGAGGGAAGAAATTGAAATGAGAGAATTGCAATTTATGTATTTGTTAATTTTAAAATGTATAAATTAATGTATTTTGTTGATTACTTGTTTTGAATTAAAAACTATTTTTATTTAGATTTTTCTTATTTGTTTTATTATAATTTAAAATTTTATAAGGCACGAAAGGCTTCGTCTTGGGGCCTTAAGGCTTCCAATACTTGAGGTTTCAACAAAACGCCTCGCCTCGCGCGTTCGGCCTTTTAAATATTGATTGCAACAATTATTTTTATTTTTATTTGCATGGGAAACAGACTTAAACATGCAATGGTTTGTCTTGTGAGATTTCAATGTATTTGTGTTTATATTTCTGTCGTCATTCTCTAAACAATTCATGATCATTGACTCATTGGAACAGTTGGGATATTAGTTAGTGGCAAGTGTCTGTTTTGTCTTAACATGTATGCATGATTGCTCGTTTAAAGTGTGTGGAGCTAGCTCATGTTTAGCTTCAAATGTCTGGTTGGGGTCCATACATATGATTCTTAATCTCTTGGTGGGTCTTTGAGGTTGTGTGTTTGGTCCAATTGGTCGTATCTAACTTCTGGTTTTTTAAGCCAGAGGCTCAGAGCAAAGATGTTTTTTTTTTCTTCTTCTTTTTTCGATAGGTAATAAGATATTGGTTTAAATCTTTGAGTTCTGAAAAAATCAATTAATATTAATTAATCCAAATCAAAAATGAGAAAAGGCTGGCCCAAATTCTATCCCACACTAGCGAGAAATTTTATAAGATTGTATACAAACTTTCATAAATCTCGAAAAAAGAGTGTTTAATAGCAAATTAGCAACACTAAAAAAAAAAAGGAAAATAATTTGTGGCCTCATTGAGGCCTAAAATTTGGGGCCTCAACCATAGGTGACATACCATGTCACCTACACACGTCACTAATTAAAAAAATCATGCGAGGTCAATCTTAATTAAAAAGACAATTTTATCATTCACAATCCAACGACTCTAGATTATTTTGTTTTTCTTTTATAAAAAAATATATTTTTACAATTATTTTCTCTTTTCTTTTTTAATACGATAATACTTAGATTTCAACTCCAAATATAATGCGAAAATTCAATATTTTTGAAAACATACTTGTTAAAAAATGTGAGTTCATATGAATATATATATATATATATATATATATATATCTAATTCGTCTAAAAGAAATTCAATAAAGATTATTAGATATATTTAAATTACAATTAATTTGAAAAGTCAAAACATTAAATTAGATCTACAAAGATGGAAAGAAAATATATCAATATATAAATTAAATTGAATCAACCTAATTAATCTCATTAATGTCATTGATTCACCTCTCAATCTAAAAGGAAATATAAAAGGTTAAAATTGGTATTACAAGATTATGATTTGGCAATATATAATACGTGAAATTGAAAATAAGAATTTGTGTTTGCTTATATGGCATGACACATAGGATTGGGGCCACAAATCTTAGGGCTCATTGAGACCCCTGTGCCCAAAAAAATATTAACAATGAATAGAGTTTAAACTCATGCTAGAGTAGATCAACGGCGTAGATTTGGTACCCGCCAATCAGCCCCGAGGGCCGAAAAAGACCAAATTCTGTTTAACAAGAACAGACCTTGCAAGTCAGCTAGCACGTCATCTCTTCTCCGAAAGAACTCAACATCTTCATTCACACTCTTACTACATTTCTTGTACCTCAAGCTTGTATCAAGCTTGCCTAAAAACTCGACATGCTCGTATCTGACATAACAACCTTGTAACTGCAAAGAGGCGCCATAAGAGTAGGGACAGACCAGAGTGATTTGATTGACCGCGCTTTCGATGCTTTTCGAGCAGTCAAAAATCTTTAAGTCGCCTCTGCACTGATACAAGCCATAAATAGCACCTTCTGGAGATGTTGAGGTTCCGTTTCTGATCGAAAAGGCGTTGTAAGAGGCTTGAGAGGATGAACTAACAACTGAAGTTGGGAAAGAGTTGAGGTTAGCTTCAAAGGGTGAGTTTGGCTGGTACTTTTCTTGTGAGCAGCCTGCATATATGAATATGTGAGCTCTGATTGGGTAACCATGGATGTTTTCAAGGGAAGAGAAGAGAAAGAAAAGGGAAGAGATTCGCAGGACTAAGATTTTTTTGGAAGTAGAAGAGTTCAAGTGAAGGTTGCTCATGATGAGTACCAATATGGCTATCACTAGGGTGGATTTCTATTGTTTTTGTGTTGTGGCTTTGGGTGGGTGGTGATGGTACACGTGAGACGACTGAGAATAATAGTTGATGCTTTTCGCTCTTTGTTGAATGCTCAGGTTAACCCTTTCTTGTACGGTATATATATGCTAATATACCAAAAGAGTGCATACAGTGAACGGAATTTTTTTGGAACAATACATAAATCATTGGCCACTGGTAATTAAGGTTTCTCAGTTTAGACAATTAACACACTAGTACATGAACAATAAAGCTCGACCCAATTATTGCACATGTGGTTAATAACTCCGTCAATTAGCATGTCACTTGGTATATTTTGTTTCTTCTCTTCTCTCTGAAAACAATCAGTTCTCTATCTTCCAATTTCCGAATTCCGAAAATCGAAGATAATGAGGCACAGACAATCCTGGGGAAAATTATTTTTGAAGAATTGAAACTCAACTTTGGATACGGGCAATGGATTCGGGTGCAGACCAAATGAACGAGGACCAACTGTTGGGTCAAGGCCTTACGAGAATCGACAGGGATCAAATGGATGTCGTTGTGTTCGGCGTGGCGGATTAGTGACGATTAGATGAAGGTCTTCACCGTTGGTTGGGTTCATTGGGTTTTTGGTTTCGGGGTAGGATTCCAAATTCAATCTTGGTTTCTGAGAATGGAGAAACAAAGCAGAGTGGGAATGAGATGTGTCAATTGTTGAATCTGGACGTGACACTTTGTTTGTATTCATATTGAAGTTAAGATGATTGTTGGTTTTTTTTTTTTGCTAGGTTCAAAAGCATGAACTTGGTGAGTTTCAGGGTGGGAGTGGTTGAGTGAATGAGGAAAGATGGCTAAAGCTGGACGTGAGGGTGGGAGAGAAAGAGACTAAAGAAGTGAAGATATATAGCAAACTATCCTTTGAAAAATAAATAATCACATAAATTTAACATCGTTTTTAACAATTATTGGGTCGAAATATAGTTCATGTACCAATGTATTATTTGTCTAAATTGAGAAACCAAATTTATCAGTGGCTAATATATAGTTCATGTAACGTTCCTAAAATTTTCCCGAATATAATTTACTCTTATTATTTTGTCATCGAGATCACACGGTTTTCTCAAATGCTTTATAGGCCTAGAGATTGATCCATGCACGAGGATATTATCAAAAGACTTCTTTCATCTGACTGCCAAGAATATATTGAGATTTAACTCAAATCATCGTCGGCTAGATTCGAACCTAGTTATGAGGTTTCATACCTAAGATCGTACCAACTCGACCGCGTAAGATTGTTTATAAAGATACATACTGTTTCTGTTCAAATCCGTAGGCCAGACAGAGACCGGTGGATCTTGGTGCAGCTCCTTCCTGGAAGTCCTGCTAACTAAGGGGAATATCAGGCGGGCCGATCTTTTCCTCTCCGATGCCTAAGTCAGTACCGCAGGGATAAAGGGATAACTTAAGTGGGAAAAATAAGTAGTTGGAGAGTTAAGTTACCTATTAATGAGGGTAGTTGAGACCCTTATATAGGTTGTCGAGCGTGAGGTCTGGTCTCACTCTTCGATGTGGGACTGATCCCCTTTTGTTCATACATTGGGGCAGCTTTGGTGGTCTGCTCGGCAGGCCGGCGCCCCCAGCTCCCGGGCCCCTGGCCATAAGGTAGGCTGCTGGGCCCCGGGTCCGGGTGTTAGCGATCCTGCCCCGGGCCATGGATCGGGCCCGGGTGTAGCGGTTGCGGGTCTGTGGGCCTGGGGGCTACCGTCAACACATACTGTATAAGAAATGACTCAAACTAAACAATTTCACGAATTAATAATTCTTATTTTTGGATATCAATCATAAGTGATAAAGAAATACACTTTAAGCAACATGCATTACATATAAGATCACCAAGTGATAGCTTAGGCTTTCTGGAAATGGTATAATCTTCTAAATTTTTCTTGCTTATTGTCCCACACACCAACTTCATATTTTGCGGTGACAGACCCATCGTTGGCATTAAGGTCCAACTCATACAACAATCCCGATGATAGATTATTCAAAATTCTACCTTGAATTACATTTACAAAGACCAAATTCGTTTTGGATTTCTGATTGAAAGCAGAGACACTAAACTCTGCTATCTCCACCACTGTTGTATCGCTTGTGTTGGTTATCGGTTTCCAACCACTAAGTTCGGCTGTGACAATGAGAGGAAGGAGGACAAGCAGAAATTTAAAGAGGTATTGGGAACCCATAATTTACTTTCGTTTACAGTGGTCTACTAAGATACTGTTGTAAGTGATTTATATAATGAGTTGGATTGGACAAAAGTGGTAACTGGTAAGCAATTAAATGTGTATTAATTGTATTCATAAATAAAAATAAATGTGTATTAGTTTTCTTATTTGCTCAGATTATATTTTAATGACTCATAATTGTCAATTTATATTTTATACATTGTATCTTGTATCTCGACCGTTTACAATGTAATTAGAAGGGTGAAACATTATTGGAAAGAAATATTTTTTGAATTTAATTATTGGAAAGAATTTAATTAATTCCAATTGATGGAAAATTCTAGCTAGTCAATATTTGGAGACATGCATATTGTTCTAGGAGAAAAAGATAGAAATGTTAACGATATTTCAATAATTGATAAGGAGGCTTTTATATAGGCATTACATCAAGTATCCCGAATAATCAGAGATTCCCTATCTACTGAATATTCTACTAATCTTGTCTAATTAGGTCAAGCCACACATCGGAAGTTAAGAAATTAATCTTCCTTGAATACTGTCACTTGTGCCGCGTACCTAATGTGACATGGTGCATAACATGTTGCCTTGCTAAAACCTTACCAAACAAAACAAAAACCACTTGGGTAAAATAAAAAGCTTGGTCGAATGGAAAATAACACACAACGCACCAACTACAATTGAAGATAACATGTGAGGTAAACTCCCCCTGATGTCTACAAGTCAACTCCCCTTGATTGGTAACTCAATCTCAGAGTTTAGAGTAATGACGTATACAAACACTCCTCACATACTTCAAAAGTAGGAGTGGCCAATGATCTAATCATTAAATACGGCCACATTATCCTTGTATTAGACCAGCTATATTTAGCTTTACTTGGTCTTAAGGAAGAAGGTTGCATAACAACTCAAAACAAGAGTTCGCACGCAGCATGACCTTTGTGTACTTAAATAGTCATAACTCTTTCGATACAATAGGTAGGAATGAACCGTAAAGATTTCTGGAAACAAGACACCAATGACATTCCAGTGATATAAGGTACATAACCTAGTTCGTTGATAGGAGCATATATTGCGACGTTCTTGTACATTCATTTATACTTTGCTTAACCCTTATTTGTGTAGAATCGAGTCATTTAATAGAGTCATGAGTCTTTAGTAGAGTTATATTGAAAATGTGCTAAAGATAGAGGAAAAATGCAGAAAATTGTCAAAAGCCGAAATAGGAGTCTTAAAATATTTCGTTGGTTCTGTAAAATCTCGACCTTGTCTTTGATGAATTTTTCTTCTCTTATTTTCAATAGACATATTGAAGATTCGGCAATGGAAGAAAGAAGAGAAATCGGACCAAAGGAAGCTGCCAAGAATCACAAGAAGAATCCTGATTAAACTCGGGTAAATTCCTGTGCAAGTCATCCAAATTCCACGGACTCTCCAGGACAGATCACTTCGAACCAGAGGGCGAGCCATATATGTAAAGAAAGCTACGGGAGTCTAGTTTCCAGATTATTTAGAATCACCTCAATAGCTATTTTCTAGAGCGAGTTATGCCGGAATCAACACAGAAATGTCAAACCTGCCGAGAAGGAAGAAAGTTCATGGACTTACTAGGAAAGGAAGAAAGTTCTTGGACTGACTAGGAAAGGAAGTCTGGCAGCAGGGAAGAGTTCCCAAGCCAACAAGGAAGACATTGCAAAGTCAAAAAGGAATAGAAATACAGTCCTAGAAGAAAATAGAAATCCTAAAGCAATAAAGAAATTCAGCAGCAACAAGGAAAAGGATTCCAAGTGCAACAAGGAGAACTTTCCGAGTCCGGCTAGGAGAAGGAACCAATGCCGATTGCAGCAAAGAAAAGCATGCCGACTTGGACAAGGAATTACAGCCGTGTATCATGAAGAAATCAGCAAGTAATCCTTCAAGAACAAGAAGGGGAAACGACAAGACAAGAAGAGGAAAAACTAGGATTTCCTAAACGTAGTTAGAATCGGATTCCATGTGATATTGTTGCCGATTATCTCACCATTCTTCCTCTATAAAAGGCACGGATTAGAGGCAAAAAAAGGCATCACCTCTCACCCACATACACAAGCCAAGACTCTACCAAAGTTCTCACTATAATCATATATAGAAAATAGCATAGCCGAACCACCCTTTCCCCTTGTAAATCTATACCTCCACCTTTCTCATAGCTATGTGTTTTTCTATAGTTTTGCATGACTTTATGTTTCTAATGTTTTTTAGTTTTAGACTTTGGTTTTGTAATTTTAAACATAGATTTCGGATTGTTTATTGTCTTCTATGAAAACGATTTTACAAACTTTAGCATGTTATAATTTTATTCTTGGGTTTCGACAGAATGTTTTTCATAAGTTCTTCATTCGTTTTTGGTTTGTTTCTTGATTTCGTGTGCAACCGAATGAGATGCTTGAGTACGATACTAATCATGATGTGTTTAGGTGTTGATTTCATCTGCCATAATAATTTAGAATTGAGTCAGACGCTGAGTAGGTTCATCCTAGGTTGTTTACATAGGGTTAGAGTAAATCTTGAAACATGCGTGTTTAAATAAGATGAGTGACGCCATACTTGTTTACGTGTCTCCAATTAAAAGACTTTCGTACTTATGTGTTAACTTGTTTATTTTCGACGCTGAGTGTTCTTGAACATGTTAGCATACATTTTAGGATTAGACGCGAAGTTGATTCTAAATACTTGAAAAGTCTAGTAACAATTAGATAACCGCTGAGGCCCTAATTGAATTGGAACTAAGAATGTGAGTCGAATTGTGTTTGAATAATTTGCTGAGTCCTTGCATGCGATTGTTACATGATCTTGAGTTTTTTTATGCTAAGTGTTGTATAGAGAAGTCGATCACTTGTATATATTAGAGTAGTATTTATTTTTCGGTAGTAGCATTAGATAAATCAATCTTTCAAAACCCCCTTGTTTCGATTTGATGTTTGTTAGCACTTAATATTTCGATTGCCCTTCGATATCCCCGGCTAGAACGATCCCTACTTATTCTATACTAACGATGACTTTTGCAGGGTATTAAATTGCGCGTGTTGTTACCCCGGTTCCGGCACTCGTCAATTTTTTGTGCCGTTGCCGGGGATGTTGAGAAAAATCGTTTATTGAAGTGTTAACTTTGTATATTTTGTGAATAATTTATGTATAGTTTTTCTTGTTCCGTTTTCTATAGATTTTTCTTTGCTTCGATTGTCATTATTCTTAGGTTTCGATTTGCTAAAAAAAATTAAAAAATTTCGATTTGTTTTTATGCATGTCTCACTTAGTTAAAATTTTAGGAAGTTAAAGGTTTATTTGTGTAGAGTTTATTGTAGGTTCTAAACTGAACGGAATAGGTAAAGTCTCTTTTGTTAATTCTAGCCTTAACATTTCATGTTATCTCTTGAGGTTTCATGAGGTCGAGGGCGGTTTTTATTACCACTTGGAGAATTGTCTAATGCATGGGGACATTCTTAACTGAGTAAGGGGCATGCTATTTCATCACTTAGTTACAAGGTTTATAAAATTGGATCTTAGAGGCCCACAGACTGACAACACTTCTCGGTGAAGGGGTCGATAGGGAGCTTGCTCTTCGTGGTTACCAACAAATGAGTCATGCCTTGTCTCTTTTCTTGTGAACTTGCAACCAATGCCTTCTAAAAACACGGAATGATCTCATGTCTAGATGACCATACTTAGGCCGCACGTCCACTTTTGCTTTAGAACTTAGAAACTAACTCGGCATAAATCGATCCATATAGCTTCAAAAAGAAAATGTCTCTAGTTTTCGAGGTATATAGGAAAAAGCATGACCTTACCGTGGGCTGCACAAGTCCATTACACAGTTTGCTCATCTGCTCCACGTACCTCGAGTCTTAGAGTTGTGTGAGTAAAATCAAACTAGAAACTTTAACTAGGTTAGACATGTCTTGGATGTAAAAACCGTGTCGTTCTTTGAAAACTTTCGTGTGTATCAACCTTGAATTCGTGTGTATCCGACCATGTATCAAGCCATGTATCTGACCTTGTATCTGACCTTACACCCTAGTTTTACAGCCTGCCCAGCAGCCTACCGAGAAGCTTGCCCAGCAGCTTCTGAGCGAGCCTACCGAGAAGCTACCGAGCACCACCTGACGCGCAGCCTGCCGATGCTCCTGCCGATGACTGTCATGCAGTCTGCCATGATGACTGCTACGCTGAACTAGGACAAGCCTGCCGAGAGCAACCTGTCGATCCTCCTGCCGAGAAGCCTGCAGCCTGCCGAGAAGCCTGCAGCCTGCCGAGAAGCCTGCAGCCTGCCGAGAGATCTGTCGAGAAGCCTGCATCTGCCGAAAAGCATGCACCTACCGAGCAGCCTGTCGAGAAGTTACGCAGGCGCTGTCAAGGACCTGCCGATATGCTACCGATACCCTGTCAACATCTGCCGAGAGCTGCCGACTTTGTTATCCTTTTAGAACACTGCTCCCACTTCAATCAAATAATTAATTTTAAATATTATTATCTTTATTATTATTAAGCAAACAGACTTTGTTAGTCAAAAGGCTTATGAAAATATAACTAAACCCTTTTCTTCTACGATCTCTCAGTAACTTCCTATAACTTCTCACTCCTCATTCTACAACTTTAACTCTCTGTTTTATTTTAACTTTTTTTTTCTTTTTCAAATCAATTTTCAAGCACTATGTGTGTAGGGTGTCTAGTATTATTTATTAAAAGACTAATTGTACTTTATCTGTCAATTTTACACCGGATAAATTGGTTGGGGAGGCTTTAAGGAGTTTGCTACAAAATTGGGTTACAAATCTTAAATTCATACATTGTATCGAGAAGCAATATATTGTATGATTCTTGTTTGATACAATATTGTTGTATGATTTCAAGTTCAAAGACTCAAAGTTATGGGGTTCAGAAAAATGAAAATATAATACTAAATAAAAACATATATTAGGTTATTTTATTTTCTAATAATTGCCTTTTACTAGTCTGTCCTGTATGCTCTGCCCTCCTTCTCAGAGTCTCGGAGAAGAGAAAAGACTGGATATTTGTCTTCCCAACAACAACACAAACCTCTCCTCTGTCTCTCAGGTCAGCCACCCTTTTTTGTTTTTCACATTTTTATGATTCGATTCGGAATTTATTTTCTTTTATTTCTTTTGGTTATTGGATACCGATGCATAACTCCCTGAGATTGGGGATGGGTGAATTGGTTTACTGGGTATTTCTTCTTAGCTAATGGACATTGATGAGAGATCATGTAGACCTGTATTGGGTCTGTGGTGGATGTGATTCTTGATTGGCTTTCATATGCAATTTGTGGATTCTTCTGTTATTGGGTTTTTGTGCTTGAGCATCTTGATTTCTAAAACAAAAGTTTAGTTTTGGATAGGAATTAGACTTAAACGATGGTTCTTTTTTTTCTTTTTTCTATTTCTCTTGTCATTACATGGTCATTTGGATGCCTGGAGAATTATCTGAAGCAACAGCTGTGGTATTGGTTAGTGGCAATAGTCTGTTTTGTCTGATGATTGTTAGTTTGAAGTTGCGGGGATCAAACATTTAGATGCAAGTTTCTGGTCGGGGTTCATGTTATATGATCCCTTGGTGGTCTCTAACTTCTGATTTTGTAAGCCAGAGCGAAGATGTTGGTTTGAAGCTTTGAGTTTTGCTTCTGATGATGAAATGAGTCCATGACTATAAGCCTAAAACTATAAGACCTAGTGTTTTCTCGCTTCCTATGCTCTGTACTTTTAGAAAGAAAGAAAAAAAAGTTTATTTTAGATACCCTGAATGAACTGATCTCAGTGATCTGGTGTTAGTTCTTGTTGTTATTTACCCCTCTTTTTTGTTTATTTTCTTCAAGTGTGTATCACTGAGGTGCTACATTTTTTTTATCTGAGCTGTAGCATTGTCGGACGTTCTAATGGTTCCATGGGAAGTATCCCCCCACCCCCTTCCCAAAAAAAATGGAAGCAAATCAAATTAATGATGGAATTTATTCGATAGCAAAAAGTTGCTTACTAAGAAAATTCAAATGTGCAGAATACCCAAATTATTTGATCGCTTAGGTATCTATAAGACATTGAGGTATTGAATATTCTCAATGGAAGCACAGAGCTTAAAAGAGGACAATCCTGAATTCCAGAGCTTGGAAGAAGACTCTAAATTGAAGGGATTGGAAGAAGAAGATATTAAATCACAGAGTTTGAAAGAAGATGGTTCTAAATCACAAGAAGACCCTAAATCACAGAGATCGAATGAAGAAGAGCATAAATCACAGAGATTGGAAGAAGAGGAATGTAAGTCGCACAGCTCAGTAGAAGAGCTTAAGTTAAACCGCTTGGAAGAAGAGCCTAAATCGCAGAGCTTGCAAGAAGAAGAGCCTAAATCCCAGAGTTTGAAAGAAGAAGGGCGAGATAGCTTGGGACACCCTAGATTCAATGAAAATGCATTGCAATTCCTGGATTCAATGGATGGGTATTTAACCCTATTGGATTCGTTGTCATGGACACTCCGGCAGGTAAATTCACCAAGATTTATAGATATTTTTCAATGCATTTCTTTGATTACATTGTGAGTGTAACATGAATGTGGCGATCTCACTCCAACACAAACAGGGATGGCTGCAACTAGCAAGTGCGCGACATTCGATGGGTGGGTTGCGGGTGAGCAGTGCTGTGTTGGATATGAAGCCCCATTCGGCTGCTACTTTTTTGCAAGTCAGCAAACAATCCAATCCAGAAGCAGGGTTAGGGGAAATTCATCAATTTACATTGTTGAAATGGGCCTCCTCGGAGAATGGAAATGGATCTCCACATAAAGATGAGAGTCCACAGCTAAGACAACGAAAGGACAAGGATGGAGATCCAGCTCTGGTTGTAGCTGAAAAGGATTATCAACATCAACTTCAGAAGCAGCTGTTTAAATCACTTTCAGTGTTTGGTGCTTTGGTTTCCCCCAAGCTACGAGCGGCTCAGCTCTCATTCGAGACTGCACTTGAAGCACTTGTTGAGATTGCTAACATGCGATCTTTGATGCTTTCCAATTTTCATGAAGTCAGAAAAGAAATGGAATCAGCAAATGGCAAGCAATGAATGTTATTGTCATGGCATGATAGAAACATTTATAGCCACAGGTACTTGAGCACCATCTACCTCGTTAATTCTTCTTGTTCGCTTTTATTCAGTTAGCTGTTTTGAAAGTTTACTACAGCTCATGTCTGTAGGATTGATAGTAGAACAGCCTATGAGTAGTTGCTCCGAGTTAAACTAGATGGTTGAAGTGATGTCACTGTTGGCTTTCCTTTTTTCTTCCTTGAACACTGCGACATAATGTTGTGATTATTTAAGATAAATTACACATTAAAGAATAATGTTCTTGATATTGTACAACTCTTTGGGTTCATTGTCATCAAGTGATTGAGGTATCCAGTGGTCATCATCATCAATGTGCATTACATCTCCCACTATGATGATCAAGAGTTTCAAGCTGGAAAGTGACGATGCAAATCAGAATCCAGCAATTTCTGAGAATCTTTCATGTCTGGTCTCTGTAGCTTTAGTCCTTTCTCCATGAACAGCAATGGTTACTTCGATGCGATTCAAACGGGAAAATAAGTAAACTGAAGATAACAAATACAAAACTATCACTACGTTAACAGTTCAGGATTCTAACATGATTAAATTATTACAAATTTATCTTACTTTAACAGTTAATATTGCAATTATAGTTCTTAATTTCTACCAAATGAGATCAAGATTGAAGCGTTTTCAGCTAAAAATCTGGATGAAGAACAAGTTGTTGAAACTGAGCTGGCTAAGTGTTAGTTTTTAGAGTGATTGTGCAAACGTCTACAATAAATGTTCACCCTTCATCACTTGTCAAGTTAAATATAACATACAAAACGCTACAAACTTGTACAATCCAAAACCAATCCCACAAGGGATCTCAACACGCCCCCATATTTGTGGGGGATTTTCAAGCCATATACGTGGACAACATTTTAGGTGATGTGAAGTCCGTGTGGCCATTTGAGCTTCAAACGTGAACGTGGATAACCCGCCCTGATACCATCATAAAGTAGTCTGAGATTTCAATCCAAAACCAATTGGTAATGAAAGTAGTAGCTCAAACCCTTATAAACTCACAGACTATGTCCCATTTTCCCATGTAGGATGTATATTCTCAACAGAAACAAGGTTAAATATAAAAGAGTTGGAGCAGCATCGATCATTGTTTGGAGTTGAACTCGTCCCATCACTTGGGCGCTGGTACTGGGATAGGACTTGCAACCACATGATGATTTGGTATCGGTAGAGTGACCTTGACGTGAAGTTTTTGCCCGGCTTGGCAGTGGCCGGGTTCCTTGAGAGTCATAGCATACCACTCTGGTTCAAAATTTCTACCGCCGATAAAGTAACAGTCACTGGGTTTCTTGAGATTGATTGCATCAGATCCGGTATCATAGAAGGCGATAGGGGACTTAGTGTTGCACGATTGGTAATCTTTCCCATCGACTTGCATCAAATTCTGGAACATCTTACCGTTGGTAAACATTAGAGTATCTCCCACATGAAAGTCTTTTGTGGAACTCCACTTATCTTAGTCAGCTCTGTATACAACCCCGGATGCAGTTAAACCGGAACAAGTGCCCAGAAAAGCCATTGCAACACAGAAAACCAGGACAGTGTTTCTGAAAGCCATTACGAAACGAACAGTGGTTAGAAGAAGAAGAAAATAGGGTGTGCAGAAGATCACAAAGATCAATTGATCAAAGAGAAAGATGTGGACTGATCGATAATGTAAATGATCGAAACCCTCGCATCTATATATATAGGTGTCTTCTTAGCCAAGTTGGGGACTGAAAAGGTTTCCAGTTCTCTATTGGATGTTAGATAATTAAGACTTCTCCTGGAAGGACTTGTAAAACCAAATGGAGAAAGGATTACATACAAAAAGAAAGACAGCTAAAACTAAAGTTGCAATTGCAAGCCCTACTTGGATTAGGAGTATGTTGCAGTTCTCAAACACGTGAACGAAGAACCATAGCACGTTGGATTAGGATTACATTATCTATGTCCCTTGTCTAATATCTACAAAGTCATTAGGAATTCTTGCTTAACGCAACCTTCAGTGTAGCTCTAAACCCTAATTAACCAAACAGGCAGATAATGATCGATAGTGAATTGGTTTGGCTCAATTTTTGTGTTTAAGAAATGCAATGTGCTTCCAATACTGCAAAGCACGCAGTTCTGTTTGTACGTAAGTTGCTATCAAACTCATAGTACCCTAAACATACGCCTGTCTGGTGTACATTTGTATGTTCTTCCACACATAGAACCCAGAAATGATAAATGAATATATAAAGTTCATTTGGTACAAATTATAACAGTTTTGCGATAAAAGGAAATGCGATATATAGTTCAGTGAAAAAAAAAGTACGTAGTTCTGTTGGTGTCCTCATCTTTGTCATCTATCCGGAAACAAGACATCCTTGATTCTCCAGGATTATACAGTAATTATTTGATCGAGATAAAACTTGAGCGTAGATGCCAACCATGGCTTGGAAGTAATTAAGTCAAGTAACTCGATGACTGAACCTAGCCTGTATAGATCTCTAGACGCACTGATGAATTATGTGGATCATGAACTGGTTCATAGATATAAGTAAAATTGTCGATGATTGATGTACATACAAGAGTTGGTTTTGAAATCTTTTACTTTATAACAAACAACTTGGCTGTCAAACCTGCACTATATCAACGCCGACCAATGTAATAAGAAGATAAGCGTAAGAGAATAAAGCTGTGGAGTTTTACAATGCTCATAATCACATACAAAACTAAGATCCGCGCTAGTCAGGGTGCCGTAGGAGACCCCATGCATCGCCCAAAAATGGAAGAAAGAGCCCACCTTTGAGGTGTCTTTGGTTCTTGCTTCGAATTAGGCGTAGATGGACTCGATGGAGAACCTAAATCAACGTCCCTTTTGTCTTGGAATCTTCTATCATCGCCGTTGCTTTTGTCATCGGAAAAGATGGCCTTAGCTTGGCCGTTCTTTTGTTCTACTATTTGAAGCCTATCTTCCCAAATGCGGCCGGAAGAGCCTTGCCTCCTAAAGGACATGGATGATCTTCGCAATGATGCACTCATGATTCATGAAACTTTTTTCTGGTCCTTACTCACCTAAAGGATGAATATGTTAAAATCCTTTCAGCCTTAACAAACAGAACCCTTTTGTTTTGAGGTTACTTCTGCCTTTTGTTTATGGAGCTAGCTCCGCATCAACATTACCACAATTTTGTTGGATAGCAACAGTTAAATTTAGGCATTCCTTACCATAAAAATAGTAACAATCTCTAAGTTATAAATGTTTTTCCTAGAGCTTTGGATCCTTTTAGCTCGTTTTGGATGGTTTTGAAACTAATTTCCCATAAGTCTCGGCGGCCAGGCTTGTATTAGTATATCTATGAAATTCTCTTCGAAAAGAAGTCATCTTGCACTATATTGGTGTATCATTATGATCAAGCACCGTTATATATATATGATGGATTTTATCGAGCTCAAGGCCTGCTCAATAGTAAACTTTTTCTGGGGACAAGCTATGCTTCGCTAGCTGTAGTAGGTTTTTTGCGTCAATGGGATGGGTACTATGTGGAACAAGCTAGATTTTTGGTCCGAGAACAAGATGGAGCCTGAGCGAGGCTCATTGGGGCTCAAGCTTAACGTACCAGATGAATCTTAAGAGGTACGCAGAGATGTAAGAAACCAGCTGGGAACTCTCATTAGCAATTATTTATCCCTACTTGATCACAACAACAAGATTCATCCCAAGAAAATAAAAATAAATTGAATAGTAACAAACAGCAACCATTCAGGAACAAACAGTTAAACAATATTCACACACACACAAAAAAAAAACAGTTAAACAATATTGTAAGGTAAAGTTTTGGATCAAAAGCTAGCTTCCACATTATTTTTCATGTAAATATGGAAAGTAGGAATTAGGGAGAGAAAATGTCCGACAGAGATTAAATTTCCAACCACACCAACCACGAACCTAGCATCCGTGTACCATGTTTGCTAGTAGAATTACAAAGAAAATATATATGTGACTGAATATGAAAGAAAGATATCGAGTATTGGATGAATGAAAAATATTGTAGCTAGACAACCTCACCCTATTTAATATTTATAGAGATTCGTTTAGATACTGGGGTATGGAAAAGCTATCCAATTCTTTTGCAGATTAGAGAAGTAGATTTTTTTTCAACAAGAATTTGTTTTACAAAGTTGACTTCAAACTTTCAAATCCCTACTTTGTGACGACCATGTGAAAGATAATTTTGATCTGTTGTGTACGTGCAGTGGGTTCGTTAGAAAATTTCAAAGCTTCAGTTTTGTCGAAAACAGAATCCGGCCAGAACACCCGTTTACATTCACGGGCTTTAGTTGAAATTAGGAGATGAGCCACATATTCATAGAAAGATCTCCGAGTCTAGTTTATGGAGGTTTTAACCAAACTGGATCCGGAGGTTTGACACGTTCCCAGTTCCTATTACATAAAAGTTGTCTCAGGAATTCGGAATTTATACAGTTGCAGTCGGAAAAAGGCCAATCAGGGAGCACTTCCGGCCATCCTAAGGCATCATGCCACACATGAATTATGTGTCTTGTCGTGTCAGCTACAACTTCCATCTAGGTACGTTTCTCATTCCGGCACCGAAAGTCACCGGAAATCGGGAAGGAAGAGATCAAGGTCGCTTCGAACTGCACTTATCTGTTCAATTTTTCCGACAACTTTACAGGGGCATGATTTTCTCCTCATTTTGAGTTAGCAGACGTACTTCATATTCTAGGAAAGCTTGTAACATCAGCTTTCCATTACCATTGACGGCTGACTCGGATGAGTGACCTGCCAAAGTTATAGAGCCTGAAAACTAGCTGATGGACTGCTAACATGGGGGAGATTTTGCCAACTTTTTCTATTTAATACCCAATGTTTCAGTTGCTTTTCTCTATGCATTTGTCTTCCATTGCAAAATCTCTATCTTTGTCATTCATAGAGGACATTTGAAGGTATATTGGCCTCCATGAGTTGATGGAGATCAAAGGTTAACTGCATGGCTAATTACATGGAGTTTTGGAAGGTAACTTTGGAGAAATTAAACCAAGATTATTTCGGAAAAGAAGAAAGGACACTTTCCTTGTTGGCCTTGGAAAGTCATGAAGTCAAGTTGGAAACCTAACACCATAATCAAAGGTTCGGCCGTTTGTGATCAAATAATATATATGGTACATCTCATTTGATTGTTGTGATTGAATATATTTTATTCAATGGAGATATGAGTGACCTTAACCTAGTTTGGTAGGAAATATATTGTTAAGGCATATGACATATTTTATATTCAAATTGAATTAAAATATGGAGTATACATTTTATATATGTGGTGTAAAAGGTAGTTAGCATATTTGATTGATTGTGTAATTAAAGATAAAAAGATGTAACCCTATTTATAAAGGGAGGATCGGCAAAGGTGAGGGTGTTGAATCATAGTGAGTATTCGAACCAAAAAGAAAAACAAAAGAAGAAGAAGAAGGAACGTAAGACCTTCGTGACATTTCTTAAGTGTAAGACCTTCGTGGCATCTCGAGTATAAGACCTTCGTGGCATCTCATCGCAAGTCCTTCGTGGCAACCAAGACCTTCGTGGCATCGTACACTTGCGTGTTTAGTCAAGTGTAAGGTAACACTTGCGTGTTTAGTCAAGTGTACGTGAAGTAATTTATTTTTGAGAATAAGTTTATCATTGATTGTAAACTTTTATTCAATAGTAAAATAAGTTTTTTCGTTAAATTTCCGCTGCATTAACTTTATTTGTTCCATCTAGTATTTTCAACATTGTATGATTCAAGTGTGAGGAAGAGAATGCACATTTGTGTTAACCTGTTTTCTCTTCCCCACACTTGTCATGCATTGTCCCCAGTGAATGACAAAGATATATTATACAATGAAAGACAAAATATAGAGTAAAGCAGTGAAAGCACTAGGTTGAAAGGAGTTTTCTGAATTACTACAACATAGAGGGTGTCTTATATAGCCTCTAACCCATGACTATATCCTAGTTAGTTTAGAATTTGGAAATAACAAACATGCTGGAACTAGAAGTCCTTATTGAATCATAAATAATTTCCTAAGCCTATGAAGGTAAGTAAAAGTAAACCAACAATTATAGGGAACTTAAGCTTGCTTACGACATTGTTTTCCGATGCGTTTCTCATCTCTCATGAGAAATGCGTGGAAAATGAAACGTGCATAATTCTAAATCTGAATTGTGTTTAAGGGAACTACTCCAATATGGTATTCTTTATTTTTTCCTCCACATCTCTTATGATAAAAAAAATTAAATATACGTTATCAACTCGTTTGTTCCTCGAGTTGGCGCTTAAGCTTTTTAAGATATGTCTAACATCTCCATCTCGAAATATGGTATTTAGCCTTAGAAATATCACCCCATCTCTTCAAACTCAAATCCAATCACACTTTCACCACAAACCCACACCAATCATGCATTAATGTCAATTTCTCAAACCATATACCATTATAATTATAATGACCGGATATATATGTTAGAGAGGTGTGACCTTGCATCAGAATAGTGAGAAATAAAATATAACTTATAAGTGAATCATGCTCAATTGTATCGAGACTTTTTGTGATTAAAATCAAACACACTTTAACGGGTGGTCAAATTGACACAACATTAGTACAATGATAATAACATGTCACACTTGTCATTGTTTAACAGGATATTCCATCAGATCAACATAAATAAGATTCACTAGTATTACTGCAATCTTGGAGGTGCCTGCATTCAAGTAACTCATTGATCTATACTATTCCTTCCATCTTATGTGATAAATAAGTTTTAGGTCAACCAAAGTATAAGTGCATTGACCATCACCAAGGAATAAAAGGCCAACTTCTGGTGGAGCTTTGGAGGTGGTAGAGAACTAGTTACATCAACTGATTCTACCTTCAGATTCTCCACTACAAAAGCTAGGGCACTTATATGGTCCAGATGAAGATTCTTTTTTGAAACAAAATCAAGGGCAACGGACAAGAATTATGTAGGCAAAATGGGATTAATTCTATACCTTGTTCTCCCAATCAAGCTTTAAAGCTAGCATGGAGGTACCAAATACGTACTAGACACCTTGATTACAATAAAACCTGTCATCAAGTTATATCAGATGGGAATCTCAGAAGTCGGTTGGAAACTTAGGGATTGTGGAGAATACAATACAAATCACTTCTATCGTGGGTTGGTAATGGATTGCACGAAGGACAAGTTGATTTAAACAGAGCTAATTCCTTCATTTTGTGTTTAATATATTCTAATGGAAGCATAAAGACAGAGTAGAATGAGTAAAAATATCAGAAGAGTATGCACAAATGACAGGGTTATGAACTTATGATGATTTCCAGATTAAGCATGTTGCAACTATTTTCAATACTATAGTGTCTGAATAT
Source organism: Potentilla sterilis (assembly GCA_963682095.1). Taxonomy (NCBI): domain Eukaryota; kingdom Viridiplantae; phylum Streptophyta; class Magnoliopsida; order Rosales; family Rosaceae; genus Potentilla; species Potentilla sterilis. The sequence goes on along the minus strand of OY821763.1, from coordinate 39,690,509 downwards.
GCAAACTATGATTAATTACTCTCAGTAAAACCTTCTTAACCAGAACGTAATTACTAATTACGATTAGATTTACGGATTCTGCATATTGCAAATTCTATGAAAATCCTTAAATCCTAATGAAGAGCAATAAGAAAATGACTAAGGAAGTGTTCACCTTGGTGGGACGAGGTCGGGTAACAAGTGAACAACCTCCAATTTGAGCTAAACCATGAAAAACTAGCACAAGGGCAGACATCATTGCACTTCTAAGAGAAACTGCGACGTGTGGAATCAGAAAACTTGCAAACTACCCACAAGCATCAGAAGTTAATGACTCAATACATGTCATGCATCATCTGCAATTTAGGGATGGTTAATAATTACACCAAACTCAAAATGAAAATGCAGGAGCCAAGTGTGCATGATGAATCGAGATCACTCTGCAACCTAGCCTGCACTTCATCTTCTTCCCCAGAATTTTCAGAATATCAATTTCTTTTATGCTTCCAAACCTAGACCTATTATACAAAGACTTGCACACAATTCATATCAACAGCAAATTTCCATTCACAGAAATCAGTCACCATCTCCCAGTCCGCAACTCTCATACGTTTCCAATCAACAAGCTGGAAAAATCCAATACTTGACTCGTCCCAGCTAATTTCTCTGTAAAAAAACGTAGCATATATCATACATCCATACAAATTCCGTCCATTAAATCGACAAAAAGAAAAGACTCCAAGTCAATATCTGCGAGCCTCATCATTCTTATCATGTTGCTCATGCATTCACATCAAAATTCCCCAAAATATATCACTGTCATTATCATTCTTCTCAATTCTCATCATTATCAACCACAAAACACAAAATCACTAGCAACAAAATGAAAAATTCGTTTCATATTTATATACACCTACAAAAACTATTACACAGTAATTAACAAAAAGTAGAGGCCACTAAAACTAACACAAAATTTGATGTACATCACTATCAATCGGGAACAGTATTCGTCATCATCATAAGGGCACCATTTTGTTTTTCATGAGCTGCGATGCGAGGCCAACCTCCGGTGACCCGATCGACCCGACCCGGCAGCGATCCGGGTCTTGACGTTCTCAAAGTCCGAAATCGGGCACGGTATGGTGATCCCACCTGGGTGGGCGAACCCGTATTCTTGCTCGGCTTCTTTCAACAGTTGACCGAAGAGTGGGTGGTTGAAGTAAAAAACCGGCACCAAAACACGGTGAAAGTCGCCGTCTTTTTGGCCGACATAGACCGCCAGGTGTCCCTTGGGGACAGTCACCGGCTTGGTTTCCTCAACTGGGTTCTGACCCAGCTGCATATAACCCGACCCGGGTCTGGTGCAACATAGAGACTTGGCTCCGGTCGTTAGCTGGCGGCCCCAGGTGAGTAGCTTCTTGATGGGTTTGTACTTGCACGGCGGAGATGAAGGCGGCGACAGGCGGTTGTACCCGGATCGGGTCGTGGGTTTTCGGTGGAGGAACCACCGGGTGACCCGGCAGAGCCGCTTTCCGAGCTTGAATCCTCTGATCTTTCTCATATTGAACAAAAGAAAGGAACTTGAGGAAGTGGGTGTTTTGTTTTTTTGAGTTACTGATAATTTTGGGTGAGGAATAATGGGTCTTGCTTAGATTGAATTAAAAGGTTTCAAGAAAAGGGCCACGGGTCTGGTTCGGACATGGCAAGCCGAGAGAGAGTTAAGCAGATTTCAGAGAGAGAAGTGGGGATGTTGGACATGTTCAAGATTTGTAGTACTCAATTGGGATTTCATCAAAGAAAAAAAAACAGAGATACTCAATTGGTTGATATTTCCTTTGGTCTTGACTCTTTCACTAGCTCTCTTTGGTTTGGTTTGGTTTTGGATTTTGGAGGTGGATTTGGTTTGGTGGAGATGAGAGAATGAAAGAATGAAAGAGTGTGAGCTTCTGTTTATAAGGGGAATAGTTTTAAAGGTCAAGAGTGGAGGAAAGGGCAGAGAAGGCGGGGCAAGTTGGAAGGAGTCGGCACGCGAAGATGGGAAGAAGAAAATGGTGAAGTGGGGAGTCTAAATAGATGGGAAGGAGTCAAAAGTCAGATTAAAGAAGGGTGGAGATTAGAGGAGAAGGATAGCAGGAAAGTTACACGGAGGTTCTTGATTTCATAGATCGGCTGTGTGGTGTGGTACAATCCGTATATACAATGCTAGGGACAACTAGAAGGGACCTTTTAGTCTTTAAGTTTTGGAGTATTGCCTTCACCAAATAATAATAAAACATTGTGAAGTTCATTTGGTGTGAGTGTATGACATAGTCTTGCAATTATTTTAAGAGAGAAATATAAGTTTAATCATCGAAGTTTGTTTCGCTCCACACTTTGGTCATCGAACTTTTAAAAATTTCATTTTAGTCATTCAACTAAACCATCGTTTATCACTTTAGTCACTCCGTCTCTTTTCTTTGTGAAATATGTTTTTATCTTTATCCGCAAATTACCCTTGAGTTAACAGAGAAAAAAGATAGAGTGACAGAGAAAAGAGACAGAGTGACCAAAGTGATAAATGGTGGTTTAGTTGACTGACCAAAATGAAATTTTTAAAAGTTGGATGACCAAAGTGTCGAGCGAAGCAAATTTCGATGACCAAAGTGATATTTCTGCCTTATTTTAAATATGAAAAGGGGGTTACCCACTTGGAAATTCATATGGTTCTTACCCAATTTTTGTTGAACATAGATGTCTAAACCAATGAAACAGATGCTTGATGGTTGTTTAGTTGTATTGATCATACAACCTAGCTATGTGTCTGGTCAATTTTTTTCGTCATCGATTTTAGTGATTTCATTTAATTTTCTCTCAAATTCACTTGATATGTCTAAATAAGATGATTTTTTTGTTCTCTTACATCACTGTATCAACACATAAGAAAAAAACAAAATGGAGCCAATGTAGCTTCATGTTTTTTTAAGGTGACTGAAAAGATGAAAAAACATATTTAGTGAGATTAACATAGGATCCAAATTAAATAAAAGAAATTCCTCCATAGATGATTCAAAATAAAATTACTGATGATTTTTCTCATGGTTTGTAATCGTTTAGATAATTTTGCATGATTCCATTTTTATGTTAGAATGTGAGGTCGTGAAACGGATCATGTTCATGGTGTTACTATTTATAGTTAATGGAGTGACTGTAATTTTTTAAAAAATAAAAAAATCACAACAGTTATATATGCCCATGCATACAAACTAATTTTAATTCATTGTTGTTGTAGGAGAAATAGATGATAGTAATCTCTCTGTCTTTATTCATTGATAAGGAGACCTTTATATAGGCATTACATCAAGTATCCCTGGCGAACAGGGATTCCCTATCTAATAGAGTATCTAGACTTCTAGTCTTATTAGGACAAGACACACCACGGAAGTTACGGAGTTAACCTTCCTTGAACACTCCCCCTTGTGTCGCGTCTCAATAGTGCATGAACTGTTGCCTCGTTAAAACCTTTGCCAGCAAACAAAAAACCTCTTGGGCAAAAATAAAAGCATGGTCTAAGGAAAAAGAGTACAACGCACCAACTACAAGTATGTGAGACATGCATAACTAGGCTCCCCCTGAAGTCTAGATGAGAACTCCCTCTGATAGTCAATCAGTCTTTGAGTTCGGATAAGCGACACATTCCAATGCGCTTTACATGCTTCATAAATGTAGATTTGGGTAGAGACTTGGTGAACAGATCCGCTGCATTTTCTTCTGAGCTGACTTGCTTCACCTGGATATTCAAAGTTTCTTGCTGCTGCTGATTGTAGAAGAACTTAGGCGAAATGTGTTTAGTATTGTCACCCTTAATGTATCCCAACTTCATCTGCTCGATGCATGCAGCATTATCTTCAAATATGCAAGTTGGTCCCATCGTAGTAGACTCAAGTCCACTAGACTCTCGAATGTGAGATATAACTGAGCGAAGCCAAATACATTCTTTGACTGCTTCATGTAGTGCAATAATCTCAGCATGGTTCGAGGAGGTAGCAACAAGGGTTTGCTTGGTTGATCTCCAAGATATCGCCGTATTCCCAATGGTAAAAACATAACCTGTTTGGGAACGTCCTTTGTGTGGATCTGACAAATATCCAGCATCAGCAAATCCTACCATCACATCATTTGGTGTATCTGAGTAGGAGGGGGTATCGTCAAAGCCGTATCGGGACCACGACTTAGCATCCGCGGGTCCGGATAAGTTGGCGGATATGGCTACAGGATGGCGGATGGATGAACCAAAGCCAGTCCTGGCGGATATGGCTGGCGGATGGCAATCCGAGCCATGGTTTGTGCTATTAGATGCAAGAGATCGACTAGGTGTCGAATCCTGATGAGTGTATCGATAGTACAAGCCCATGTCAAGGGTTCCTTTAAGGTATCGGAAGATGTTCTTGATTCCAACCCAATGACGTTGTGTTGGCGCAGAGCTAAATCTAGCTAACAAGTTCACAGAGAAAGCGATGTCTGGTCTAGTGCACTGAGCTAAGTATAACAAAGCTCCAATTGCACTAAGATATGGATATTCAGCTCCCAAGACCTCTTCGTCATCTTCTTTCGGACGAAAGGGATCTTTGTTGATATCCAGACTTCTAACGACCATGGGAGTGCCTGTAGGATGCATAACTTTGTCCATGTTAAATCGCCTGAGCATCTTTCGGACATATGCAGACTGGTGTATAAAAATTCCACCACTTCGGTGCTCTAGTTCTAAGCCTAGGCAAAACCGAGTCCTTCCCAGATCTTTCATCTCGAATTCGGATTTCAAATAGCTAGCGGTCTCATTGATCTCATTTAGAGTTCCAATGATGTTCATATCATCAACATAGACGGCTATAATGGCAAATCCTGAATTTGTTCTCTTTATGAACACACAAGGGCACAACTCATCATTCTTGTATCCTTTCCCAATCAAGTAATCACTTAACCGTGTGTACCACATCCTACCAGATTGTCGGAGTCCATATAGAGATCATCTCAACCTGATAGCAAATGAACTTCATGGTTTTTGCTCACTTGACTTGGGTAACGAAAGTCCTTCTGGCACTTTCATGTACATCTCCGTATCTAGGTCCCCATAAAGATACGCAGTTACAACATCCATAAGCTGCATATTGAGTCTCTCTGAGACTACCAAACTTATTAAGTATCGGAAGGTAATAGTATCCATGACAGGAGAATACGTCTCCTCATAATCAATTCCAGGGCGTTGAGAAAAACCTTGCGCCACGAGTCGAGCTTTATATCGCTGGACTTCGCCATTCTCATTGCGCTTTCTGACAAAGACCCATTTATGTCCAACAGGCTTCACGTTCGGCGGTGTAGGCACAACCGGTCCGAATACTTGCCTTTTCTTTAAAGAGTCTAGTTCAGCCTGGATTGCTTCTTCCCACTTCGGCCAATCCGCCCTACGTTGACATTCATCAACAGTGCGGGGTTCCATATCGTCGTCGTCAATGACTTCTTGAGCAACGGCGTAGGCGAATGCATCATCAATATACATGGAATTCCTTTCCATCAGATTGTGCATGCATAAGTAATTTAGTGAGATTTCCTTGTTCTCCAACATCAACGGTGAGTCTGAGGCGTCCCCCAGATGATTCAAAGTTGATTCTTGGACATAGGTATAGTCGGAGACAATCTCGTGTGACGGCGTCACAGTATCGATGATGAACGGATCGCTTTGTGCCTGGACACATGCCCTCTTCCTAGGTACATTGTCCTTGGAACCGATTGGTCTCCCCCTCTTTCTAGGAGGATCCGAAGTCGACGCCGGCTCTCCACTTGGAGGTGCCGAGCCTAGGCTGCCGATGGCACCTAGGGCTGCGGGTCCGAGACCGGCGGCGCGTGTTCGCGCATGGCGAGGAATGTTAAGCCTTGCAGGTACATTCGCAGCAGGTATGGTTGATCTTGTCACTTTCGCAATATCAGTAAAGGAGTCGGGCATCGTATCCGCCACCTTTTGTAGTTCTAATATGCGTTGTATTTCAGTCTCACACTGAGACGTACGGGGATCATAATGAGACATAGTGGGAGAGAACCACGTCAATTCCTGACGTTCACTTGGGACGGATGCGGCCCCATCTCCCCCTAACGGCGGGAAGGATGTCTCATCAAAGTGACAATCTGCAAATCTTGCAGTAAACAGATCACCTGTCATAGGCTCTATGTAGCGGACAATTGCTGGTGCTTCATATCCAACATAAATAGTTAATCGTCGTTATGGACCCATCTTGGTACGCAGTGGAGGCGTGATAGGCACATATACGGCACAACCAAAAGTACGCAGATGCGAAATATCAGGCTCGTAACCAGTTACCAACTGGTACGCACTAAATGGTTGGCTATCTGTGGGTCGTAGACGAATAAGCATAGCTGCATGTAATATTGCATATCCCCATGCCGAAACTGGCAAGTTTGTGGCCATGACAAGAGACCTAGCTACAAGCTGTAGTCTCTTGATAGCGGCTTCTGCAAGACCGTTCTGAGAATGAACGTGGGGTACGGGATGTTCAACTTCAATCCCAACTGACATGCAATAGTCATCAAAACACTTTGAGGTAAACTCTCCAGCATTATCCAGTCTGATGGACTTAATCGGATTGTCCGGGTGGTGAGCCCGAAGCTTAATAATCTGAGCTAGGAGTTTAGCGAATGCAGCATTCCTCGTGGACAACAACGCTACGTGTGACCAACGCGTTGATGCATCAACCAGAACCATGAAATATCTAAATGGTCCGCATTCTGGTGTTATAGGTCCACAAATGTCACCTTGTATTCGTTGTAGAAACGGAATATTCTGTTTATTATCAATAGCAAAAGATGGTCTTGCTTGAAGTTTTGCTAGTGAACAAGCTTTGCAAAACGAACGATGAGCATTAGACATTGCTACAGAAGCATGAGAAGCAGGAGGAGGCCGAACCTCTCCTTGGAACCGAGAGGCGGCTATCGACGGCACGGCCGAATCGAGGCCGAGGCGCCCTCTGTGCTTTTGTGATCGGAAAAATGGATGACCGTGGGAGCATTTCAAAATACGGATCATCAGATCACGACCCGGATGACCGAGTCTATCATGCCAAAGCTTATAAGCATCAGAATCACATAATATAACAACATGAGATTCGTTGGCTCGAATGGTTGTGAAATACATGCCATTGCGAACTCGCTTACACTTCTCCACAATGCGAGTGCGCATAGATTGAGTGGAGGTGATCAACAGATATTCAGTTCCATCTTCAACATAAGTGCTGAGGTGATAGTCATTGTCACGCACATCCTTGAAAGCTAGCAAGGTTCTTGGCGCCTTAGGCGCATATAGGGCGTCCTCTACCCGAATCTCAGTGCCATTTGGCAGTAAGAATTGAGCAGTGCCACGACCCTTAATTACGGGTCCAGTTCCTGTCATCGTAGATAATGACGATTCTCTTGGCGTAAAATCCGAAAACAATTGCCGATTTCTCAGAATCGTGTGAGTTGTTGCACAATCCAACAAACACTCAATCTCGCCTTGATACATCTACAAAAACAATTTGAATTGAATCAATAGTCTACTTTAGACTTTGGCGAACACTTTAAAGTAAGTGTACTGAAACAATATATCATCACAAAATGAAGTGCATTAAGGCCAATAACATAGCCATGGCAACGACAAAACTTGAGAGAAAGAGATAAGCCGCATTTTAATCACCGAGTATCACCATTTATAATCATAGCCTAGGTCAGAGATTGAGACCGGACACCGTCGTAGGTGGCGTGGCCGAGCCAAGGCCGAGGCCAAGGCAAAGGCCGGGGCCAAGCCAAAGCCGAAGCTGTGGTAAGGCCGAAGCTACCCAGAGGCCGAGCCGAAGCAAGGCGAGTGGTGAGAGTCGGTCAGGCATTGAGGCAATGCGATGCGACGGTTGAGCTAAATCCGAAGCATGGCGAGTCCGAAGACACGTCGTTGCCGAGCCATTGATGCAAAAGTTGCATTTGTTCGATAGGCTATCGATTGTTGGTTTCAAAAACCGGATTCGGTGCGGGGCCAAGTTGGCGAATGGCCATGGCGAGTGAGGCCTAGCGAGTCGCGGCCAAGCGCTTATTGGCTTTGGCGAGCGAGGCATGGCGGATCGCAGCCAAGTTGGCGGATCGCGGATCTCAGATCAGTTGGCGAATAGCGGATCGCGGATCACGGATCGCGGATCTTGGATCGCGGATCGTGCATCGCAGCTCGCGGATGGCGTATCGCGCATCGCGGCTCGCGGATGTCGTATCGCGTATCGCGGCTCGCGGATGGCGTATCGCGTATCGCGGCTCGCGGATGGCGTATCGCGTATCGCGGCTCGCGGATGGCGTATCGCGTATCTCTCCTTTTGTCTTTTGTGATTTTTCGGATATGAGTTAACATCACCAGAATTTTGGTGAACTCAAAATAATTATGCCATTGATAATTGGACGCATTGAACCAATTTTGCTTTCAGGGATGTAAAAATCTTAAATCATTCGTAGAATAAGATAGATTTTATTGATGACAACTCAAGAATACATCAAGGTTGTTCTAAATAGAACGACTTATCGAACAAAGTCGTGATTTATTGACTATTCTGTCAAAATAACAATCAAAATCAAACTTGAACACGTATCTTATGACCTAAGTCAAATACTTATTCATAATCTGGAGTGTCATACTCCTGAGTCCTACGTTTCTTGGTAGGTTGGAAGTCATCGATGGCGAAGTTCGTATCTTCCTCATCGTATACTTCTTCCTCAAAGTCTCCTACATAGTGTGCTTCTTGTTCTATGTATAGTTTGTGTTTCTTGTAAGCGGCTTGAATATCTCTGCTTGCTATGCAATCGCGTTGGAGATGATTCTTAGAACCACATTTGAAGCAAGGAGCCGAAGCATTGTTCGGCGTATGGCCACCACGCCTGGGACCGGAACCAAAACTGTTCCTCCCTCTGGGAGCGGCGGCTCTGCCATCATCCCTTGACCAAGAAAGCTGTCGACCACGGCCGACGCCTCTTCTCCCTCCTCGTCCGCCACGTATTGCTCTTGGCGTACGTGGTGGCGGTGCTTGACGTTCATGAGGTTGATGCTTCTGCTTAAAAGCTTTACCAAGGGCTTGATGAGATTCCGCAATGAATTTCGGTCCTCGAGGCCTCTTATTGGTGGTAAGAATCAACTCATGGTACCTCTCCTTTCTCTGAAGCACATTCATCAAATCGCTGAAGGTTTTGATAGTGCCTTTCTCGCGGAGATCGCGGTACTGATGCGACAACATGGACGCAGATTCTGGGAACGTCGTGAAAGTCTTCTCCATCATATCATCATCGGTCTTTTCGACCCCACAAAAGCTCAAATCAGATTGCAAGTTTAGCATAGTCTGATGATATTCCTGGACGGAATCAAAATCCAGTAAGCGGATTTGCTCCCAATCAGACATGAGGTCTGGGAGTTGTGCGTCATGCACATTGTCGAAGCGGTCCTTGAGGATATCCCATAGCTCTTTGGGATCAGTTTTCCTCAGGTATTGCTTCTTGAGCGTTGGATGGATATGGCGCCTGAGAAACATCAGGGCTTGTGCTTTCTGTTCAGGAGAAGCGTGTAAGCTTTCATCCTCAGGAGGGTTGATGGTGGCAGTAAATCTTTTACCAATGAAAGTGTTCTCAACATCTGAGACCCACCTCTTGTATTCCTTGCCTTGGACATCCAAGATGTCAAATTCTGGACGCTGAGTGTCAGCCATCTACAGAACACAAACAGGGAGACGTTAGTATGTTTGAATACTAATCAAGTTTGATTGTTCTTTTAGAACAGTGCCAAGATATATCATGGTCACATAAATCGATGCTTAACGTGACTTCAAGTCACAATCGATATCTTCCCTTTGTTTTCTTTCCAAAAAAGAATAATACGTTATGGTTCACAGTGACATCACAGTCACAAGCATAACGGTGGCCGGTAACATCACAGTTACCCCAATAAACGTTGGCACCGGGGTGACTAAATCCCCGTATGCCGTCCCGAGAAGCGATAGAATCGGGATGAAGAAGCAGGGACACGGAAAGGTCCCGGAAGAAAACAAAACCCAACTATTGAAATTTTCATAAGCGGGAACGTTTATAAAAATATTTACCTCTTCAAGAGAAGCTTGATCAAACGAAACTTGACTCTTGGGGAAGCTTGTTTTCTTCGATTTTTCTTGATTTCTTCTCAACCACGAATAAGGGTTCGCGGATCGCTTGCTTGGCTTGCGAGCAATTTTGATCTTCTGGCAGATGCGTGCAAAAAGTAGCACGCAAGGGAGAGCTGCTGGCGAGCGGGTTGTCTGCCTAGAGGCAGAGGAGGAGCAGTACTCGAAGGTACAGTGCGGCAGGCGAGCAGCGCAGATGCTGCTGAGAAGAGGCCGACGGTGCCGAAGAGAAGAATCGGCGGCCGACGGTAGGTTAGGGTTTCGAAAAAAAATTCGGAATTAGGGTTTCTAGGGCTTATTAGACGGGAGGCTAGAGCAATGTGCTGATAACGTGTTGTAGGAGAAATAGATGATAGTAATCTCTCTGTCTTTATTCATTGATAAGGAGACCTTTATATAGGCATTACATCAAGTATCCCTGGCGAACAGGGATTCCCTATCTAATAGAGTATCTAGACTTCTAGTCTTATTAGGACAAGACACACCACGGAAGTTACGGAGTTAACCTTCCTTGAACAATTGTAAATTAATTTGATTTTGCTGGTATAGAATTCTGCTATCATTTCCTGGATCTGACAAACGAAAACCCTCTTCTAGATCATAACCCCCAAGTCAATGAAAACAAAGAAACTCATATAAACCCTTCCACATCTTGAAATCATTCAAAGCACATTTTTGTATTCAAGCCATTAAGGTCGGGGAAGATCTATATCTATTATCTAATAGTCAACGTGGCAAGGGCCACGGCGTTCGTTCTTAATTCTTAAACTATTGGAACAACTCGGAGCAAAACCATAAACGTTGCCGGTATTATACTACGTGTCCACGTAGGTTCCACGAAGGAATTGTTACTGTACACGTGTGGTGCCTCCGGGAAATAGTACCTTCCTCGGAAGACGACAAAATCTTTCTGGAACACGAGTACTCGTACCTTATGGTACATAACTGACGGTTTCGATTTTAATATTGTTAGGTGAATTTATTTTTTCTAGCATTAAATAAAGGTCAGAGAGACCACGTACCTCACCACCTACAAATATTTTTAGAAATTTTACCAACCATTTTATGAGGAAAAAGAAGAAAAGAAATTGAACTAAAGCATTTTAAGGCCGGCGTGCGTGTGATGCTGTAAGGAGTTTGGTAGTTCATTTGCATTTATTCATTTTACATGGTTGTTGTTGTGAGTGTCTTTTTTGGGTAAGACATTTACGTGATTCAAATTTAAATATGCCTAATTTTAAAAAACGTGTTAGGCAAACGGAATGGTCAGCTTGTATGATCGGTATTGATGATTTGATCTAACTCAATCACATGTATCCTTGGATTCCTTGCGGACGTAGTGTCCTCCTTCTCTCTGGTCCAGTTAACATTGTGTATTTTCCTTCTCTTAACTAGTTAGAGTTGTGTGTTTTATTGGGTTCGTTCCTGGTGCATGTTTGAGTTTTCATCTCCTTAATGCTTGTTTTGCGGTTAGATTTTCAATCTGAAGCCCTAAATTAATCATTTAATGTACGGTAATTAAACAACTTAAAAAGAGAACCGGAGAGATTGTGACATAATTGCTACATATGATATTGACCATATTTGGCATCGCCTAGCTACTAAGAAAAGTACATTAGTATTGGCTTTGAGCAAGATTTTCATTTAATTCTCAATTTGCACTCTTTTGTTTTCGATATATACACACCATTTCTCATGGGAAATTAATAACATAATTTTTGTCTATCTTAACATAAATTTTATTATTCATATGACCGACTTAATGTGTATAGATTAATAGTTGTTTATATATTTTTTTGTGTACATATTAATAGTTGTTTACTACTCTTACCTCAATAGGTAAGAATTTTTGGTCTTTTCTCTCACGCTTTTCAATCTCGTAGTCCAAAAACGACGAGCCGAATTCAAACGAAAATCTAGTAATCAACGCATGGTTCCACTCTCTCTAATAAAATTACCAAATTCCAATACCAAAAGATTCAACCGTCAAACCGTACGGCCGGTACCGTACAACGTTTACCGCTTGCTTAGTCAAATCCATGGCCAAATTTGATCTGACTTCTCCGTCGACACAGAGGGCCCTCCTCGCCACGTGTATGAACCTGGTTGCGTATGCGGCGCGGGTTCTTTTCAGTCTAGGGTTTAATTTGGTGTTTTTGGGTAGAAGCCGATCGAGTTAGATATATATTTTTTGGTGGTTTCTTCTAGTTGCAAGTTCTTGTCCAAACAGCTCATGTCTGAATGTCTCTCTTTCATTTCTGAACTCTCCATTGATCTTTCAGGGCATATCTATTCTGTTTTTGTTTTTGTGCTTAAACCGGCCTAGCTTGTCGCAAGGTACACTCCATCGCTAGGGTTCTAGCTTGTTATATTTCATGAGAGAGAGAGAGAGAGAGAGAGAGAGAGAGAGAGAGAGACTTAATTAATTAATTAGCACGCCCAAAGTGTTTGAACTTGCATTACAAAAACATGAGCAAACTGTTCCAGTTGTTAGGATATCATCATGGTTTATTGGAATGAAATTGCAGAAAAGGTAAAGTGAGCAAAAAACGCAGAGAAAACTCGATGACTACATTGTGATATTCTGGATTGATTGATTGTTATATATAGTATACATACAAAAGCTATATAAAGAGTATGGATATATAGATAACAAATGACCTAAACACCCTTTTAAAAAGAATAACCTATAATATATTTTTAACACCAGCAGTTATATGCTGTGTTCGTGGCGGGTTCAGCACCCGGCGAACAGTCAGCATTGGTTGGTTGTTACGTGTTTCTGTGTGTTGTGCTTAGGCGTGCCAGCACCCTTGGAGCGGTGCAACTCGACTGCGTGCGACCCCCTGGCGAGTCGCCTCGTCTGCTCCCAATTCGACTCTGGCTTCCTGGTCAAGCGACTGTTACGCGGGCGCTGACTAAGCCGGCGTACAGTGCTCGAACAAGACCTGAATAGAACTCTCTACCAGGATTTTCTTCCCAACCCCTCGAGGATTGAGGATCTTACTCTGATCCGGAGAAGCAAAGCAGAGCTGTTCCAAGACCACGGGTGTGTCACCGGAGTGAGGACTCGATTGCTACCAGGGGCAGCGGACTGACAGACTCGATTGCTACCGGGGGTAGCGGACTGACTCGATAGACTCAGCAAACGCTCGGCACAAGTACGAGAGCGGATCAATCGTAGGAGGGCGGAGGAGGGTTGCGTGAGGCTCAGCAAATGCTCGGCGCAAGTACGAGATTAGATCGATCGTAAGAGGGCGGAGGAGGGTTGCGTGAGGCTCAGCAAATGCTCGGCGCAAGTACGAGATTGGATCCGTCGTAGGGCGGAGGCGAGTTGCGTGAGTGGCTCAGCAAAGCGCTCGGCACAAGCACGAGATTAGATCGATCGTGGGGCGGAGGCGGATTGCGTGAGTTGCTCCAGAGAGGCTTTGGCAAGTTAGCGTTGCGCTAGAACTTGTGGTTGTTTGTATTTGGTTGAGAACCTCTTTCTAGATGCCAGAAGAGTTATATTTATACGGCTCAAGGACCCCTAGGGCTGTCAACTCCAGCCCGGCGGATCCGAGATTCATTAGGAGTGTCCTCCCTTATCCTGCTTCCCATCAAATCAGCAAAGATACTATCAGAGGTATAGTTGATATTGAAGCTTCGAAGTTTGGGGCAACACGTCATGACCTTGCTTGTTATGCTTCTGTTACTGTTCAACTTTCATCATTGCGCAGTATGGCCGGTTCCTCTAAAAACTTCCCTAAAGCATGGTGCAGCATGGCTTGCAGTTGTTAGTGATTGATAGCCTAGCGTAGGTATTGAAATCATTGCTATATTGCTTCTCAATCTCAACAGATATCTTCGCTGATGGATTGCTACGAAACAACCCCAATCGGATTAGGTAGCAACTCACGTTCCCCTTCCAACTCAACTTCCTTGGTTGAAGCGGGAAAGCACGAACTTAAAGGGTTTGACTCTGATCAAAACCCTTCTGGGCCTCGGGGTGAAAGCCCAATTGAAATAAATTCCAATTGTGGCCCAAACATTGCCCCCCAGTCTCCGATATTGAGGTATAACGAAATAGAAGAGAGACTGAGCCCCCAAATAAATAACTGGACTGTTGCGCCGTTTCTTCGCCAATCACAATTTCCCAATTCGAAACGGTAACACTGTTCACCTAAACCCTTGATTGCTGCGAAACCCAGCGCTTCACGAAACAAGAACCCCTTTCGGATTCCTGTAAATTCTAACAGAGACCCCTCGGTTTCTCCTTCACACCACCTTTCTTTCCTCTTTCCTAGCCCGAAATCAGAAGAAACCCAGATCTGAGACTGATGGCTCCCAAAAAGAACTTTGATATTCGCTATCCCCTGGCGGAACAAGCCCAGACTCAACTCCTCCCCCTCATCAAATGCTCTGAAGAAGAGGAGAACCGGACCCGTCTTAGCCTTCCCCATGAGGAATGTGCCACCTTAGGTCCCTTCGTGGTGGGCTACGATCCTGAGGGTAACGGTGGAGCCAATCAGATGCTCAACAGCCCGGCACGCCCGCTGCCGGCGCTCTTCCGCTCTGAAGAGCCGGCGGAGTGCCCAAATTTTCAGAAAGACGCTCACCAATGCACCGTAAACCACTCCGCCTGGCCTCTGGTTAGGCCCTACATGACCACCTGGTATGAAGAACGGCTTCCTCTCGACGGAGCAATCTGGAAGAGAGCCGGGGTCGCTGACGCGATCAAGCTTTGCTTCAGCCTCAGCCCCAAAGGAGGCAACAGGTGCGCCCTAGTTCCGCTGATCAGCCTTTGGAACCCCACGGTCAATGCCTTCGAGTTCCAATTCGGTCACGCCTCCGTGACCCTGCTAGACCTTTATGCCGGCTTCGGGTTCCCTCTCGGCCTCCAAGCCTTCGACGAGAGCTATTACCCTGAAAGGACATCTCCCTCTAGCGCTGTTGGTGGATTCGAGCCCGGTGGGTTCGAGAAGTGGAGGAACGAAACCTCCCAGCTGGGTGACGATAGGCTCAGCGGGATAGCCTTTCTGTCCTTTTGGCTAAACAAATTTGTGTTCTGCTCCACCACCAACAAAATGACCAAGCATTATCACCGTATGGCGGAGGTGATCTATGCCGGCCAAGAAATTGGCCTTGCCCAATGCGTTTTAGCACACCTCTACCGCTGTCTGCACCAGATATCCGCCGTGCCAATGAATTGTGCTCAATCTGGTCCGCTCTGGATCTTGGATATTTGGTGCCAGATGTACTTTCCCCAACTCTCTCCAGCCACGAAGAGAGCTCCTAGGCCTGACCAAGTTGTGGGGCAAGAGTATGCTGGCTGTGCCGCTGATCCTGAACTCAGCTATGCCATCTGCCTCGACATCTTTTTCAACACATCTGCTCAGGAATTTTTTACAGAGGCACAGCGGCTGATCCATGTGAAGTATCCCCGCGGACTAGCCCGAGGCTTTCTCCCTAACAGTCTTCAGGTGGCTAAAGGCCGAGGGATTTTCATCCATTGCGTCTCCATGACGGACCTGCCACTCCTCTGTAGTGAGAAAGGCTATCCAAGCCACGAGCTCTACGCGCCTCACTTCTTTGCACGGCAATTTGACCTTATTCAAATCTTGCCCTATCCGCCGCTGAGAAGTCTGAATCTTTTCTCGGCGTGGAGGAATAGCAGAAAGTCCAAAAGGTCCTCTAATGCCACCGATAATTCATGCCTGCAGCCTCTCATCATACATAACGAAGATTGCTACCCTCACCTGCAGGCCTCTACGGCCGCAACTGGCCCATATCACGCCTGGTGGTCGCGCATGCGAGGCCCGCTCTTTAGCCAACCATCCGTTTTCTACTTCCGAAGATTCTTTCACCTTCGGGGCGAGCGACTCACCCCTGCTGATTACGAGGTGCTAAAGGGCGGCCCGCTGTACGTTGACCTACCCCTGAGAGAGGTAACGTGTCCGGCTTGAAACTACTGTTTTGGTTTGCCCAAAAAACTCTCGCGTAATCTTGATTGTTTAATAAACTAGGCAATTGAGCAAACCCCCATGGACAAAGGAAAACGGAAGGCCGAATGTAGCGCTCATCCGCCCCCCAAGAAGAGCAAAACTATTGTTGAGGCGGATGAGGAATCAGATGAGGAGGAGGACATACCTGTAAGTACTCCTAAGAGCTCCATTTTCCCCCTGCGTCTCTAACTATGAGTTCAAATAGATACATACATAACGTAGATATCCCATCTTTATCCCTCCCTGCAGGCACTTCGGAGGAAGCGTCCCTCGTCCGCCGCCGCCACTAGCCGAGACCCTGCGGTAATAGAGATCTCCTCTGGTGAGTCCTCTAACCCTTCTGAAGAAGCAGATTCTTCTAGTTCCGACGATGACTATCTGGACCTATGTATTCGTGAACTTTGCGGCGATAGTCTTCCTCAACCTGTTCCTCTGCGCTGTCTTGATGTAGGTACTTCCTCCAGTCTAGCCCTTGCAGTTAGTCAGAGTTCTATCCAACCAATCCTGACACTTCGTGCTGCTGCAGATACTGGACCGGAGGCGGAGGAAAACCCGGATGCTACTATGGCGGAGGCCCCAACAGATAGGCCTCTGCTCACGCTCTGTGGCGCTCCTGGCAGCTCCTCCACTCCACATCCGCTGGCCTCAGACTCGACTCGGGAGGAGGAGCACGAGGCAGGAGAAGGAGAAGTAGAAGAAGAAGAAGAAGAGCCGATTCAGGGCGCCGAACAACCAGCGGCTGACGAGTCATCCTCCCCTGTACCTGACTTGTCTCTGGCAGAGGAAGAGGCTCTAGCTGGTGTGGAATCTCTGGCGGGTGCTACCCCCCGAGTTGAACAAGATCCAACCCCTGCTGATGACCCACATGAGGCTGATCAGCCAGAGCAAGCAAGGCGGCCCGGATCTCCTCAGCCCGAAGAGACCCCGTTGACGGAGGTATATATTCCCTATGTTCTAAATTGGCACCTCCCTTGGTCTGAATTACTTCCAATCCTTCTTGATTATGAGCAGGTGGAAGAAGAGAGAGTGGCAACCATGAATGCCACCCCACTGGTGGTGGATGCTGCCCCCCAGGTTGAACAAGATCCAACCCCTGCTGCTAACCCAGTTGATATAGCTCAGCAAGAGCAGGCAGGGCAGCATGGATCTCCTTTGAGTCAGCCAGAGGAAATCCCTTTTTCAGAGGCTATCGAGGTATGATGTAAAATCCACCTGAAGAGCTATCTTTCCTTGGTTAGAATCATTTCTAACCCCTTTCTATAAACAGGTGGATGATAGTGATGATGATGTGGAGACCCTCGGTCCCGTTTCACAAGCAACGGATTCTGGTCCTGTGGAACCTGTAACTGCACAGGTCTCCCTGCCGCAGACCCCAACCCCCGAAGGTCTGGTCGCGGCGTCTTCATCAAATCAGCCTTCCGCGACCCCTGGCGGATCGGGCTCAGAGGTTTCGGAGCAAGTTGACTCTGCTTCCCTCTTGGCTGAAGACCCTTTCCTTCCTCCTCGAAGCCCTGAAGAGGAACCTGAAGAGGTACAGAAGGCATGGGGATTCTTGGAATGCTTAGGAGAGAAGGACCCTGCTGATGTTCAAGTGGCGGACGAGCTCTCCTCTGCCCTTGAGATCCTCAAGGGCTACTTCCAGCAACTGCCCCCCGAGCTCCAAGCTGAAGTCAACGCTTCTCTCCTCCGGCTGCCCGCGGAGCTAAGGAGCCTGCACGAACGTTTGCCCGCCCGGTCCCTTCAATATGCCCAGCTTAAGGAAGCTGAGACTGCTCTCGCGGATGCTGCTCGCACCTACAAGGCCTTGGTCGCCACGGCTACTAGTGACCCAGAAGCGGCTGAGATAGCTAAACTTGAAGACCTATAGGCAGCCATAGACCAGCAAATCTCCCTCCTCCGGCAGAAACGAATTCGGAGCGCCAATGAAGTGGATCAACAGAAGGCCCTGGGGAGCAAGTTACAAGAGGAGCGGACGAGGGCAAAGAAGGGAACAGTAGAGTTTGATCGTGGGGTAAGCAAGACCAAGGCCACTATCAAACGGTTGGGCCTGCATCTGTATGAGTTTCGGCCTAACCCATAAACTGGCTTGATGTATTTTATTTACTGAGTTTAATGATATAAGCCCATTTACCAAGCCCTATTCAGTTTGATTCGCAAACCAAACCCTGCGCATCAGTCTTATCCATGCTGTCAGAAAACTGTAGAACCGTTTCTCCTGAATTTGAATTTTAAACGGGAAACTGTTCCAACCTCTAACTGCCTAATAATTGCGCAAGTTCATCTCTGCCCTTGGATTGCTTCTAAGTGAGATTATAAAAGCAACTCCCTCTGGCTAGACCCGAGAACCCCAAAGAACTGCCTTAGAATGTTATTCAGCGCTTCTTCCCTTAGGTTCTCCTGCCAGCCATTATGGCTTCCTCAATTCTTTCCACCAGATCTAGATGTTCTGCTGAACACCCCGAATCATAACACCCCATGTTAAACAAATCCCGAACCATAACATCCCATGTTATGTTCTGGGCGGATGTGATTATAGATTGGTAGCTGTCGATTTGGCACCCCTCTAGCGCATCGGCCGGAAGCCTAGCATAGATGCGGTTTCGGGTACCTTCCTCTCAGAAGAGAGGAGCAATGAGCTTCAATAGGCCGGTTGTCTTCCTCTATATGAAGGGGAATCGGACAACCGTGGACAGCGCCGGGCTATTGAACTCATTGCATAATCGAGAGATCGTAGGTAGCGGACGTCTATGTGCCACTCTGCTTCGGCGTCAAGACAGTCTCTGCCACCCCCATCTCTACGCTTCATCCGCTGATCTCTCAGGATCTTACTCTTCAACCCCTGCCCGGAAAGGGTTCAGATCGAAGGAGATGGCGAAGATCCCCATATACCAAGATGGTATCAGAGCTAGTTGGCGGATATGTATTATTAGTTACTTGCCTTTGTAATAGCCATGGCCACAAAGCCCCTGTACTTTTGTAAATAAAACAAAAATTTAGACTCAAGGCTTGCATCGCATAATTCTTACCAAAGGCAAAGGCAGAGGTTTAGGGCACACCCCAACGCGGATGTTCCTAAAAACCCCTATTCAAAGGACAACCAGGCTTAGCCCTAAAGAGAGTTGAAAAATTTCAAAAATTTTGAAAAATTCAACGTAAATCCAACGCGAAAGATAAGTCGGATATTGCCCTTATGTTGCCCCCCTAGTTTACTGGGCTGCGCGGATGTGCAAAGCCAGAGCCAAGCCGAGTAAACTAGATAGGATTCGCAAGTGGTTTCCCCCAGAACGGGCTAGGTTGACGAAAAGGTGGAAGCCCGTCTGCCGTTGAAACCCACTCCGGCCCACCAGAAATGGAAAGTAAGCCCAATGACAGGCGGCCCGAAACAGATGCGTGGGAAAAGTAAACTGGTATGAATGCAGGATTTGACAGTTACGGAAACGGTGGGAAGAACCGAGAAGGCGCCAGTCAAACCCCATTGATCACGCATCAATTCCCAAGCGAGCAGGCGCTGAGAACGGATAGATTCATAAAGATGGGTAGACCGAAGCATTAAAGCTCGCGTAACCCCCAACCGTTGGATCCCCTCGCATATGTAGTATAAAAGGAACCCCATAGTTGCAGCAAAAATCTCATCAGATCACCCTGCTTAGAGCAAATATGGCAATCGTAGAGTTGTTAGCAGATGGCTTAGCCCTCTGGCTGCCACAAGCCTTTCCGCCAGAGAAACCGAAATCCCGGTTAAATACCCCAGTAACCTCAGTCACCCAGCGTTAAATAAATCCTAACCCCGGTCACCTAGCGTTAGGTGGCCTGAAGCTGTGCTTCCTGGTGTTTAAACAACACCCGGCCAGTCTAACGCGAGTGACCCGGTTAGGTGCTCGGATGAATGTCATTGACACGTTCGATGACCTTCACCCCGAGCAACCCATCCACACGTTCCCTCAGCGGAACTGTGTGTTTTTCCTCAAGCGCCGCCACTGCATCCTCATCTTTCCCTTTTTTCCCGCTCCTTTTCCCCTCCTGGAATTAGCAGAGCTCCGAAGAAGAAGAGGACTTGGGCAAGAGGATCAAGCAGCAGCACGAGGAATCCGCCAGTCCCCCAAAAATAAGAGACGTAGGATGGTATCAGAGCTAGCTAGTAGCTCTCGTTGTATTTCCTTTTCCTTGTAATGCCCTTGGCCGCAAAGCCTTTGTATAAATAAAGCAATTTGCAATTTTCATACTTATCATTCGCCAAGATACGAATTTGATTGATAATGAAAAGTATAAGGACACCAACACTCCTGGCGGATGTTGAAATAAGACAAGGTAAAAGAAGAACAAAACCCCAACGGTTTCGCAATGAAAAAGAAGAACACTTCAAAAACGGCGGAAACACCCCTGGCGGATGTGCCGTTTAAACGAAGAAAACTTCAAAAATACGTCAAAGGAACACCCCTCGCGGATGTGCCATTAACCGGCGGAAACACCCCTAGCGGATGTGCCGTCCTAACTTGTTGCCTTCTGAGCGTACTGGACTAAGAATTCTATCCAGAACCGTCATCCGCCGGAGGGACCTCGAACTCCCAAACACTTGGAAAATATTTCTTGAGATATCGCCCATTAATGGGATTTCTGTGAACTTCACCTTCCAAGTCTCGGAGCTGGTACGCCCCCTTGCCCACGATACGATCGATGACAAATGGACCCTCCCAACGAGGACTCCATTTACCACGACCCGGTTCGTCTAGGGGCAGAGCTACCTTCCAGACCAAGTCTCCCTCGCCATAGGTTTTACCCTTGGTCCGCTTGTCATATGCCTTGGCGATCCGCCGCTTCTCCTGGATGATAGTGTCCAAGGCCTCCAACCGTTTTTCGTCAAGGTCTTCATGTTCCTGGAACATGGCTTGGACATAGTCTTCACCCAGGAGCTGATGTTGCTCGCGGACCCGTAAAGAAACTACATTGATCTCCATTGGCAGGACAGCATCATGGCCATACATCAACGAATAAGGGGTAGTACCTGTAGGCGTCCGCTTAGAGGTCCTATAGGCCCAAAGCGTGTTGTCCAGTTGAGTGTGCCACGATCTCGGGTTATCCACTAGCATCTTCTTCAGAATGGATATGATAACCTTGTTAGTAGCTTCCGCTTGACCATTGGATTGAGCATAATAAGGAGAGGAATGGAGGAACTGGATACCATAATCCGCTAACCAAGTTTGGGTCTTCTCAGCCATGAAGGCTGCCCCCCTGTCCGTCACTATGCACTCTGGAATGCCGTAGCGGCAGATGATGTTTTGGAACACAAAGCGGATGACAGTATCTGCATCGCAGTTCCTGGTTGGTATAGCTTCAACCCACTTAGTAAAGAAATCAGTGCCCAGCAACAGAAACTTATGCTGCGCAGATGAGTGTGGATTGATCTCTCCTACGAAATCTAATGCCCAACCCCTAGCAGGCCAAGGCTTGATGATGGGTTGTAAAGGAATGTTAGGAACCCGCTGCACTGGCCCATGTTGCTGGCATTCCTGACAACCCCGAGCGAAACTATGACAATCTTTCAAAATGGATGGCCAATGATATCCATATCTGCGAATAAGCCATCTCATTTTGGGTCCGGACTGATATGAACCACAGACCCCTAGGTGTACCTCTCTCATGATCCGCTTGGCTTCGACGCCAAAGATACACCTCAATAAGACTCCATCTTCCCCTCTGCGGAAGAGTTCGTCTCCCCTGAGAAGGTAATTTGTTGCGAGATGTCTGGTTCTCCTTTCGGATGGTGCAGATGGGTCCTTCAAATATGCTATGATTGGTATCCGCCAGTCAGTATCGACAGGTTCAACTGTAGCGACCAACCACCCTCCGCGCTCCCTCTGACGGATAGCAAAGGATGGTAGAGTTCTGCGCTCCACCTTAAGGATTCTTTCCTTCACTCCCTGGGCTAGGCTGATTCCAGTGGCCAATTGTGCCAGCACGTTGGCCGCTGAGTTTAATTCCCTCGGAACATAGTCTAAGGAAACATCAATAAATTGATCCAGTAGCTCAATAGCCCGCTCGTAGTAGTGCACTAAATGGAAGGAAACGCACTTGTAGACCCCCAACAGTTGATTAATAACTAACATGGAATCCCCAAGTACTTCAATTTCTTGTGCCCCCAGGTCGAGCAACAGCTCCAAACCAATGAGTAGGGCTTCGTACTCTGCCTGGTTGTTGGTGCACGTCCACTCCAGCTGAAAAGAGTACAAATACTTGGCCCCTGCTGGATTCTGGATACAAACCCCCGCGCCCGCCAACTTACTGGTACTGCTACCATCGAAGTATAAGACCCAAGGCTGGTATCGGATCACGTCAACGAACTCCGGCGGCTCTGTGAATTCCCCTTCAATAGGATGGTGTAACAGGAAATCCGCGATAGCCTGACCCGTCATGGCCTTGAGTGGCGCGTATTGCAGGGAGAACTCTGACAGGGCTAACACCCACTTGCCAATCCTACCCCTTAGGATAGGTCTCGTCAGCATATACTTCACCAAATCAGTCTGTGCCACCACTATTGTTGTGAATGAAAGCATGTAATGGCGGAGCTTAATACCCGCGCAATACAGGGCTAGACACAGCCTCTCGACTGGTGAATATCTGGTCTCCGCGTCCAACAACATCCTGCTGACGTAGGCTACTGCATATTCGACTTTCTTTCCATCTGCCAGGGTCTCATCCTGGGCTAGCAGCCCTGCAACAGAGATATCAGAAGCAGAAATATACAGTTTGAGAGGGATACCAGGCGTAGGCGGCCGAAGGACCGGCGGACTAGCCAGATACTCCTTGATCCTGTCAAAAGCAGCTTGGTGCTCAGGACCCCATTTAAAGATTTCTCCTGGTTTGAGCTTGAGCAAGGACGAGAAAGGTGCCGCTTTGCCTGCTGAGTTAGATATAAACCTTCTGAGGAAATTGATTTTTCCAAGCAAGCTTTGCAACTCTTTCTTGTTTCTCGGCACTGGCACGTCCAACACAGCTTGCACTTTGTCGCCATACACTTCGATGCCTCTCTCATGTACCACAAACCCTAGAAAGTCACCAGCACAAACCCCAAAGACACACTTGGCCGGATTCATTTTAAGCTGATTCTTTCGCATGATCGTGAACACCCTTCGGAGATGATCAATGTGGTCTTCCCTCTTCTTGGACTTTACTACCACATCATCAATGTAGACCTCAAGGATGTCCCCCAATATCTTGCTGAAAATCACGTTCATCGCACGTTGGTATGTAGCCCCTGCATTGGTTAAGCCGAATGGCATACTGAGATACTCAAACGCTCATGTGAACCCAGGGCAGCGGAAGGCGGTTTTAGGAATGTACGGCTCGTATATTGGAATCTGGTGATAGCCTGCCGTCCCATCCATAAATGAGAGCAACTCGTGTCCCGCTACTGCATCCACCAACATATCCGCTATAGGCATAGGATAAACATCCTTAGGTGATGCAGCATTTAAGTCTCTGTAGTCCACGCATACTCTGATTTTGCCATTCTTCTTCCGAACAGGGACAATGTTGGATAACCATTCCGGATAAAGAGTTGGTCTGATTATCCCAGCGTCCACCATGCTTTGAACTTCTTTCTTGACCGCCATTGCAGTTTCAGCATTCATCCGCCGTTGCTCTTGCTTAACTGGCCTACATCCTTCCTTGATAGGAATGCGATGGCAAGCCAGCTCCTTTGACAACCCCGGCATGTCTTGGTATTTTTCTGCAAAGCAGTCCTTAAAATCACGCAGCAACCCTATCAGTTGCTGCTTCAGATCTGGGTTAAGGTACTGGCTGATCCCCACCTCCATGGGTTTTGCTTCTGTTCCCAGGTTGATCTTTTCGACAGGATCGCGTACCTTGGGCGGAGTATCATCTAGCGCTGCTGGAGCAGGCTGAAGTACTTCCACCCCTGTTGAAGCTTCAAACTCTTCTTCCTCAATACACTCCACCAGTGCCACCTCCTCCCAGGCCATTCGCTCTAATCGATAGATCGCCAACCGCTGCATAAAACTAGCAAAGGCCTCCGACTCCTCTTGCGAGAGGGTGTCACTCATTGGAAATATTGGGAAGGAGCTCAATGGAAATTGGCCGGCTATAATCCGCCATAGCCTGGGCAATTCCCCACTGAGACAGCTCATTCTAGGTCACCCCAAGTGGATGCCCCTTATGGTCGACTCCCTCAATCCGGAGGGGTCTCATGTCTCTGTTGTAATAGCTGGCTTCCAATTGGATAGCCGCTATCGAGTATGGACGCTCATCTGCCTTGATGAGCACTGGCAAATCTGCGACTGGATCCCACATGATCATCTCTTGGTGGAGAGATGAAGGCACTGCTAGCGCCTTATGGATCCAATCCCTCCCTAGGATCATATGATAGGGAGCGTTCGCGTTGGCCACGTAAAATGCGTGATGGGCGTCAGAGGGTCCTATCTTAACTCAGAGCACAGCCACCCCAGCGGTTGGAGTTACCTCCCCTGAAAACCCCTTCACCTTGGAGACAGACTGGATGAATTTGTCCCTTGGAATCTTCAGCTGTTCCACAATAGTAGTGGTGACGACGTTTACCGCAGCCCCTGTATCTATTAAGATCTTGCGGACCTTCATTCCCTGCACCTCCGCCGTCATGTATAGAGGCTTCAGATGCTGGGACATGTCGAACGTAGGCTTGGCAAACATCACGCATTGCTTCAGAAGGTCTCCAGCCCCTTCCGGATATCGATGGCTGGACCGAAAAACCCCTGGCTCAGCTTCTGCCTCACTCTCACCTTCAGGCTCCTGTACTGAGTAAACAGGACGAGAAGCCTCTTCGTCGTTGATGAAGTGAGCAGTGGGCATGGGCTCTGGCAGAGCATAAGCAGATGACAGAATGAAGACCATGTGGCAATGGTGAGCCATGGCCTCATCCCCAGCCTGCTCTTCGTCCATCGGCATCTCTCATTCGTCTACCGCTTCGGGATCATCCTCATAGTCAACCATTTCTTCCTCCTTATCCAGGTCAGCGTCCCCTATGTCGGAGTCAGCCTGTATACTGGAGGCGACTGAAGATGTCCGAGTTGGCACAGTCATCTGCAGCTTCTTGGCTGCATACTCCACGAAGTTGGTTGGCGCCTTAGGCCCTTTTGGTCTCGCCCGAGATATGGTAGCGGACGGCCCGCTTGACTCCGCCAAAGCTAATCTGGATTCCTTGGGAACAGCCTCCCTCTCAGAAACCCCCACGTTGCTCGTGTTCGCAGCCAATGACGCGCTGCTTTCCTTTGGTATCCACCGCATAACGGTGGAACCCTTGCTGGTGTCAATCACCATCACATCCTCCTGAGCTCCCAATGCCCCCTGCTTCCCGGCAGCTTCCGGTTGTGGCTTCTTTGGAGGTGACTGCCTTGCTTTCGAAGGCTCAGGAGGGAAATCCAGCTTTCTCCTTGGCTTGGACTGAGGTGCACCAGTGGACCTTGGCAGATCTGCCACCCTATCGTGCACACTCTTTCAAGGTGCCGGTGGGACTTCTGCGGCTCGCTGTCGTCTAGAGTCCACGTATGATTTGGTTCTTACCCTGTAGCGTTTATGGATCTCCTCCACCCGCTCCACGGGTACTGACAGCTCTTCCTCGGTTACCTTTCCCGATGCCAGATCCGCCAAGGTTCTTTTCGCCTTGCCAAAGCGCCTCCGTTCGTTCCGGGTGGTCGCTGCTGCCAGCTCAATTGCCTTGCCATCTCGCTGGGTATACCATCTGTTCGCTTTCGGATCGTTCCTAGACGCTGGCGGAATATAAACCTCCGCGGATGGCTCTGGATTCGCAGCCCTCTGCGAACCCCCAGCCGTAGCTGATTTGACTCCGGACGGTCCTGGACCTTGCCTGGGCCTAGCCCTGCTGGCGCAGCTGTCCTCGGACCCATGATGGTATTTCATCCGCTTGTAACTCTCCTTGCTTGACTTCTCAGGCGGCAGATGCTCTAACTTAGTTTTCTCGAGGGCTCTCTTTTCAGCTTTCTCCTCCGCCTCCTTCAAGGCTGCCTGAAACTCCTCATAAGTAATCGGCTGCCCTGTATTCAGTCTGCAAGTGAGGCAGAGCTTGGAGCGAGGGACCATCGCCATGTCCTCTTCTTCAATCGCCCCAACCCAAAATTCTGGGCAGGGCCTAGGTTTGCTGGCGTCGAACCCCAGCTTGCCATCGTTCAACCACTCCTGCAACTGATCCTTCAGACCTACACATTCAGAACTAGAGTGGTCAGAAGATCGATGGAAAAGACATGTAAATTCGCCATCCCCATTGCTAGGATGGCATTGGTAAAACTCCTGAATTTCTGGCGCCCCCTGGTGCACCATGGTTTCCCAGATTTCTTCCGCCTTGCTTGCGTCGTAAGTATACTCCTGAAACCTGGAAACCTGCTTCCTACACTGCTGCGGCAGATTCGGACCAACGCTGATCTCGATAGCATTCACCCGCTGTGCACCCTTAGTCTTTGTCCATTGAGGCTCCTTAGGATTCTCTAACTGCAGGACGTTGTCATTGATCCATATCT
Source organism: Potentilla sterilis (assembly GCA_963682095.1). Lineage (NCBI taxonomy): Eukaryota > Viridiplantae > Streptophyta > Magnoliopsida > Rosales > Rosaceae > Potentilla > Potentilla sterilis. Next base: position 39,663,824 of record OY821763.1, on the reverse strand, counting down.
GCAACTGGTCCTTCAGCTTCACACAATCCTTTGTATTGTGATTGTTCATATTGTGGTAGCTGCAGTATGTCTTCCCCGCCATATAATCAGGCTTGGGGACAAATCCATCATGATGCAGACGCCCCTGGTTGAACAACTCTTGCAAAATCTCGTGAGCTCTGTGGGCGTTATATGTGTATGCATCAAAGGCCGATTTGGTTGGAAGAGGAGTGACTAGCTTAATAGGTTCCCTGACTGGCTTCGCTACCTGGGACTGCAAAGGCTTCTGATCAGTCCTCTCGATGGCCGCGACCTCGACCTCTACTTTTTCCTCATCAACCCATGTTAGGATTGGCCTAGGGACTGCATCCGCCTGGATGGCTGCCACGGTCTGAGCAGCGGTCGGAACTGGAGTTTTGGGCTTCAGAGTCCCCGGATAGTAGGACATCGGAATCCCCTTCCTTCTTTCGTTCCTCTCCCTGGACCGATCAACATAGTGCTGCTCTTGACCCAGGCGATTAGTCAGATCCGCCATCGTGGTTACATGAACCTGCCTGAAACCCTGGCGGATCTCATCTATCAAGCCATCAATCGCCATCCGCACAGCATGCTCCTCTGGAATTTCCATCTCACAGCGAGTTAGCTCTAGCTTGAAGCGTCGCAAATAATCAGTGGCGGACTCGTCAGGCCTCTGTTCAGTCTCTGCCAGGTCCTTCAGTCCGATTTTTGCTTCCACGACCCCAAACATGGTTCTGAACATGACCTCCATGGTCTTCCAGTCTGGAATTGACCCAGGCTTCAAACGCTTATACCAGATAGCTGCTTCCCCTGCCAGGGATGTAGGAAAGAGCTTCAGCTTCATGATCGGGTTCTCAGCATATTGACCGGATTCATTGGTGAACCGCATGATGTGCGTCTCAGCATCCTCAGATGTCTGGCCAGTGAACGGCGTAAAACGGATTGGCTTGAAACCGACCGGGAAGGGCACCGCATTGATCTCAGGAGTCAACGGATTCTCGTACGTCTTGTCGACGACGGGCAACCCCTGCAGCTCCCTGAGCTTGTCAGCGAAGATCCTGCCAATGTCCTCCAAGGTTATCTGAGCCACGGCGTTCGCTGGAGCTACCGGCGGATCGTTATTAACCGGCTCTGTAGGAGGAACCTGACCTCCCCTCTGACTATTAGTGGCCTTGTTGTTAGATCCGCCAATTCCACCCCGACCGGCGTCGCGCTTGCGCTGGTCCTTTAGCTGAGCTGGATCTGTAACTGTACGGCCAGACCCCTCGGGGTGGTCACCCCGTTCCAGCAACTGATTCATCAAGACGCTCAGGTTGGCGAGCGCGGCATTGGTTTCCGCCAACTGCTCCTGCTGCTGTTGCCAGCTGCCCTCGGAGTTCCTGGCGTAGGCGGTCAAGTCGTTCCCCAGCCGATCCTGCTACTCGGCGAGGTACTTGAAATTAGCAGTGAACCCCCGCTGCTCCGTCTGCATGCGCCTAACGGATTCACTTAGATCAATGACCACATCATTTGCCCTCTTCAGCGCCTCGTCTGTATGACAAGACTTTTCGATCAACATCTTCAGAGTATCCGTCACCTCCATGGGAGTTGCAGACTCCCCTGTGAATTGTACTATCGGTGACGTATTCGGATCAGCGGACTCATCCGCGGACCCCGTTTCCAAGAAACCAGATGTAGCTTCCCGGTTAACAAAGCCGACAGCGCGGTCGTCATCCTGAGAAGCGGCAGTGATTTCAGTGGTCTCCTCCTCAATCTCCGAAACAGATGGCTCGGAAACCGGATTCAGACCCTTTTTGCTTCGCAGGGCTTTAAGGGCAGCAGCAATAGCTTTTGCGTCCGCCAAAGTCCCGCCAAACACTTCCTTTACTTCAGCGTCGGTTAATCCCCTACACTCAGCTGTTCCATGCTGGATCAGCCCTTTGTGGGAAGTCTTCAAACAAGACATGGTCACCCTTATGTAAGGATTACCCCTTGTAGATCCCGCAATCTTTGACAGAAGTCCCACCGGGTGTGCCAAAATGTTCGTGGCGGGTTCAGCACCCGGCGAACAGTCAGCACTGGTTGGTTGTTACGTGTTTCTGTGTGTTGTGCTTAGGCGTGCCAGCACCCTTGGAGCGGTGCAACTCGACTGCGTGCGACCCCCTGGCGAGTCGCCTCGTCTGCTCCCAATTCGACTCTGACTTCCTGGTCAAGCGACTGTTACACGGGCGCTGACTAAGCCGGCGTACAGGGCTCGAACAAGACCTGAATAGAACTCTCTACCAGGATTTTCTTCCCAACCCCTCGAGGATTGAGGATCTTACTCTGATCCGGAGAAGCAAAGCAGAGCTGTTCCAAGACCACGGGTGTGTCACCGGAGTGACGACTCGATTGCTACCAGGGGCAGCGAACTGACAGACTCGATTGCTACCGGGGGTAGCGGACTGACTCGATAGACTCAGCAAACGCTCGGCACAAGTACGAGAGCGGATCAATCGTAGGAGGGCGGAGGAGGGTTGCGTGAGGCTCAGCAAATGCTCGGCGCAAGTACGAGATTGGATCCGTCGTAGGGCGGAGGCGAGTTGCGTGAGTGGCTCAGCAAAGCGCTCGGCACAAGCACGAGATTAGATCGATCGTGGGGCGGAGGCGGATTGCGTGAGTTGCTCCGGAGAGGCTTTGGCAAGTTAGCGTTGCGCTCGAACTTGTGGTTGTTTGTATTTGGTTGAGAACCTCTTCCTAGATGCCAGAAGAGTTATATTTATACGGCTCAAGGACCCCTAGGGCTGTCAACTCCAGCCCGGCGGATCCTAGATTCATTAGGAGTGTCCTCCCTTATCCTGCTTCCCATCAAATCAGCAAAGATACTATCAGAGGTATAGTTGATATTGAAGCTTCGAAGTTTGGGGCAACACGTCATGACCTTGCTTGTTATGCTTCTGTTACTGTTCAACTTTCATCATTGCGCAGTATGGCCGGTTCCTCTAAAAACTTCCCTAAAGCATGGTGCAGCATGGCTTGCAGTTGTTAGTGATTGATAGCCTAGCGTAGGTATTGAAATCATTGCTATATTGCTTCTCAATCTCAACAGATATCTTCGCTGATGGATTGCTACGAAACAACCCCAATCGGATTAGGTAGCAACTCACGTTCCCCTTCCAACTCAACTTCCTTGGTTGAAGCGGGAAAGCACGAACTTAAAGGGTTTGACTCTGATCAAAACCCTTCTGGGCCTCGGGGTGAAAGCCCAATTGAAATAAATTCCAATTGTGGCCCAAACATGCTGCTCTCGATCACTCCTCGATCCGTACATATATATTTCGTTTGCATGTCCACAAGGATATATTGTTCACAGCAACGAGTTGTTCACGAGTAAAGTAATTAATTAGTCGATCAGGGTTGTTAATTTGAGATTGTTTTAGCAATATATAGCTACTTAGCTAGAAGCGCTAATTCCATATTAATAAAGAAAAATAATTAATTATGAGCTTTATAATTAAGTACTTGAAGGTGGTTAATTAATTTTGAGAAATATTCATCTAAGTAGTACGTACTAATTAATTCTTCATGAAGAAACAGATCCTTTGAAATTTTTGGAAGGCTTTTGATGAAGAAACCATCCCAAACTGCGCGCAGGCTCTTAATTAGTTCCTCTGATACACCATTCAATTGCATGAATATTACTTGCAATAATTCAAGGTCGACCACCAAAGTTTCAAGTGTCATAATCCTTATTTATGGCCATAATTAACATTTCGTGACTTAATATCCTCAATTATAAAGAATAAGATCGTTAGAGATCAAATCTCTCTTTTCTTCCACTTTTTCAAGTTGGTTCTAAAAGAACAAATTAAAAAATGTTATCGTCGTCCACTTTACATATTTTTCCATACTTGTGGGACATTGAAATACAATTTCTTTATCATCATCTAGCTAGGTAGTGCTAGATCATTTTCAATTTTTACTCTGTTCCATATACTTTTGATCATCGGGTCCCCTCTATATCTTTGGAAAATCAATGCATCTCGATCACTTGTTACGATCGTCTGACATTTTTGAAGATTAAAGGTGATCAAAGTGATAACAATACTTATCATCATCCTCTCTCGCACGGTAATGCATATCATTTTCAATCCCCATTATATATATAGTGTTCGTGTTAATTAGAACAAAGAAGAAGAGTTGTGATTATGGTTGAAGTTAACTAGCTACATCGCTAAGTTTTCTGTTAATCTCCAGATCCAAACTTATGTAGAGCCAAAAACTCGATCAGGCCCGGCCCTACTTTACATGAAAAACTCTAGGTTGCATGGTAGCTTCATATCTGCATGCATGAATAAGTATTGAAGCCTCGCTCTAACCAAGCAATGAAGTGTACATAGTAGGCCATGCACTCCCAAGTTCTATAACCATCAGAAAAGAGAGATCATGCACGGAAAGCTCCAAAGAAAACCCTGCCGTATTTAGATCATGCTATATATATATATATATATATATATATATATATATATAAACCAGGGCATCAACCCCAGAAGTCGAAAATCTTGTCTGCTAATACCCGAACTCGACGCGATGAACCCTTGCATTGATCTAAGCAGTTTCCTATTTAGATTTTCTCCTTAACAGCCAACAAGAAAACACTCTTGTGCAGTTGTACGTACGTGTTGCTCGCTACTGCAGTTGTTTTGTTGATTAGTAGGTAGATGACATTATTGTCTTGCGCTCAATCTATATATGCAATAGTGCAAATCAACTCGACGTAAACCCTAAACTACGGCGTCGTGTTTGGGTCTCCGTTCGTACGGACAGTACTAGCTAATTGTATAATCAAGCAGCCGGCCTCGTGATTATTGCTTGCACGCTCGATCGATCAATAAGTACGTAGTGATCAACGTACTGCTTAAATTAATTATGCTTAGAGATATGATTACTTGAATAATATTGGCTGGGGATGCGATGCTGACTGGCCTGAATGATCATATATATCCTTAGTTAATTAGTCTGATTTAGAAAAAATTGCGTCCGTACTGACCACGGTGGTTTTTGTGTCCATTGCTTCTCTTGGAGGGGCGAGACAATTAGACAAGTCTGTAGCAGATCATCTAAATTGTACGCAGAAGATAAAGCACAATTTGGAGGGGTTTGTTTGTCTTCATTAGGCTAGCATAAACAAATCTTTGGCTAAAGAAAGTTAGAAAGATGCATGATTGATTGAATGGATTTTGCTTAGTTTTTTTTCGATTCTTGGTGGATCTTCGAATCTGTGGTGGATGCAAAAGCTTTGAAATAAACGACTACCAAAATAGATCACAATCACGTACAATTAGAATAGACACCGCGATCTTGTACCTTAAGGTACAGATTGGCCTCATCATCGAATAAAACAAGAGGACGTAGAGTTCGGATTCGTATGTTTGTGTGTTAGAATCAAACTGTTTAACCACTGCAGGTATGTATCAATTAACTCTGATATATATATAAAAGTAAATAAAGATTTAAGTGATGAAACTATGAGAGACCTAATTAAACCCTCGTAGCTACTTGCTAGTATGAACAACTTGGTATTAAAATTTTCCCCATAAAATAGACGCATCAAAACTTGTTTGTTTAGCGTCATTGTATTGGTCCACTGTGAACTTAACAAATGATTTTGTTTAATTACCAAAAAATAAGCTGTTAATGATTTATCAAATCGTCAACCTCTCTAGAATTGCGACTTATTATTCCAGGCCTCCATCGTATGTGGTCTGCCGGAAAAGACTTTTCAAAGTGTACCGGTATATGATCTTATCTAGAAGTGATTATTGAAAATGTTGAAATATTGCTGATCGATGTAGAGTACGTAGGTGCTGATGTTTACTTCAATAACCAAAGTACAACGAATTTCAATGAGCCACTAGGCTGAAAGCAAGAGTTTGCTACAAAATTTCTTGAGGAAAATCTCATCTTTCGTCTAATCAAGTAGTTACTTGTTAGTTAATTAAGAACTCAAGGAAGACAACACTAGCAAATCGTTATTTTTCTTTGGTCAACTGTTCATATAGTAATATCACGTTGAGAAATGTTTGTCTTGCATGTATGTATGCATACATGACACATCTTATGCTAACATATATACTCTACCGACTGATGTGATAACAAATATAAACACAATTTAAATTAATCCAAACATTACAAAACTTGAAGGCCCCCATTTCAATATCAAACTTCCTCCTAATCGCTTTCAGATGGCTTATGCATCTTGTTTACACTATTATTATTTTGGAGGGAATCTAGAAGAACATGCATGAAATGAGGATCGCATATTTTAATTGAGTTCTATCATTACGTAACGTCGTTTGTTCATTTATATATCCATGATTAAGTAATGTTTTTTAGTGATTAGTTAGAACACATGTGTTATATTTTAACTACAATTTTGGTATACCCAAAATAAGAATAATGACAATCGAAGTATGTTGATCATGCCCGTGATGATTCATGTACAAAACCGTTTAGTAGAATTGGATTGTATAACATGATACCCTACATTCAAACACAAATTATACACATTCATCGTTCTTCTTTTTCTTTTTGGTTACAAGGGGGACCTAAAAGGCCCAAGCACAAAAACAAAGAAAACTAAATGTTGGAGCAAACTCCAAATCTCCTAACTCTAGTCATTCCAGTAAAATCATCAATATAGGCTTGAGCAACATGAGTAGGCGGATCATCAAATATAAGCAAACTCAGCTCATGGCTAATGCTATTCTTGGCCAAAGAGTCAGCCACCATATTGCACTCCCTAAAAATGTGAAGGAGCTTGACATTTTGAAGATTAGACATCATAGAAGAAGAACTATCAAGAAGAGAACCCAAAGGATGCATCTGCACATTGCCTTTAAGCATCAACTGAACAAGCACAGAAGAGTCAGATTCAATAATCGCAGGAGCATTGAACTTCTTGGCAATAAGCTTCAAGCCAAAGAAAAGAGCCCAAGCCTCAGCATCCAAAATATCACCAATGCCTAAGTTCATTTGAAAACCTTGCAGCCAACTACCATTGTGATCTCTGAGCACCCTCCAGCTCCAATTTTTCCAGAACCACTAGCCCTGGTGCCATCGATATTAAGTTTAAGACAATTCAAATCAGGCTTAGACCAAGATAACATGGAATAGCTATACACCCTGCTCAACTTAGCCTTAGCTTGAGAGCTGGTCCATTCTTCCACATATTGCCAAATAATCTTGTCCAAGCAGGGAGGCAAATTGAAACCAGGATCAAAGATACTCTTATTTCTCCACTTCCAAATAAACCAACAGACAAACACAAATAAGATGCACCATTTGATATCATTCTTCACCATGGAATGGCAGTGGAGTTGAGCAGAAATCCAACTATTCCAATCCAAATTAAAGGAATTTCTAATGGCACAGGACTTAACAAAAAACCCCCAAATCATTTTAGATCTACTACAATCTCTAAAAAGATAAATGAGACTCTCATCAGCATTGCCACAAATAGGACATTTAGCATCATCAGAAAAACCCCTTCTTTTCCTCTGCATATTTGTGAGAATTTTCTTATGCAAAACAGTCCAAAAGAAAGTCTTCAACTTAGGATGGATATTAAGCTTCCAAATAAAGTTCCATTGAGACTTATGACCCTCAGATATGTCAAAAGTAGAATTATAAGCAGATTTCACAGAAAAGCAACCATTGGAAGTGGCATTCCAAATCATCTGATCATTACCTCCATTTACAAAACCAGCAGGCACACTTAAAATTTGCCTAATAATGTCAACAGGGAGAACAGACCTAAGCTTAACAATATCCCAACAAGTATCACACCAAAAGTCACAAATAGCGCTATGACAAATGATATCAGCATTAGAAACAGCAAAATTAATAAGAGGGGAAGAAGAGGTCCAATTATCATACCAGAAGCTGATCATTTTACCATCACCAACACGCCATTTTAAATTCCTTCTCATGAGCTCAGCACCATGCACAATACCTCTCCAAGTGTTGGAACAAACAGAAAGAGCACTGTAATTATTCTCAGCAATAGAACACTTCTTCATATACTTCTCTCGATAGATGGAGGCCCATAAACCAGAATCATGTTGAAGAATCCTCCAACTAGCTTTAGCCAGCATTGCTTGATTCATAACAACAGTTTTCTTAATACCTAAACCTCCAATACACTTAGGTTGGCAAACAGTATCTCAGTTGACCAAATGAACCTTTTTCTTAGTAGTAGTATCACCCCAAAGAAAGTTTCTGTTGAGCTGATCAATTCTATCACATAGACTTACAGGAAATTTACAAGTTTGCATAGCTTAGATTGGAATAGAGGAAGTGACAGATTGGATCAAAGTAAGCCTACCTGCCATACTCAACATGTTACTCTTCCAACTCGAAAGTCTGGATTGAACTCTATTAAAAATAGAATCATAAGTATGTTTATTCACACGATTGTGGATGAGAGGCATTCTCAAGTATTTCCCCAAATCATTTGTCAAGGGAGAACCACAAATTTTACTTATTTCATTAGCCAAGGACTTGTAGGTGTTAGGAGAACAGAACAAGAGAGACTTTTCAAAACTAACAGCTTGACCAGACAAAGAGCAAAAGGCATTGATACATCCCTTAACCATTTTAGCTTGCTGAGAGGAAGATTCAGCAAACAACATTAAGTCATCAGTAAAGAAAAGATGAGATACCTTAGGACCAGACTGAGAGGCTCTAACAGACTTCCAATCTCCCATTTCCACAACAGAATTAATAAGCTGAGACAACTTTTCCATGCATAAAATAAAAATGTAAGGAGATAAAGGATCCCCCTGTCTAATCCCCCTTTTGGCATGAAAAGTATCAGAGAGCTCACCATTGAGACTTATCTGGAAACTAGTAGAAGTGATGCAGCTCATAATCAATTTGACCAAATCAGAAGGAATTTTAGTTTCATAAAGGACCTGCTCAATAAAAGACCAGCTTAATCTGTCATAGGCTTTAGAAAGATCCACCTTCCAAGCAAAGAACCCCTTCATGCCACCAGAATTCTTAAATTTAAAGAGCATTTCTTGAGCAATCATAACATTGTCTGAAATGTGCCTACCAGGAACATAACTAACCTGATTTGGACTTATAAGTTTCTGCATCAAGGGTCTAATCTTAGCCACAATGAGTTTGGAAATAACCTTGTACAGAGTGGTACAAAGACTGATGGGTCTGAAATTCACCATGTGTTGAGGTCCTTCAATTTTGGGGATGAGAACAATGATAGTGTGATTCAAACCTTGAGGTATAGAACAAGATCTGAAAGCATGTACCAACTTGAAGATATCACCAGAATAAAGCTGCCAAGAATGTTGGTAGAAAATTGCAGGGAAACCATCAAAACCAGGCGCTTTGAGATAGCAAAAAGAGCCTCCTTCACATCCCCAAGAGTGATAGGCATACACAAATGATGCATAGTATCTTGATCAATACTTGGAAAGAGCCAAGGAATTATAAAACGATGATCCTCATACTCATGCATAGAAAAAAGCTTAACAAAGAACTCAACCACAATATGTTTCATAGAGGAAGTGTCAGAGAACAAATTCCTATTAGAATCAAATAAACCCTCAATCTTGTTTCTCCTTCTTCTAACAAGAGTAGTCATGTGAAAGAATTTAGTGTTTCTATCCCCATCAACAATCCATTTGTCCCTTGATTTTTGCTTCCAGAAGAGACACTCTTGATTTAAAATCAGCTCATACTCTTGAATTAAAGAAGCCTCCAAGTTGAAAAGAAAAGTATTACTATACCTGTCACAAGCCTTCTGAATGCCGCCAATTCTAGCAAGGATTCTTTTCTTTCTCTGAAACAAATGTCCAAAAACATCTTTGTTCCAACTAGTAAGAGCAGTAGAAAGCTTCTTCATTCTAACAGGAAAATCACCATCCAACTTATCCCAAGTAGTGGAAACAAACTCAGAAAACTTTTCATGAGAAAGCCACATAGCTTGGAATCTAAAAGGACAAGCTCTTTTGTTAACATAATTATTGGAAGACAATCGCATAAGAATGAGACAATGATCAGATCTTGTTCTTGGCAAATGATGAATAAAAGCATCACAGAAAAGTGTCCTCCACACACAGTTGCAGAAAGCTCTATCTAATCTCTCCTTAATCCTATTATTAGTCCAAGTGTAAGAAGACCCTTGGAAACCCATATCAATCATAGCATTTCTGTTCACCCAATCCCTCAAACCACCAAATCTACTAGTAAGAGAACCACTACTCTTGTCAGCACAGGAAATTAATTCATTGAAATCACCAATAAAGACACAAGGCAAATTTTGACTCCTAGAAAGATTATCAGGGTAAGGCCATAAAGCAGCTCTGGAGGTATGATTGCAACTTGCATAAACAACAGAGAGCATCCAAGCATGTTTCCCAAGAAACGTAATCTTAACAGAAATAGATTGAAAATTAACATCAATAAAGTCCACCTGAACTTTATCCTTATTCCAAACAAGCCAAAGGCCACCAGAAAAACCCTCAGCTTCAGAGACTTTATAATCATTAAAACCAATATTCTGGAAAGTAGACCAAGCTCTAGAGAAAGGAACTCTAGGCTCACAAATAGCCAAAATATCAATAGAATTTAATCTAACTAAATTAGAAACAGAGTTCCTGAAATTAACACTACCTGCACCTCTTGCATTCCAAAATAAGACCTTAAACATTGGAAGAAATAGCAGAAGGGGTTGGGTATAAACCCAATTCGTCATCAGACATGCCTTTCCCAACTTGGGGAATATGGTCATTAGCACTGGCCAATTTGCCATTTTCAACAAATACGTTTTCAACAAAACTGTCATTATCAGGGATAGGAGAAAGTTTCATGCCATTAATAGGAGAGAGATCATCAGGAGGAATATGACCAAACAAAGCAGAAACTCCCTTGCCTAAAACATTGGAGCTCTCATTATCAAAGGACAACTTCTTTGACACATGAATCTTCTGCTTGGAATTAGACTTCCTTCCTTTAGAATTTCTCACAACTTTATTAACCCCCTTGGAGCCAATACTTCCCAAATTGGACACATACTTCATAGGAAACCTAGGCATACTTGGTTTAGAACCACTTAGCTTATTGTTGGCATTAAGAGAAGGTTCGACTTGGAAGGGTCCATGGGAAGAACCAACAACATGATTTTTGGTGCTATTGTCTTTTGCAGGACTCATAATTTTCTTTTTTTTTTCTCTTGGAAGTTATTCCACAATTTGACAATAGAAGGGGTTTGTTCAGAATTATCATGAAGAGGCAGATCATCAGTAACAGGATCAGTTTCAACTTCACCATGAAGGACATCAAATCTAGAGCCAGAAATAGAATTATTCTTAAGACCAGAGCCCTCACCAGTCTTCTTTTTGTTCCTATAACTCATTAGCATCCAAGGTCCCACATCTTCCTTAATGAAAACATTCTGCACAAGGTTCACATCGTCATTCTGCATGAAAGTATCACCAGCACACTGCTCTGAAGCACCAGAAATGTCAGAATCAACACCACTAATAATAGGATCAACAGACTTCATACTGGACTGAGAATTCACAAGTATAAGAGTGGGACACAAATCCTTAGCATGCCCAAAACAACCACATTCAAAACAAATTAGAGATATCCCTTCATAGACAACCTGATAAGCAATAGATTTCACTTCAACATAAGGCTTTAATGGCTTACTAAGGTCAATCTCAACACAAACACGAGCAAATTAGCCCCTAGATTGAGCTAGAGTGAGCTTATCCACCTTGACCACATCACCAAGGATCTTCCCAATCTTGTCAACAATATAGTCCTTAAATAATTTCACAGGCAAACCAAAAATTCTAACCCAGAGAGCCATTTTACCAATAGTGTCAACCATAGGATTAAAATCTGGACTCCATTTCCTCACAACCAAAGTTTGGCCAGCCAAAATCCAAGGACCTTCACAAAGAGCATAGTTCATATCTTCTTCCAAGTTGAATTTCACAATGAAATAACCATTAGGCAGATCAATAAGTTGCCATCCACCCTTAACCTGCCATTTACGTCTCAAGCCACGCAGCATGAAATCAAAGGAATTGGTTGAATTGGGTTTCCCCATCAACTTAACAATAACAACACATCTCCATTCGAAATCAAGCTTGTTATGCACCTTATTAGAAAACGAAACGTTCAACCCATGCTTACCAGTAGAGTAAGAACAATCATCATCGTTAAAAAGAAACTCCTCAGACATAGATTGACTAAAACGATTCACCGGGTTCTTCAAGGTGCTCGCATACGTCAAAAGAGGTTTGACAGTACCAGAACCTTGAAGAACATCATCATAGTCTTCCATTTGGAGCGCAAGAAGGTCAGAGCAAACATCACCACCATTCTTCGTGCGTTTACGTTGATAAGTCATCATATCTGAGTCTCCGCCACTTCCTCGAGGAAGGGTGGAGAAGGTGAAGGCCGGCGAAGCCACCAGAACAATTAGAAAGGTGATCAGTGCCGGAAAAAGACTGGAAATTGAAAAACTGAGTTTCAAAGTGAAAGGGCGAGGAGGAGGAAGAAGAAAAAGGTCAGAGGGGTTTTAGACTAGCAATTTGTTTCAAATCTAATATCCTAATATTCTAGATCATCAATTAAATCAAGAGTTTCAGAAAATTGCAACATATAAACTCCCAAAAAGTAAAATCAGGTCCTATACGCCAGCGGGAGCGGAACCGCGACCAGCGGCGAAGACTTTTTGACTTTAGATCAGAGCAGAGAATGAAGCCGATCGAAGAGAATGAGAGAGGGAGAGGCCGTGGTCGAGCAGAGGCGGCGGCGGCTGTGTTGTGGTCGTCGAGGCTGGGCGGCGTCGACAATGAGGTTGAGAGAGAGGTGTGTCGTCTTTGTGGCTGGGCGGCAACGTCGATGCTTCGTTGAGGTTAAGAGAGATCGGCGTCGATGCTTTGTTGAGGTTGAGAGAGATCGGTGTCGGCGTCGATGCTTCGTTGAGGTTGAGAGAGATTTTCGTCGGCGTTATTGTCCTTGTTTCATCAAGGTTTACACATTCATCGTTCTTCATTTGCAGTTTTGAATTAATCGATGGGCTTATTGCAATGTCTTTTTTACTAATTGTGATGCTAGGATTAATCTATGAAGAAGCATTGGAGTGGACTGGAGTCAATTGCTGGACTATACTTATTCATCAAATTAATTCAGTTCCAACCTAACAACGGCCCATCTTCTGCTAAACCAGCCCAACTTTGTAGCCTGCTTGGGGCCCTTCTCTCCAGTCAACCAACGGCTCACAACCACTGCCCGCACCACATCTCAGCCGTCAAATCTCCTCCCAAGAAGGAAATAGAAATAGAGAAAAGCAAAGCAGAGTGCTTCACTCACAAGAATTCAAAACTCTTTAATCTGAGGAAAATGTGTGTATTTTTTTCAACTGTAAATAACTGAAACAAACACAGTGGTTCACTCGGATCAAACCACCAGAGAAGTCGAACCGGGTCGATCCAGGATCCGAGAGAGAGATCCAAATGACGGACTCGAGTCTGGAGCTGCAGGAGTCGGGGTGGGAGGAGCTGAGGAGAGAGGCGAGGAAGATCGAGGGAGATCTTGACGTCAAGCTTTCCTCTTACGCCAAGCTCGGAGCTCGCTTCACTCAAGGAGGTGCTTCATTCCTTCGTTCTTTTCTTTTTTTTCTATGTAAACTGTTGGTTTTTTTAATTGAAGCTATTGATTTGGTTGGTTTGGTGTTTTGGGTTTCTTCAATTATGGGTTTTGGTGTGTGCATTACGTTTGGGTTGGTGTAGGATTGGTGGGTTGTGATGGGTTTGATGCAAATCTGGGTTTAGTGGTGAGTGGGAGGAAATGGGGGTGACCCAGTTGCTAAATCTGTGTTTTAGTGGTGAGTAGGAGGGAATGGGGGTTGCCCGGTTTCATAGTTCTGCAAATTTAGCATCAGAGATTGCAAAGGTGAGGACTTTAGTGTTCCTTGTTGGTTAAGTAGAGATCTTATGTCCATTGGTTGTGCTAGTTTAGAGGTTGAGTGTTGTGGTGATTGGTTTTTCGATTCAGTGTAGTTTCGATTCTTTGTTGATTGCATTGTGTTGAGAAGATAGTGGTTTGGGGGTTTTTGTTGTAGTTGCTAATTTTGTTACTTTTGGGTCTTTGTTAATGATAAAGTTATCATAGGACAAGTAAAGTCTTGAAGCAATTGCCAACTAGAATTAGTTGGTACTAAATATTGCTATGCTTGTAGGTAGATTGCTATTTGCATCGATGGCATTGCTTTAGATCCTTTATCTAGTAATCAAATCCATCTTCTATAGGATCTTACTCAAAGCTTCTATTTACTTGGTAATGATGAAAACAATTTAACTTCTTAGTTATTGATTGATAAAAGAGTAATTGCTGCACAATGCAGACTAATACAAAGACTGGGTCGTCCAAGACTCATCAAATTTTCGTATATTGCTAGAACTTTTAGGTTTTTAGCTTAGTGCGGGACTATTAGACACTTTATAGTTTTTTTTTGTCAAACTATATCATTCATGTGCAATAGAAGATTGGTCCGGACTCCTACCTTTATCATAATATAAATTTTTGAAATCAGGTTATGTTGAATCTGGATCACCACCTGTTGGGTCCAGCAGGTCATGGAAGTCTATGGAAATGGAAATTCAATCTTTGCTTGAAAAGCTATTGGATATAAATGATTCAATGAGCCGATGTGCTGCTTCTGCTACACCAGCTACTTCTGTTACTCAAAAACTAGCAAGGCATAGAGACATACTTCATGAGTTTACCCAGGTTTGCCATTCTTGTACTTTTCTTTTATTTATAATATTTGAACTTCTTTAAATTTGTTTTGCTCTTCTCTTCTGCATCTTACTTCTAGCTTTACATAAGATTTGTTTTTGGTTTTAACATGTACATGGAGATAGTAATGTTTGCTTTCCTCAGCCTATGATTAGAAATTTAGGATATGCCGTTCATATACCCTATTTACTACATGAATTGAAGAACGGAATGAGGTATATGGCCGAATTCACTCTTCTCCTTAAACGCAGAAGATAAGGGGAATGAAAAAGTTACTGCTAAATGTCAGCAAAATTGGTTTTGCATATCGTCTCCACCTTGCCTCAGCTTCCTATGTGCTAAATACAAAAAACAACACAACTATCAGAAGTAGAGATAGTTTAGGACTTTCCATTCTGCATCCAACCCGTCCTGGTGGCTTGATCTCTCATCATTTAGTTTGATTTCTTTAACTGACATGTTGCTTGCTACCACTTTGCACGAGTCACAATTATTTGATATGCAAGTGAAGCTTCCTCCGTTTAATTCTGCGTGGTGCTCGAGTAAGAGTTTTAAGATGTGACTTGTAACAGCTTTCTATCTCCCACTGTCGTTAGAGGAATGACAAGTTGTAGACTTATTCTGAACAAAATGTCTTATTTTTACCACCATAACAGTTATCTTATGTATATATCAGCAGTCAGGTTCCAATATGGTATTGCTGAATAAGCTGTTGTTATTTTTATAAGTTTTTCTAAGACTAAAGCTTGCTACCTATTAGGTTGTATTTGCTGCTATTATATGTGTTTTACAATTTGAGAAATTAGAAGGCCAGTGAATTTTTTTTCACTAAGCAACTGGTCATTTCTTTTAGGAGTTCAGACGAATCAAAGGAAACATAAATTCATTGAGGGAACATGCGGAGCTTCTGACTTCTGTCAGGGATGACATTAGCGAGTACAAGGTGAGCGCGATCCAAACTCGCATAGTTTAGTTTTAATTTTTCTCAATTCATCTTTATTGATAGAATTTATAGTTTTATTCTATATTCTAGCTTGTTTGACCTGTCTTCTTGCAGGCATCTGGGAGTATGTCACCAAGAATGCAAATACTACGGGAGAGAGCTGCTATCCATGGAAGCGTATCTCATGTAAGTTTAGGTGCTATTTGTTAATTATACATTTCAGGTTTTGAACTAGGAGACTTCCCAGTTTGCATTTTTAAAAGAACAATTTCTTTAGTTTTTGTTAATTTAATTTTATTGGCTGATTCGAAGCTTATTTAATATTAATATGTGAACACAAGGAGCTTTCTCCCGTCTCTTAATTCCTTCCAAACCTGGCAAGACTGATGCAGTTCTCTGTCCTTACTTGCCAGAGAGTTTATATTTCAAAGGAAATTCTGATTTGCTGCACGTTGAACATATTTGGATGTTGAAGTGTTTAAGGAGCAACTTAAATTTAAATAATCAAAGAATTTCAGTTAGGACTGAGAGATAGTACAGACTGAGAATAAGATTAGGAAAGAAGCCCAAGATGGTTACGTCAGGACCTATTAGAGAAGAAAAAAAAGAAACTAAAATATGGATAGATGATGTATGATTACCTATTACTGCTCACATAGTAGATACCGCTTACATGCCCAATTTTTTTTCTTTCTCCTAATCGAAATAGTTGGATAGGAACTATGGTTAAGTATACTTTTATATAGTTATTATTCATCTGGGTCTGAAAATTAAGTTGTGATACCTACATCTTGGTGTTCTGTTCTTTAATTTTATGATCCCTTTACATATTTTTTCTGCCCACTTTCCCGAATTTTACAAGAGTTGGTTCCTGGCCAGAGTTTCTGGACCTGCAGCTTCAGGATTTAATCTGTTGATTTTTCGCCATTAACATGCAAC
The DNA here is from genome assembly GCA_963682095.1 of Potentilla sterilis. Lineage (NCBI taxonomy): Eukaryota > Viridiplantae > Streptophyta > Magnoliopsida > Rosales > Rosaceae > Potentilla > Potentilla sterilis. The sequence continues at coordinate 39,647,143 of OY821763.1, read as the reverse complement.
CTGTGGCACTTTCATATTGGTTTTTCACGTCCGAGGAATCCAAAACTTTCCTTGAACTTTGGCCAGCACGTGAGTGTTCAAAGGTTTCTGCTTTACTCCAATCATGTATGAAAGTCAGAAAGAACCACTACTATTACACTTTGATATTTACAAACAGGAAGCACAGCCACTCAATAGAATAGTTCTATAAGGACTTCTATGCAGTCTTGCATGATAAAGCACATGGTTTCACGTCCAAGCAAAGACACATGGTCGAGTAGCCAATTTTTCGTGCTGAAGTTCTAAATTGATATCAAAAGTTAAATTTTCTAATCCAGTTTAGAACATTGTGACTTGTTTTCTCATCCACTGTTGTAGATCCTCTAAATAGTGCTCAACAGGGTGGTAGTTATTTTAATTATTAGCGGTCTTATCTTGTCTTTGACTTATGCTGTTTCTTTATCCTGTAGCAAATCCCTGGTCATTTCACTAATTATACACGTATGATTAGAAGGTGTAAAACCATACCCAGGTTATTATGTGGTGGAGAAAAGGGTTAGTATTAGCCATAGTTGATGAATATCTCGACTTTGTTGATGAATATTGGATGCAATGGTTCCAGTGGTATGGCGTGGGATCAAACCCAGGACTAATGCTGGGAAGTAGTATGGGAATGTCTCATTGACTAGCAAGATGAAGATAGTCCCACATTAGTTCCAGGATCAGTACAAGGGAAATCAGTATTAGGTTCAGAGTTAAACCATATCCTTTGCTATACTTTGTCAAGATGACGTACTGGAAAATAATGTTATAACTTGATCTGATGATACTTAACTCTGCCTGCAGCATAGAAATCTTGAAGCAATCTATACTTCTAGTGCTGGTTCAGTACACTGTTTTAAATAATATTCCAATTCGTTAAGTATTGCAATCAAAAAATTTCTTTAATTAAAAGGCGGTATAGGTAAACTTTGTAACTTGTGACTTATATGTTCATGTTTTTGCAGATAGATGAGGTGATTAGTCAGGCTCAAACAACAAGGGCGGTCTTGGGCACTCAAAGGGCGATGTTTGGAGATGTTCAAGGAAAAGTGAAGAATCTAAGTGACAAGTTCCCTGTTATCCGTGGCCTACTTGGTATTATGCTATACTAAACAATCTCCTGTTCAATTTCATTTCTGTTCAACATATTATTCATTTGCTCTCTACTCCTCACAGGTTCAATTAAAAGGAGGCGATCAAGAGACACAATTATTCTGTCTGCAGTCATTGCAGCTTGTACCTTGTTTCTTATCATCTACTGGCTTTCAAAATAGATATATAAATGATATATTGTTACAGAAAATTATAAATGATGGTGTCTCTCTACTCTAGGGAATTTTGCTTATGTAATTTCTTGGGACCAATTGAGTTATCTATTTTAATAGTTTTTGGTACCTACTGGTGCCATTCCAATCAATTGCCTTTTGGCTTCTAGATACATTTACCATTTAGTTTCTCTGTTTCATTAGTTTCTGGTATTTCTTGGGACCAATTGTATAACTAGCCTATTCTCGGTGCCGTTCTGATAAATTTCTATTGGTTTCTAACTTTCTATATACAAAACCCGGGGTGAGCGTGGGGTGTTTTTGGAAGTTGATTGTGCAAAACTATGGGTACTCTAGGTGTTGGAAAGGGGTGTAGAGTGCTTTGAATGATTGGCCAGACGTGTGAGATCGACTAATGCAAGCTCTTTTTCTAATGTGGATATTAGCTCTCTTCCATTATAAGATAGCTATTGTATAAGGTTATAAAACTGTGGTAGTTCTCCCAAAAATGTGACCGCAGTCGAAAGTTAATCAAATTGATGTTTGAAATGCAGTAGATTTGCTCAAATACGATTTTGATTTGATGTACAATCCTGGATCAATCCATGTATTTAAGAAACTTGGCTTTTGAGGAGGAGGCGAGGAAGTTCGGAACTGCACCGGTGTTCAAGAATGAAGGAGGGAAAGGGAGAGATGAGAGTGAATGAGACTCTCATGAGAGAAAATATCGACTATGGGGCAAAACTCAGAGAAATTAGAGAAGATAGGTTATTTGAGTTTTAAGGGAAAATGTCATGGACTTGTTGCAGAAGAAGAATAGAGATGTCGGCCGAGGGAAACATAAAATTTGTGTGATAGGGTGTGAAACAAACTTCCACATCTTATCATGGTGTGACAAAGACATGCGATTCCTAGTTTGTAAAGAAAGACCTGGGACAAAATATGCTTTTAATAAATTTATTCTTTTCAGTTGTGGGAGCTTGATTTCATGTTTTGATGGCTGCACATCAAGATACTTCTATGTTATGCTTTTCTCTATGTTGTTTTATAGAAGTTCTTGAAAAGCTATGCTATACTTATGCTATGTTTCTGTAAATATTGAAGGAGAATATCACATATCAAAATAATATACTTGGTTTTCGGTTTTCCAAGAGACTTAGGCTTAATTTGGTACTGAGGTTAAAAAACTCAAATATGGAAAAATTGTGTTTTAAATAAGCAACATCTCACCTGTTTTTTAAAATTTTAAATCGTGTTTTTTTCAACTAAATTTTATAAATAAATACTTTATAAAATACTTACCAAACACATAATCAACTCATAATGATAATTATAAGTGATTATTTGTTTCAAAACTCAATATCAAACTAAGCCTTATCCGTCTTCAGGATTTGAAATCTATAAGAGTATAACATACTATTACAGTTAATGAAAATAGCTGCTACTACACTAGCTAAACCACTAATAACATGCTATTGCATTTACTGAAAGTAGCTGCTACTACACTCGCTGAGCAACTAAAACCTGCTACTTCATTTGCTGGAAATCTCAAAAGAGAAGCTTCGATTGTCTTTCCTTCTTTCAAAGTAAAAAAAGAATAAATTTATTCCATTTAATTTGTGTAAGAGTTAATAGCAGAGTTAATTGTTCGTATATGTAAATATATGATCTTATACGTTCTACACCAAAAGTCATGTACTTAGAGCATGTTCAACAGACTCTCTATTATAACTCATTAGCTAGTTTGGAGAGTCTATTTAGCTTTTTACGAAAAATATATAGCAACTATACCAGACTCTCTATTATAACTCTATGATAACTTTTAGCTATCTCACTAGCCAAATTTGGAGAGCGTGATAGCTAAAAGTTAAAACATTTAAATTTAATACATTCCTTATATGTAATTATATAAAATTTATATATGCATTTAAACCACTTTTTATTCATTTAATAAGTATTTTAAATTCAAATCAAACTAAAGTAGAGAGAACTGATGCAGACGTATTTCTATTTTGACTAAGATTTAACTAAAATATGGCTAGCATTGCTGAAGATGCTAATCCAATACCATTTAGTGTAGTTGCAGTCATTTTTTTTTTCAGGCGTGAGATTGTGAGTTCGACTCACACAAAATTCGTTATAGAATTTTTGTTGTTTATTTGATAAAAACAATCGGACCAAACCGATCTAATTGGTTTCTCGATTCTGTAATCTTTATGCCCAACCCATCATGTGATGGGTAGGTATTGTGGGTCTTGTTTTGGTAGCAGTCCAAAGTGGTTAGAACCTAACCAAATCGATCAATACAACCCCATGAAACATCTCTTTAGATGAAGCTAATCTAGCGTCAATCACACAGCCATTAAACATTGAACTGAGTCTCTCACATGTCTTGTTGAGTCAATTATAGTATTCTAGCACATATTAATTGGAAAACACCTAGATAATTTATGAACATCGATTGGCCTTTCCCTCCGATCTTTCTGTTGAAGGGACACGACGTAAAAGCAAATTAATCCTCCAAACCCCACAAGATAACCATCCATGGATGTTGGGCAAGTAATTTGGTCGAGTTTGAATTCATGTCATTAAGATGAGGAACAGTGGTATCCCATGTGTTGTTCATATATAAGAATCTTGGAGTTTCAGGGTCAAACTGCAAAGGTATGATGACTGATCCAGCAAATCGAATTTGGTTTGAATTGAAGGGACGTGCAGGTCATTAAGGTCACAATTTTGATCAGGGAAAACCACTGTTGAATGTCAAAGCATCTGCTGTATCCTCAGCTTTGTGTCTAGGAATGGTCACAGTTCAACAGCACATGTCTCTCATTTGAAAGTTAAGAACAGTTGCTTGCTGTTCATATCTATTCATTGAGGATTATCTTCCATAGATTTCGAGTGTGTTCACTCCGATCCCCTCATCCACGGACACTTGGAAATTAAACTCAGAAACATGACCAATTGATCATCAATATTATAAATAATTTTTTTGTCAGTTTAGTGTAATCGAATCAAACTCCCCTACCAACTACGACAACGTTCTGTCGTTCTGCACGTAGTATCACATCAAAGAATGCAGCCACAATCAAGTGTCTGTCGTCGTTAATATTATTTGGTTTTGGTTTATGTTTCATTTAGACTTTGGTTTATATTATCAACCATAAATCCATAATCAACCATTCTTTCATTTAGAGTACTGAGACTCTGAGAATAGCCATCAGAGTAGATGTACAGAATAATCCGACCAGTAGTATTCTTTTTCGTTTTTCTTTTATGTGTTCGCCATTTTCGCCTTATTACTTTCCTCACATCTCATCTCTCAAGGCAGTTGCCCTTTTACCTTGTTAACCAACAAAGAGAGATGTTAACCAGAAGTCCATCACATAATTACATAAACACACACACACACACTGTGAACTTTAACCTAGTTAAAAGAAAATGGTCCGGCAGATGAGCACCAAAAACCATAGGCAAGTAATAGGATCAGGGTAGGAGCTGCTTTCTTGTGACTGGAAAATTAAGAGGGAAACAGAGAGATAATTATAAAAATAAAAAAGAAAGAAAGAAGTAAAAGTTGTTCCATTATATATATATATATATATATGAGCTATAGCTAGCAAGCTAATCAAGCTAGTCTAAGCGAGTGGTACCTGGAAATGAACCTAACAGCATTGCAGAGAAACAATTTCAAGGAGAGTTAGCTGCTAGTACGTACGTGTCATGCACTGTGCATAAGAAAACAAGATCGGTATCTTAATTTCATGTCTTCTGCAACAAGCCCTAAAATATAACAGCTCGGAAATTAGTCAAATAAGTGAAATAACTCTCTCTCTCTCTCTCAACAGTAGTAGCAGTACGGATGCTGGCCGGTGCTCTATGATCTCTGCTATTATACGTACATTGAAACGTGCACGCTCTATCTAACTACTACGTACGCACGCTGCAGCATTCTTCTGGTAATCGACATGCATGCCAAAAAAACTACAGCTGCGAAGTGTCATCTTTATTGGATTTCAGCACCACCTATTTAGCTGATGAGACTCTCAGGCTGAGAAAGAGAGAATTGAATACTTCTGAACTTGAAATTGAAAGGTGCCATTTAGCATTGCGTAACACATTGCAAGTACTAGTGTACTTGAGCAGTTGAGCTTAATTATCTTCTTGGCCACAGAAATGAAAAATAAAAAGAAAAATCTTTGGTTCCACCTGAAAAATAAACGGAATGTTGTTGAAGATTTTGATGATTGAAGTACCTGTGAGGTGATATATATGTGAATGTGTGTTGTGGGGATCATTAATTGATAGGCAATTATATATGTACCATCGTCAAGCTTGGATACGGATATGTTACTATTGCATCATCATAAATTTCATTTTCTTTTTTATTTTGATTAGAAGAGAATTGGTAACATCAACACCCAAACTAGCTACGAAACCTGTTTGGAGAACTCCGGTCCGACAATTCCACCCCGAAAATATAAACATCGATCATCTAGAAGAATGGAGGCCGGTGAGCTGATGATACTCGACTTCTAACCAGTATAAAAGAACACACTGAACACACACCACATAATTTTGAAAAGGTTTACTCGAAGCGATGAAAACAAACTTTGATTTCATAAGGATGGCTCTTGTGTGTGTGTCTCTGTGACATGAAAAATATAGAGATCGAACCAGTAATGCTATCTAATTAGTGCGTAACTGATGCATTACACCATTTGGTTATAAGTTACAAAACTATTCACTAATTTTAAGTTTTACATCTTCAGTAATCTTAACATGAGATGAGTCTAGAATTCAAGATATATAATTTGTGTGGATGTGACGCAGTAGAAGGGTGGAAGGGTGGAAGGGTTGATCAACGTCGAACCCTCAATAGATGGAGAGCACAATCAACGTTGTACTCTATAGGATAGGTCTGGAATCCACCAGAAACAAGAGACAAACTCTTAGGGTTTTTGATAAAATTATATTAACTACTGTCCACAATCCCAAAAGGATACTTAAATACTGAAAAGAAAACCCTAGGGCAACTAACAAGGAAACCCTAAAGCCCACGGGATTAAAACAAAACAAGTCCAAAACAAATTAGAAAACTTAAAACTTGAAAACATATTAAACTGCCGTTTTGAGGCCCTAAACGAACTCGAAAGCCCGAAAAGGCCCACACTGCCGTTTTAAACTGCCGTTTTGATTCCTGGCGTCGTTCCCTTTCCGAAATGGTATCACAATCGTCATTCGGACGCCGAAAGCCAAAACTGTAGTAAACCGGGCTTCTTCAATGTTGGCGGACGACGTCTGGCGGATGTCGTCTGGCGGATCTGTTCTGGCGGATGATTTCTGGCGGATGTAGTCTGGCGGATGAACCACCCTTGGCGGACGGACGTCTCTGGCGAGCGGGCTTTGACTTGCAACGGTCAATCTGATCTTCAATGTTGGCTGTCATCCATCCTACATCAGGATGCATATGTATTTTCTCATCCGACTCAGTTATTTGCTGGAATCACTTCCTAGAGCACTGTGCATGCAAGAACTGCTCTGAAAAAGTAGTACTCGACTCTTGAAATCAGCAAACTACTTTGATGCTATATGTGGCAGTCTGGATGTGGCCAAAAGCCATTTTCATTTATTCTAAGCGGTTACCAAACACGGCCTTGTGATTAATCCCGAGTAGTAACTAGTGTACGTACTGCTGCACAAAATATACAGATCGACTCAGAGAGACGCAGACATGAGAGGATTGAAGGAAAAAGGCCCTCCAGTGATGTATAACTATATGGCCAAAAAACTTAACCATTTCAGTGCAAATTTCGATATGGGGGACCTGAGAAAGATCAAAGAACCCATTTCACGCATGAAAGATCGATAGTGATCGATGGATTTCAAACATGTAATGGAAATGACAGCAAGCTTTTTCCAGCAAATTTACTTAGCAGTCATCTTTTTCTGAGAGCAAAAAACCAAACCCTCTTCGCTTAGGGCAGGGGCTACAAGGTAGGAAGAGGCCGTAACGAAACTGTCAAAACAATACCCGAAAACAAAAAGATACAATGTAGTAATTAATTTGTACTATGAAATGATGATAAAGAAGGAAGGTACTACAGACAGTTCCTCCATGAAAAATGAAAATTTGAAAGAAAGAACCTATAGGGTTTCTGCATTTCTTTGGCATTGTCACTGACAACTACGCATCCCTGTGCATACTGGAGAGAGAAATTTGATGCATGAGTGGTCAAATCCGAAATGCAAAAGCTTTAATGCCTTTTGTGTGTGTGATTGTGTTATTATTGCCATATAATTTGGTTGGTGATTTTCTTCAACGATCCCGAGAAGAATTCAATAACATGGTTATATGCTTGATTGTTTACGTAGTTCAGTTGTTTACCGTTAGATGATTATAGTTAAATATCATTGTTTGATTAATTTGTTAAAGATGTCTCGGTCAGTGATTTAGTTTTACATTGATCAGACTCATCAGAGGAACAAATATGTTTGTTCTCCCATGTTTACCAACGAATTAGTAATTAAGACATTATTTCAACTTTCTCAAAACTCAAGTCCTTCAAATTAGCCAAACATCTGAAAGAGGAATTCAAATTTATACCCATATATATGAATTAAGTTTTGTAAGTTTGCTCTACCGACTGAGACAAAAATTACACATTTTGTAAATGTTCGAACCTACTATTAAAGTTCTCAAGGCGTTTTATCAATTATCGTACGTTCTTATGATCCTTCAAAAGTGTTGTCTTTACACGGTGTGGGTTTTGGCATGTGAATGTTACAAACGAATTAGATTCATCTAAGGATGGTTGGAATAAAGGGAAAGATGAAAGAAGGGTGAAACCGATTAAACCTTAGGTAAGTAAATATATGCCTTTGATCAAGGAGTTCATACCATACATTTTAATACTAATTAACTCGTATATCATGCATCAGTACTTGGACGATCATCTTTGATTTGGTAGCTAATCGTACATCAACTTTTTATGTTCTTCTGTTACCAACTTTAAGATTTGATAACAACTGATTAAGATGAGAACGTATCCATCTATCAAATGTTAACAAACAATGTTCATACGGACTTAACAGTTAACATGATGGGATGGAAGTATAGCTGATATAATTTCTTCAAGTAAGTAGCTACTTGCTCGTGAACCAAATCAATCGATCATCCGTGAATGCTAATTGAGATCGAAGAGAATGCAGCAATCCCGAAGGAGAATGAGATGGATGCAATGGTGTGCATTGTATAATTCGAAGGAAAAAGCCAAGGGAAATAAGCAGCTGCAGAAGATAGGTGCCTGGTGCTACATGTTTTGGTTTTATCTATAGCTCCCCAGCTAGGCTAGCTAGCTAACTAGAGGACTAGTTAACAACTTAACTCAGTTGACAGCAGCAAAGATTTGATTTTGATAGAGAGGAAAGCAGAGAAAGAGTTTTGGAAATGGGAAATATGGAATTGTAGAAACCCGAGATAACGAAGAAATGCAAAGGCCCTCTCTTAACTGTGAAAACAACTGGTGAATGAGCCAAAGCTAATCACTCCCATGCACAAGTCCCTTTCTTTCTTCCTCTCCCCCACCTCTGCCGCGTCTGCTCACACTTCACACACTTGCACATCCTTTGGGAATGAGAACCATACATTTTCCCTTTTCTTTTCTTTTTTCTTTTGAAGATTGAAGAAAAAGAAAATTAATAACTTGTTTATGATACATCACCAACAACCTGTACGAACGAAATATATGTAGCTGATCGAGCTAGCTACCAATAGATATTTTTATCTTTGTTTTTCCATTCCAAAAATAGATTACTTCTCTACATATGGTTTTAATAGCCGAGGTAAAACACATAGCTTTAGTAAAATTATTATGATACAGAACACAGTCCTTAGAATTTAGTGTTCACTGATATATCATGATTAATAACTTCTAGATTTAGGGTTCTTAATTTGTAGAAGAAAAAAATTAAAGTTTGAGTGGAACATATGACACCCAGTGGTACATTTAGATTCTAATTGTTAGACACTAAGTCAAGTGTAAGACTATGATTTGTTAATATTTATAATGCAATGTCTACTAGTTTCATGTAATTTTGATTTTAGAGTAAAATATATGTTCCCATTTGAGTTAATATATATAGAGTAGCGTTCTAGATTTAATATATATAGACACGTCATGTGTTAATTATATATTTCAGAATTTTCTCCCAAGTTAAAATTAAGTATTAGTTTTTTACTAGTTTTGTAGTAATTATATAATTACCAATACCTCATACTTCATACTTCATGATGCCTATACTGTATTTCTCACTGTTTTAGTTTTTCGCACTTAACGCGTTGAGGTTAACATGAATGATGAATCTAACTTCTAGGGTTCTTACTTGGTAAAAGATCAAAGAACTAAAACCTAAAAGCACACTCAAACGAATCAAAATTGTTAACACCGGCCGGCCACGTAGTAAATTCATTCAAAGTACAGAGAAATGTTCCTGTCTAGCAAAAAAACTTATATTAGTGACAATGGCTTTGCGATAATCTCAGACCATAAAAAAGATCATTACGATAATCAGCGTTTACTGAGTGGACAGAGCTAGAAAACACTTTACAGCATCTGTGTCTGTTCCATCTATCCCCAACTATATATTAGTGGCATCTCTATCTTTCTTTTCTCTCTCTATCTCTCTCTCTCTCTTCCCCTTATGATTCTCTCTCTTCTTGTTGTTGTTCGGTAATAGTAACCCAACACAACAATCAAGCAGCAGATCAGATCCGAAGGAAGTTTATCTGTCCATCTATCAACTGATCGATCAGTCAATCCCATCAATCAAATCACAGTATCAATAATCGTAGAAAGTTAGATTAGAAAGAAGATATCTTTAAAAAAAAATGTCTGCTGCTGCCTCTTCCAACACTGTCCTTTCACCACCGGACCACCTCTCCCCCTCCGATCAGCTCTGCTATGTTCACTGCAACTTTTGTGACACCGTCCTCGCGGTACGTAGTTCTATTATGAGTATTATGATCTTATCCCTCTTCTTTCTCTTTCTCTGAATCTCTCTTCCTCCCCTCCGATCTTTCTTAAGATGGATTATCGATTCGGTTTAGCTTGTTTTCTTTGCTCCATTAATGTTATACTTCCATTGTTTACTTGCTGCTATCTAATTTCTGGATTTTGATTTGTATGTATTGGTTTTCGACTTTTAGGTGAGCGTTCCTTGCAGCAGTTTGTTCAAGACTGTGACGGTCCGATGCGGCCATTGCAGCAACCTTCTCTCAGTCAACATGCGCGCCCTTCTTCTTCCTGCTGCAGCTGCTAACCAACTTCACCTTGGACATTCTTTCTTCACTCCTCAGAATCTCTTGGTAATTCTTTCTTTCGGTTATGTGATTATAATTGCAGAATAGTTTACTTATCTTAGTCCTAGATAACTAATTTCCTCATCATTCCTCATCTTCAGAATATCCTAGGTACTACTAGGTTAGTTCTTGTATATACCTATGTTCGAACAGTGTATAATTGTATGCTTAGATTTTGTATGTAGTACTTGTTATTAACCTATTAATAATGGTGATCTAATAACGTGCATAAATATAGCAGGAGGAGATCCGAAACGCCCCATCAAACACGTTCACAAATCAGCCGAACATGATGATGAACGAATCATTTATGCCGATGATTCGAGGAGTTGAGGAGATACCTAAGCCTCCACCTGTCGTTAACAGACGTAAGAGACTATCTTTAGCTATGATATTTTCACCCAACTCATCCCTCGCTCTCTTGCAATCACTCTCTTTCTTTCTTTTGTATCCCCACTCAAATGGCTTTCTGGGTCTATACCTTTTCGTGTTTGCTTGAATTTGTATGTCTTTTGCAAGCATAGTAGAAATGTCTTTGTTTTTTTGAATCCTCATCGATCACTTTAGCCTTTTCTGTAAACAGCAGCCTTCTTTGCCTATCAAAGAAAAAGTTTAAGAAAAGTAGAACCCATGCTTTTGAATTCATGAGCTTACTCTATAACAGTTCCCAAGGTTCAAGTCTTAAATGTTTTTCAGTAGGATCAACAGAGCTAGATGCAGGAATCTTTTTCAGCACTTTTATTTATTCATGTGTAGCTTTCTTCTTTCACATGTTTTTCCAGAGTCAGTACTCACTCCTCAATTCTGCCATATTTCTTCTTCTCTTTCGTTTTGATAAATATAAGGCTTACTCTTTCCTCTTTCAGTCCCGAAGGTTTTCGAAATATTGAGTCTATTATATATATGAACCTCATCGATCATGACTAGATATCCTAGAATTTGTATGATCATCGTCCTTTTATCTTTATCATAGCTAAATGCAGCTATGGACACATGAGAGTGTATTATCTGTGATTGAAAATTACAAGATAATAAAAATATAAATAGCCAGCGAAGTGATTATAATGTATCTATCTGTTTTTGTCCGTCTCTGTGATTGAATGTGACCAGCTCCGGAGAAGAGACAGAGAGTGCCATCTGCCTACAATCGCTTCATCAAGTAAGTACTGAATTCATCAATCAACTCCATCCTCCTCCTTTTATCCGTAACTTATTCAGGTTGTGATTGCTCAGCGTCTTATTTATATCGATGAGTAGAATTATGAGCGCCAAAATTTATAACATTAAACTGCAGGGAAGAGATCCAACGTATCAAAGCTGGAAACCCTGATATAAGCCACAGAGAGGCCTTCAGTGCTGCTGCCAAGAATGTAAGTTCGAGAGAGGTTTCCTTGTGTAGTTTAGCTGGCTAGGGTTTCATTTCATGAGCAGCTACTGTAGCAAACGAGCTAGGGTTCTTTTCACTGGGTTTGGATTCATGTTCTTATGAGTTGTTGTTTGACTTTAGATAGATTTCCAGAAGATTTACCAGTTAATTTTGTTCTGGTGCATTTGTTTTGTTTCTGTTAGTGGGCCCACTTCCCTCACATCCATTTTGGCCTGATGCCTGATCAACCCGTGAAGAAAGCCAATATGCGCCAGGTAAAGAGATGAACCCTAATTTTAATTAATCCATTTAATTTTAAATAATTGCTTAGCTCTCACTTAATTTCTAATGTTAATTAATGACAATGGGAGCCCTAATGTTGTGTGTAATTCTGGGTTTTTGCAGGATGGAGAGGACATGCTCATCAAAGACAATGGCTTTTTCAGCGCTCCTGCAAATTTGGGCGTCTCCCCCTACTAAGAACAATTAGCGTTCCTATTTCGCCTGTTTCATATGGACTTCATGAACTACTAGTACAGTAGGAATCTTATGAATCCTAATCTTTATTTATAAGTAGACCCCAGAAATTTGGGTTGCATGGTTTTGATACCAGTAACGATCATCTTGTTCAAGCTTAAGAATTAATGCTCTGTTGAACCTGTATTGTGAAAAAGACATTTTATGGAAGGTATATCAAGATCGTAGTGTTTAAACACTACTTATGAATTATGATTAGTTAATGACTTAATGTAGTTATCATGTTTAATTAAGGAATTTAAGCTTTAGAGTAATTAAGAGTGTGTTTGGATGAGGGAAAATCCAGAGGAATTTAATTGAAAGTGAAGATTTTATAATTCCTAAAGACCAATTCCGCGTTTAGCATTATCAAATAGGAAATTCAAAATTTATGTGGAAAAAAAAATGGATGAATTCATTGTTTAAATTCCTCTATTGAATTCTTAACAAAATATGTGTCATTTACAAATTTATTTACAGTGTTCAATTATCTTATAAAATAACACTTTTATATTTTTTTTTTATTACTTTTTTAAAAACTTTCTTAATCTATAACACACTTCAAATTTCATATAAATATAACCAAACAATAGAATTTGCAATTGGTAGATTTCAAATTGATGAAATTCAAGCTAAGTTGCATGGAATCGGGTGCGGGTACGTAGAAGCGAAGCGTTTTTTTCGAGAAAAAATTGGAAGCGGGTACGTTTTGGAAGCGTTGGAATAAAATAATATATATATATATATATATTTAACTTTTTACTTTAATAAATAAAAATTTATATTTAACATTTTTTTTTCTTTCTCTCTTTTTCTTTTCTTTCTTCCTCCCCGACTCGGTCCCGAGTCTCTGCACCGACCTCCGTCGCCGATCTCCTTTCTCCGCCGTCCAGCCGAATTGGACCGCCGCACCGGTCACGTTCGGACCGTCTCGACCTCCTCTTCAAGTCTGTGGTGGTGGCGCGGCGTGATTTGCCGCCGTGTAGGCGTACAAAGGCGGAGAGGGTTCGACTGCCTCGAACCGGAGCTCGCTCCTCCGGCCACCGTTTGACCCGATTTCGGTCGGGAATGGAAGGCCTCAGCCTGCACGTCAATTCTATGGAAGGAATTGAACCGATTCAACCCAGGTAAGGAGAATTTTTGAATTGAAATTCTAGGGTTTTTTTGTGCAAAGCTTCCGCCGCGCTTCCAAATCGGAAACTTGCGCTTCCACAGCGCTTCCAAAACCTCCTTTTCTTGGAAGCGCGCTTCCGAACGCTTCCAAGCGATTCCGCTTCGCTTCCGCTTCTGAAGCGCGAAACGCAAGTAAGGTGGCGCTTCCGTACTACGCATAATTCAAGATGCCATCAATTATAATAAATTCTCATGGATTTCATAATATTCTCATCCAAACACACCATAAGAGTATTTTAACTAATTATAGTGTTGTTCTGTTAGTTTGTTTTATTTTTTCCCCGCAACGATCTAATATTTGAAAATGGTGAGTACCATCAAGCAAAAGTGTCAAAAATTCCTTGCATTGGTAAGTAGAATTATAGCTAGTCTTTGGAATCATTTTCAACACCACCAAAACTGGACAAAGTCTAGCTATATGTACTGGCCGGCCGGCCGGCTATCTAGCCACCGCCCTATTGACTGTTTGAATCTCGACATTGCAGTGTTCCTTCAAATTTCTGGGTATGAATCCTAAATTAAAGTTATACACACAAAGGCATTGTTATTTGTAACTACGTACTCTGAAGGTTTGTATCTCCAAAGATTCCTTAGGGAAAACAAATAAGAAGAAAAAAGTATATAAAAAAAAAAAAGCTGAGATAGAATGCTGTCTAGCTTTTACATGTCCCCAAGCCGAGGGTCAGGGCTTGCTAGGCCTAGGGGTTGGACAGATAACAACCCGAACTCAACCCTAGCTCATGCTATGGACTAGCTAGCTAACGGCTATTGATGATCGATATATACATAGGTGAAGAAGAGCTTATACAAATATAGACGTTGATTGACGGGGTTGAGCACCGGGCTTGAGCATGGCTAGGCTTCACCACTTCGTACTCCGATCAGTAACAACCATCTAACTACGTATACATATGCCCAAAATCGATTAACACATGCTGAAATTATACACACATATTTATCTCACATGCAATTAGTAATGTGACCAAAATCTCATCTTGGATCAAACTGAACAAACTAATATATTTGACTCATTTTCTCTTAAGAAGTCATACATTAAGAATAAGCATTGTTGTATGCAAATTAGTGGACCAATATTGCAATGTTTATTGAATTGACGGTGCTGTCGTCTTGTTCAATAGTTTTTTTTAGTGTGAGTAAGAGAGTTAGTTTGATTGCACTTAACACATTAAGATTGTTTCTGCTGTGATTACGGGGTCCTACACCAACAGAAACAGGGGGCTCGCGTTACCTGGTTATAGTGTGTTTAAGGACGATTGACAATTACCTTTCTGATTGCTGGTTGAGCTGCCTTAAATACAATCCCAGATGGAGGAGTAAATGCTCATTGTCAATCATATTTCTATGCCTGATTGGTTGGCCCTTCAGGCTCCGGTTGTGAACCCATTGCCCTGGGCTGGACCTGACGGCTTGCCCTGGTGCCCAGGTTGACGTTGGGTCTGACGTATCGGGCCTGCTTTTATTGGGTTGGTGTGCCTGTTGGCAGTAATATGTATACAAAAGCCAGAAATATCACTTTGGTCATCGAAGTTTGCTTTGCTCGATACTTTGGTCATCCAACTTTTAAAAATTTCATTTTGGTCATTCAACTAAACCACCGTTTATCACTTTGGTCACTCTATCTCTTTTCTCTGTTAACTCAAAGGTAATTTGGGGATGAAGACAAAAACATATTTCACAGAGAAAAGAGACGGAGTGACCAAAGTGATAAACAGTGGTTCAGTTGAATGACCAAAATGAAATTTTTAAAAGTTGGATGACCAAAGTGTCGAGCGAAGCAAAGTTAGATGACTAAAGTGATATTTCTCTCTATACAAAAATATGTGAAATTATGGTATCAATTTATAATAAAACCTTCCAAAAGTATGAATGAGCGCATGCATTAACGATGTAGTTGCCTTAAATACTAATTAGGGCAAATTCAATGATTTAAATTGAATATTTCGTAATTAGAACTAACTAATAATTTTCTATAAATTGAATGACCCTTCTCCCCAAAGGCTGGCTAAGTGGCTATGCCCATGCCACAGACACTACAACCAAGAGTAGTCGGATGTTTAAATCCCGAAATATATAGAAGATGAACGAATTTGAATTCGAGTGTCAGAACGGTCGTGGAATTACCGGAGACATTACATATTTACTAAAACTAGATCAAACATCTGCAAATTACTTACCAAAATTTTCTTCCAAATATGGCTTTTGGCCATTCAGTCACGTGGTTTGATTAGTAGGTAATTAGTACGTAATCGTTGCTTACATTATTTGGACTGAATGAAGGTATCAACCCACGGAAGTGCGAATTGATATGCAGAATGGATGATCGAAGAGGTTATTTCTGTTGTATATGATTAGGACATCATTACTAACAATTAGCCAACACTAGGAACAAACTTCTCGATCGCTATCTTGTTTCCCTATTCTTTTATAAGATTCCTTCATTTTGTAGGGGAGTATTGCTTCAAAACCAGCAATCCTGTTAACACCGTCGTCTAAATTGTACCTTAGTAATTGCTGTTCTTCTAGCTAGTCGACGATATATCTATTACACACACACAATACTAGCTTGCTCCAGTACCATTTGAAAGGTTGTTCACCCTGGTCGGGTAAGTCGATCTGTATCACTGTATGGCCTAAAGTTCTAAACTTATGTACGGTAAAGCTCCCTGGGATTGCCGCTTCTCGCTAGCTGTGTCCTTGTAGGGGAAATTGCTGCTCCATATAATCTCATACTACGCCAAATATCCCCAGTGCAGTGTTGCTAGCTAGCTATATCGGGAGATATTGGACTAATTCTTTTGAGCTGGGAAGAATCAAGAATGTCTTAATCTTTGTTCGAATAAAGGATGTGTTGTTGATTTGCTTCACCAGCTACTACTTTCTGGTTTATTTGTGAATTAAAAATGCACGAAGGTTAATCAATAATTAACTATTTTGTTGATTATGATTGGCATGCAAGCTGCAAGTGAATTAGCTAGCTACTGCATCACTTGCATGCATAACTTCTTGACGGAGCTTCGTGTTTTGAAAGAATTGTGGGATTACTTGTCGACCTCGTTGGACTTTTTTAATCTTTAATTTGAGGTCAATTGGCACACTCCAAATCTCCAATTGTTGGGTGAGCATACTGTAACACCTATGTTGCGTAAAAATCGTGCTTTGCGTAATCGCGTAGAGCAGGATTTAGTTCAGTATTTCAAGATCTTTGTTGTTTGTTCCATTTCTTGGGGCTTTTCGCTTCGAATCTCGACATTTTAGCTGTTGTCTTTCATCTTTGGCTGTAAGGGAATGATCTGAGGGATTACTGCTGTTTCACAGATCTGTCCTTGGATTATTGAGAGAAAAAAAAAATATCTCAACTTTCACATATCTGTGCGTGTAAGTGTGTACCTGCACAGCGTTCCACAATCAGATTGTTTTTGCATCTGCATGACTGCATCAGCTGGTGGTAAACATAACATCACGTTGAATTTGCAAGAGGGAAACTTTTAGACTACATATCTACCCCTAGTCGGTATAAGCAAACCAGAACGAATGCGGTGGCGGTCAATGAGAAGGGAGTTCTAGCCACTGGAGGTGGTTTTGGGATCGGAAGAGCAGTCACAACTTTCAGCAATCAAGAAGGATAGAACCTGGTTTACCTGATCGTGGATGGTGAAGCCTCTTTCGATCCTCTCTTCTATAATGTTACTGCTGCAAGGCTTATTACTTGCTAAGCTGACAATACAGATAAAAATAATAATAATTAAAAAAACAAGTGAAAACAGGACCTGAATGGCAAACGGAAACTCAATCAAGCCCCCTAAATATGTCGCTCAGTTCTATCCATCAGGTGGTTCTAGCAGCCAACAGTATAAACTCTTCTGTGGTTTTCCCCATTTATTTTGTAATTAACTGCATCTAACTGGCCTCCGAATCTTTTGATCTTTGGGCCAGTAAGAGTGAACAACCAAGATAAAGTTTTGATCACATTTGGAGGTTGCTTAAGAGTCATGCTAGCGGCGTTGTAGGCGAAAGGGACATTGAGTGATGGAGGTTGTCATGCTTATTTTGTTGTAGCCGGGTAAAAAGTGTTGGGCAAATATAAACCAAAATTGCAAGATTAAATTCTGTGTATATAAATGGAAGGGAACCTGGGACTCCGGGAGTGGTTATGTCTTTATGCCTGAAATTGATAACTTTTTCAAAGAAAAAAATAAACTCACAACGTAAGTTCATCATTTTGTTTCCACTATAAACCACTACAAGAATAAGATACATGAAACATTAAAGAAATTGTGGAAAGTGTAATTCAATCTGGACTTTATTACACAAATACAAATTTTGCTCTACATAATAAGTCGTTTATACCTGGAAGCATTCACATATTGCATCATCTCAGTGAAGTGGTTGCTCTGGAGGACCAGACAACGAGTAGGGATTGGAAAGTAGGTCACTATCAATTATTCCATTACTACTATTACATCCAGAGGATCAGATTATAAGCTTTATAATCAGAATGATCATATCCAAAAGAGATTGTCCAGGCACCAACTAGCTTTCTTAGGCTTGACCATAATTTAGAATCAATAAAAAGAGACAAACAACAACCCCTAATTGCCTTTCTCGTACAAATGCGTATGAATAAACAATAGTCACTAGTCATCAATCCAAGACTATGAGTCCCCAAAGGAAATTAGGAAAAAGAAAAGGCAATGCATGAGCAGTGCGCCTAAGCTAGGTTGTTTGATGCTTAGACAGATAAGTACTTCAGCAATCAGTGCATATAAATTTTTTTAACCGACTCTCCTAAACAACAGAAGAGAACACAAAGGTCTAGCATTTTACATCTATGCACTAGCACAACAGGACTTTGTCCAAGACAGAAATCATTTTAACATTCACATTTGCAATACAGATCATCAAGCATGTATTTGTGAGATAACATTACAACTGAAAGTCAGAAGGTATTTGTTTTCGATGACACAACCAACTAAGATACACAACTTGGCAGTGTATACGTGTTTAAGCCAAAACAGAGACTACAACGAAAAGGGTTCTATACAGTTGGGTTAACATATGTCTCTCCAGAAATCCATATACAAAGAAACAGCAAAGTCACTAACCAGGTAGCATGTATCACAAGAAAGCTATATATGGCAACGGCATAGTTACTGGTGCAGCATAAATGATGCATCCTCCAACTTTTGATCTCCAAGCTTCTAAGATCAAAACAACAACAGCACGCCTCATTGATATTTCCATAACATCTTAACAGGGGAACAATAACCTGCCACTACTCTGTACATTTCAAGCCACTTAAGTACACCTGAGACTGAATTATCGTCCTTCCAATTTTAAACCCCGGAACCACTGTGAAGCCAACTTTTTCCCTGGTTTTACTAGGCAATGACAATCTCCTAGTGACATCTTCCATATAAACCATAGAAAATTCTGCATCTCTTTCCACTTGGAATATCTCCACCACGGGATCAAAGCAATAGGCCAACTTGTGTAAAGTCCATACTGAACTAGCCATGTTAACAAACGATTCATAGAATACACTCAGCGACCTCCATTTACTCAACACAACTGAATTCCGATCAAAATTACTGAACATAGAAGATTCCATTGTTGGGTGGATGATCTCCTGATACTTGCTCTCACAAAATCTCGAAAACTCACAATTCTGATCCCTACTCAACAACTCCATCGGATTACTCGACACATGCTCAAGCAACTGCTTCAAAGGAACATTGCTCTTATCCAATTCCGACTCATGCCCGTTACACAAAACCTCATCCTCAACTAAACCAAAACCATTTGAATCAAACCCTCTGAACATTCCCAAACAAACATATGACAAAAACGCATATCGATTGTGAGTATTTTTCACATAAGCACCATCAGGATGAACCAAATTGGCAGCCAAATCCAAATCCCACCCAGCTTTCCCCATCAAACTTATTAAAATCTTAGTAAATCTATGTGTCAATCTACAAGCATCATGTAACACCGAATCAAACACTCTAACTGACAACAAAACTTCACAACATGAAGAATTCAAAGTACCAGATAACCTCTGAGACAATCTAAAGTTAGATTCTTGAATCTCACCCAGCTTTTTCCTCAGTGCCTCAACTTCACTGTCTTTATGATCAATCTCTGTCTGCAACCTATTTGACATGGTCCCCAAACTCCTGAGCTTGCTCTGATTCTCTTGCACCTGGGCCTCCAAGCAAGACCCGACTCCAAAACCCGACCCGAACTCCGACCCCCTGAAAAACCGCTTCAACTCCGACAGCCTTTGAAGGTGAGAAACCAGAGCCCGGTCCGCTGACGTCACGCTTTCTTCCACAAAGGGCACATGGGCCGTCTGTAACTGAAGGTAGGAAGCTTCGAAAGACGAGACGGTGGCAAAGAGCGACGAAATCAGCGTCTGGGTCATCGGAATATTGATGGGTCTGATCTGGGTTTTGCTCGGAGACCTTGGAACAGTGGAAAACTCTGGTTTTGGGAGATGGGTCTCGTCGGAATTGGGCTTCGTCGGAGTTATGGGGAGCTCCGGTGGGGTTGGAGTGGGTGCTCCGTCGGGTTTGATGACGACGACTTTCTGGTCGGTGATGACTTCTTCGGCGGAGTCGAGTAGGGATAAGCTGTCTGGGTCTTCTTCTTCTTCGGCGAAGAACTCAAAGGTTTTGGCTTTGAAGGCCAGAGCGAATTTGGAGAACATTTCTGAGATTTGGGGAGGTTTAGAAGAGCCATCCATTTCCAGCATTGGAAGAAAGATTGAATCTTTGTTTGGTTTCTCTCTAACTCTTTTAAACTGAATGAAGCAAAGAAGAAGAGATAGAATTCTTGGGTTCTACTTCTAGTTTGAGCTACTGTGTTTCTGCTTGGGGTTGTGGGGAGTGCTTTGAATGTCTTGGAAGGAAGGTATTGTGGGTTTAGCTTGCTGGTGATGGACTCCACTCTCTCTGTCTCTTTTTGTTTTGTTTAATTATTTTTGTGGTTTTCTTTTTGTATTTTGTATTCATATCTTATCAAACCATTCACATATTTTTGGGGTTTATATTTTGTTATTTGTTGTGGGTTTTGGTTGCTGTGCTTCCTAGAGTCCTAGTTATGCTGACTTTTCCAGATTTGGAGTTAACGGTCATAAGCATAACGACTAGAATAACATGATGTGTGACAACCTAATTGCGACGTTGAGAGTGGATTTTCATTATTACTACTACTCCCCTGAAAATATTTGTTGTTCTTGTTCTTTTATAGGAGGACGATTATTGATATATTAATCCAAACTAAAAGAGTGTAATGAGGGAATGCAGAAATGCATTTGGTAAAGTCATTACAATAAGATGAATAAGTGCACACTTCCCACAATATTAGTGCAGAGTGGGAGAATATTTCCCGAGATATATCTAATATTCGGAAGAGTTGAAACTACCGAGAAATTTATGTTGACAAAATAGTTACAAGTTCATAATAATGTTAGAAGAAGATAAATATGTCTCACATGAATTGCAGCAAAAGAATTCATTCAATGTATGCACCTATGTCTATTAACATGAAGACAGAGAAAAAGTGTAATTTGTGATTCTATAATCGAATGAAAAGCTGTTATTTCTTCAACATCTTTTTGGTAGCCTAATTGAGTCTACAATTTTTTTTTGGGAATCTAGAGTTCTTTTAATGCATGAAAAGTTTGGAAATGTCATACTACTGGTTAGTTGATAATAAATCATGGAGGAGACTTGCCTGACAAGGGCTTGTCAGTTATAGCTGATAAAACCCAATGAGGAGAGGCCATGTGGCTTCTTTTGGCAAAATAAAGGACATACTAGGAGCTGAGTGAGTATTTACAGAGATTGAGTGAGTATTTGTATTATTATTTAATTTATTTTAAAAGCCACGTGACCCTTTTTTATTGGAACCAGCTGTGGTCAGGTGAGTTTTTTCCATAAATCATACATGTATAATACATTCAACGATGCAGCTGCTCTCCAAGTGACAAACATAAATACTAAAGAATTACTTCATGCTAAATCCTTTGCACTTGTAGTGGCGATGATTGCTCTCAAATATAAGATATTGTGCAATGATTGATATACTCACTATTGTATCATCTATGTAAATATGAACTTAATTCTCATTATTGTTTATGTTTTTTATATAGTTTTATGAGATATTCACACTAATTTTACGAAATATTGATGAATTTGAGACTGTATGTAATCATAAATTATGACAAAAATAATTATACTCACATCAAACATATCATAAACTATGAAGGTGTGAAAGCAAATAATTTTATATCTTTCCTTTCGGATTTTATTTTTATTTGTGGAGATGGTAAATGCAACGATGGTGACCCATAACTCCATAAATATGTAGTAAATGATGCACTCAACGCAGTTCTACATGATTTAACTGATACACCATGGTTCTACATGTGTTTCACACCACTGACACCAGGGAACTATTGAGTATAGATCGGCCATTTTCTGCATCTCCTTATATTAAATTGATCTAAATGAC
The DNA here is from genome assembly GCA_963682095.1 of Potentilla sterilis. Classification (NCBI taxonomy): domain Eukaryota; kingdom Viridiplantae; phylum Streptophyta; class Magnoliopsida; order Rosales; family Rosaceae; genus Potentilla; species Potentilla sterilis. The sequence continues at coordinate 39,624,903 of OY821763.1, read as the reverse complement.
AACCTATTATAGTACGAGAGTAAATAACACCATTAGATAGAACCGAAAATAGAAATCGCGATTGCAGATCAAAGATAATTAGATTCACTTTTGGTTCTAATCTTCGCCTTATGTGGCTTTAATAGTCATTCGTTTACTCATCTCTAAACATATAAATCCTGAAGGCGTTCATATGTTCATAATTTGATCCCCATGCTTCCATGGCTCCAGAAACCAATGCTTTCCAGCGTTTCAACAAAGGGCTTGGAATCTATAGTCAATTAAGCGTGACCCATATCATATAAAGGTTAATCAATCCCGGCTTCCATGTTTTGGGTCCTTCAATTCACTTTTTCTCTGTAAAAGATACAAGGAAGGCAGCATGAAAAATACCACCTTAATTACATGGAAGTGATGGAACATCAAAAAGAAGAAAAAAGTTGGATTCTGGTTTTAAGTCTCTTTAAAAATCTCTTTGGTTGCATTTGATATGGTATCTCTCTACAATGTAGATATAGATCGAGGAGCACAACTTTCACTGGTTTGATGATGATCTCGATCTCAAAGTGAGTGGGCAACTGCATGCCTTGCCAAGTTTCCCAGCCTGTTTGGGAATGCAATCATTATAGCTTTATGCAAAAACCCTTTCAACTTTGAACTGTGTCTGCTGAGCTTTAGACCGACACAGTTTAGTGGGTTAAGCTTCGCAAATTCAGTACAGAACTGCAGGATGAAATAGAATATGGATCTGTTCCTGTTATATGCATATATTAATTAGTATGTTCGAAGCTAATGGGAGTAATTAATCAATGAGTCAAAGCTGGAGATTCAACAGAATCCATTAGTTAATAATTAGTAGTAGGTTAAAAGCCTTGACTGAGAGTAAATTAACCTAAAATGGGTGATTTGTTTAGGTGAGAGTTTGGTCCATATATAGTTGGGAGCTGGGTAGGTAACGGGTTGTTGTACTTGCTAAAAGTGTGATCTGAATATGCAATTGTGGGAGTTAAACACCTCAGAAATGGCAGATAGAACACTAATGATCGACCTCCTTTTCTGCAGTATGATCATTAGCATCCTGCATCCTCTGATGTTTTTCTTTTTTGGGTAAAAATAACGTATCACTTAAGTAGAGAAACTAAGGTGATGTTCGGTAAATGTTAAAAGTAAATATCATGATGCAGACGGATTAGAGATATAAACTAACATCGATCAATAGTTAAAAATAATTTCAGACTTTACATGCATACGAAGAAGAAGAAAATCATCATTCGACAAAAACAATTAGCATCAAGTTTAACTTAACAATTTTGATAAAGTCACATGAAATCTTGTTTTCTTGTTCTTCGTTTGGAAGGCAAAGCAAGGACTACCTGACATTGACCTCATCCGCTAGCATGTGATGTTTGGACGAAAAATCGAGTCCTCGTAAATGGCATAACCAAGTTCAATTTTTGGTAGATACAAGAATAGGCAAATGTATCTATCAATTATGTGTGTTATATTATTAGTTTTTCTTCTTTTTTGAGAAAATGAACTCTTAAATAGAGTATTTCCCCTCACAAAATAAAATCAAAGTTCAAATTTTCCTGCCCAATGTTCGAAAACTCAGCCAGATAGCCCGCTTAGGCGCTAGGCGGTAGGTGACGTTGGATAGAAATGACTATCGGAAGTTCTGCACGTTCTGGTGTCTAGACATGCTTGTGTAAGATTAGGCGGTCAGTCCCTAGGCTGTTCTAAGGTGCCTAGGCAGAATCTAAATGGTCTCTCAGCAGGGTTAGGCGGTCTCAAGGCGAGATAAGGCAGACCTATACGAAATCTAAGCGGTCCCTAGCGGATTACCTACAATGCCGCCTAGCCGTCTAAATGCTCCAAGAAAATCATTAACCCATAGCGGATTACCTCCATAGCGAGTTTTCGAACCTTGCATTGTCTCTAAACCACTCTATAAAGTATAAACCCTCATGCTGGTTTAAAAAAAAATCATAAAAAAAAAATCCTCTTTTGCGTTTTGTTGTAAGCAAAAGGTATGGAGTGGGGTGGGGGGGGGAATCATCTGCTGAGCACCGAACCTGCTTGACCTTTTTTTAGGCTTAATCCAATGGTTGGAAAATGCTCTTCCTCTCTTGTTTGTTTCCGGCCATTAGATTAAGCCTAAAAAAAAGTCAGGCAGGTTAGGTGCTCAGAGGATCCCAATCCAAAGGTTGGTGATCCACTTATTCCACTGAGCTTTGGTTGTTGGAAGAAAATGTCAAGGGCTTGAACAATTATTATTCAAAAAATCATCATTTTGTTTTCTTCTGATTGTGTTTTAGAACTGATAGATTCCTTAAACAGTATCTGAAGCATGATTAAACAGAATAATTAGAAATCCGGGCCTCCGTTGTCTCTGATTTGATCATAAAAATAAAAACATAAGGGTCCTAATGCTACAAGATTCCACTAGCCCAAATTTTCATCTTTTAAATTATGTTTTCCACAATATATATATATATATATATATATATATATATATATTGAGGATCTGTGACTATAATAGTTCCTGTTGTGCTCAAGTCAATGACAGAAATAATTATGTTAAACCCCCTCTAACTGTGTTCCAATTGTTTATCTTTCTCACAAGTAGGATATATAATTTTCTTTTTTGGCAAGATCACATGTAGGATTTAGCTGCATGAATGCCATAATATAATAAGTGTGGCATTTAACAAACTTAAACTAGCTAATTAATAAGTCTTTCATTTAACTAACTTGTGCAAGTTATCTCAGCAATCATCATGAGGATTCTTCAAGTTCTTCTGGCTCTAGTTGTTTTCATGCGGAGTAGTCTGGTCTGCTTGCCCATAATATTATTTCAAAAAACCATATGAAAAATATCTGTCATTTTCATCATGTCGATCGGAAACAAAGGAGTACGATCACCCTTGCGGCCTTGTCTAAAGATATGATCATAAAATACGCATAGTGGTTCTGAAAATTGGGGTTGATCTATACAGGTACAGTAGTCTTGATATTTGCTTTTGAACTAGTTGAAGTGTTGCTGCGAACTTCTATTACTAGAGGCCTAGTGATCAATTAGTACCTGTATTTCTGAATCTTAGTCTAGTACAGTAGTACTTAGTCTTAGTCAGGGGGTGCATCATTTCTCCTTCTACTACTGTTGAAATCTTGATGATTTTCAACGGATTGCTCTTAGATGCACAAAAATTGAGCTTTCTTTCTGTTCTTCCTTGACGAGATGGGAAAGAGAATGATGAATGTGACAAGAACAGAAAAAAACACATTGTTCCTGCATCAAAGTGATGAAGTTTTTAAAGATGATTGTCTCGATCATGAAGAACAATTAATTATATAAATAAATGAAATCACACTATTTTATTGCATGATGCCAGAGTAACCAATTATATTGTTTAAATAATCTATTTAAACTCTTTTATGTTGATTTAAAAGACGATTGGCAAAGTTTCTTACTCATCGGTCAAATAAAGGATTACACGTCTAACACAGTAACACTTAATTCTATTCCGGTCATTAAACGCTTTTACTTGGAACCCATGGCTGTGTCCTCTATACATAAAAAAAAAAAAAAAAAAAAAAAAAAAGTAGAGAGAGAATAGCTAAATAAAAAAGGACAAGTTATCTGCTATATATTATTGGGCTTAGACCCAAAATGTTGGGCCAAATATTATTTATCCCCATTGATTTGCGTATTTTCTAGTACACTTGTAGCCCTAATTCTATACATAAAAGGGGATTATAATCAACCACTTTTGAAAACGAAAAATCAAACTAGCTAGTTCAACTTTTGTCATCTCCTGGACTTGTACTCTCTCTCTCTGGAATCAGGTATATTTACTCCGCAGCGTGTTCTTGATTTTTTTTTTTTTTTTCGGAGTAATTTAAAACGGAAATTCACTGAGTAGAAAGTTGAAAGCTAGATTTTAAAACAACAATACCACATTTATGAATGCCAACCACAATTCTCACCAAGACAAACACTTGATCTGATTGATCATCTCAAACCCAGACACACACCAAAATCCCATACTCAAAACACTCACAAATCATCTAATTCTCATCTCACTATGCACATGACTCCCAATTTTCTACCCTAATTCTTATATCCCTACTTCTTGGCGTCCCTTAATTTCTCGGTGTTGTTCTGGGGTTAGTCCATCGGCTTTGGGCGGCTTCGTCTTGTTGCCGGACCTGGCCTGAGCCCTTTCACGACCTCTATCTCTCTGGTTACCGGCTTCGCTGAATGAGGTGTAGAAGGGTGAAAGACAAAGGAGGAAAGAAAGGTTATATTTGGGGGATGCATGCATGTACCCGACTGAGAAGAGGTTTAGGGTTTATAAAGGACTAGCTAGTTGTTTGTTGCGAACCCAAAAATTAATCTATGGAAGGCTCGAGAAGCCAAGGAATTTCTCCCTTAATTCTTTGTTTTGTGTGTACTGTGATACACAGATCTCATTCGTTAATGGCTTAGTATCATATACTCGATCACCTAAAAGCTTATTGATCGACCTCAGGATTCGAGCAACGTATAAACCCTACTTCTGAAAATATAGATTAAATTTGTTAGAAAATTTCACTACTGGAATACAAATATGAAGCGACGAATATTGAAATGGGAACATCACACTTCGTCGTCTCAACGCATTGACGCGACCGATATTGGACTTGTCGCTTCAGAAATAGTGAGCGACGAATATTGACAAAAAGTCGTCGCTAACAAATTATTGAAGCGACGACTCTTGACATGTTGTCGCCTTCGAACATTGTTTTGTAAACTGTAGCGACGAAAATTGAGTTTTCGTCGCCGACTCGAAATGTAAGCGACAACGTTGATAACCTTTGTCAATATTCGTTGCTTAGATATGAAACTAAGCGACGAGTTTTAAACGTCGTCGCACGATAATAAACGAAGCGACGGATATTGTACAATCTTCGTCGCTTCAACTCTTAAAATCTGCTATAAAGCCCTCAGCTTAGACAGAACACAGAAGGTCGAAAAAATTGGGCAAAACACTGTAGCATCTGCGAAAAATCTCCAAAACTGCTGAGTTCGTCAAATTCGGGGTCCGGAAGCTTGGGTGTTCTCTTCCAATTGCTTTGTAGGTTAGTATAATCTATCATCTTCATTGGAATCACCATATTTTGGTTTGATTGGTTGAATTTAGTGTTTGATTTCTTGAGTTGGATTTGGTTTATAATGTGCTTTGTGTTGTTTTTAATGTTGGGTGTTTGAATATATGATAGAGTTGGTGTTGATTTTGGTGAAATTGAGATTATGTTAGTTAATTTGTGAAACTATTATATTTAGTGAAATTGAATTTTAGTGAAATTTGGTGAAATGGGGAAATTTAGTGAAATTGGGAAAGTTAATGAAATTGAATTTCAGCTTAATTTAGTGAAACCGTAAAATTTAGTTCAATCCAAATATAGTGAAAATGAAATTTTGTGAAAGAGTGAAATGTAGTGAAATTAGAATTTTACGATGTAATTTGTTTGTGTTGTGCGTGGATTGTGGTAGTTAGGGTTTCTGAAACATGCGAGTGGCTTAGAGAGGGAGTGTGGTGCCGTGTGTAAATTTATTGTTTCCTATTATATATAATTGTGGTGTTTATCAGCTTAGAACTCCCGTTTGAGAATCAACAACGCATCTAGTTGATCGAGATGGGTTGTTGATTCTCGAATTGTCCCATTTTTGGACACTTTAGGCGAACACGAGTTTGTTGATCCTTTTGTTATTCATGTGGTTTAAGTTTACGTTTTGGGATATAGTTTCGACATTATCTCTCTACAATGTTCCTCGAGTGCAAATTAGGTTGTTTAGATTTTTGTGCACTTGAGGAACTGTAGGGAGATGCTGCCGAAATTTCCCAAAACTGTAGCTGAAACCACATGAATAGCAAAAGGATCAACAAACTCGTGTTCGCCTGAAGGGGATAGGACCCAACCCGGAGGCATAAGGAGAAGAAGTGTTGGGACAGGTTTTGATTGTATCATAAATGTTGTGTGCTAACCTTATGCATATTGTCTGTTCATGTTATGACAGGAAACATGGATGATGTCCCCGACAAATCTTGGATGAAACTTCACTTTACACACCCTGATTACAGCACAGGCTTAGTTAACTTCATCAATTTTGTGACCGCTCGCACTGCTGGAATTGAATTTCTCCCTTGTCCGTGCGCAGTTTGCAGAAATGGTCCTTATTATAAGAAACTTATAGAAATTTATCATCACTGCTTGCACCATGGTTTGGATCCGACTTACACAGTTTGGCACCTACACGGGGAAGTTTCTGGTCAACCGGCAATGATCAGTAAACGGAGACAGTGGCTTCAAGACAGAGCCCAGGCTTCCAGTGTTGCCGGTCCTTCAGTGATCCCGCCTGTGGAGATTATACAAGATGTATTTCCATACTATCCTGGATACCATGCAGATGCACCGCATAATATCGTTGAAGAAAACGCTGAAGTTCAGTTCAATGACATGGTAGATGATGATTACGCTAAGTATGAAAGGCTTCTGAAAGAGTCTCAAACCCCATTGTATGAAGGGAGTGAAGAAACTGTATTAAGTGCCACATTACATGCAATGGAAATTAAAATTGAAAACGGATGGTCGGATACGAGTATTGATAAATTATGTAAATGGGTGCATAAGTTTTTTAAAGTCAATAATTTTCCTGTGAGTTATTCGATAATTAAAAAAATCATCAAGGATATTTCCCTTGGATATGAAAAAATTCATGTTTGTGAGTTCAACTGTTACCTATTCAGGGGGGCTGCAAATAAAACTCATACGACTTGTCCAATATGTGGTGCTCAAAGATATAAGCCAGATACGGATGACCTTCCAAAAAAGATAATATGGTATTTCCCTATCACTCCAAGGTTGAAACGCCTATTTATGTCCCCACACACAGCAAAACATATGCGATGGCATAAGAAGAGGCGAGTAGATGAAAGTACTCTCCGGCACCCATCTGATGGAGAATCATGGCAACATTTTAACAGGACATTTCCAGGTTTCGACGACATTAAGGGAAGAAATGTGCGGCTTGGAGTGGCAACTGATGGTTTCAGTCCATTTGGAACAATGACAACCCAGCATAGTACGTGGCCCGTGGTTGTGATGCCATACAATCTACCCCCTAATATGTGTATGAGGAAGGAATATAATATGCTGGCCGTGTTGATTCCTGGCCCCAAATCTCTAGGAAAGTGCCTTAGTGTACTCATTCGTCCATTGATCGACGAACTCAAAGATTTGTGGGAGAATGGAGTCGCTACTTTTGACAGAGAGGACAATGATGTATTCATGATGAAGGTAGCGCTGATGTGTACGATAAGTGACTTTCCTGGTTTAGGGATGCTTGCAGGCTCAACAGTGAAAGGGTACAAGGCATGTGCAATTTGTCTAGATGAGCTGACGGCGGAGCATATGTGTGGGAGAATTGTTTATGAAGGGCATCGGAAATGGCTGGACGAGAATTCACCCATGCGATCCAGTTTGGCATTTAACGGGAAGCCAGAGTGGAGACAAAGACCAGCTCATAAGGACGGGGATGAAATTTTGGAGGAAATTAGGTCACACAATTACGCCACTCTTAGCCAGCATCCAGATTTTCATGTCCCTTACTCAGCCCACAACAGACAATGTTAGACCCACGAGAGCGTATTTTGGATGCTTCCCTATTGGTCGTCGTTATTACACAAGTACTGTTTAGATGTCATGCACATTGAAAAGAACATGGGTGACAATATCCTGACCACCATTCTTTCAATTGAATGGAAGACCAAGGATGGTCCAAGGGCTCGCGAAGCTTTGCAGAAGAGGGGAATACGCAAAAGTCAGTGGTGTTCGGAAGCTCAAAAGAGGACGGGAAAGGTTCCTTATGCACCCTTTTTAGTTGAAGAGGATCGTCTTGAAGAAGTATTCGAATGGTTTCGCGGTGTTAGGTATCCACTTGACTATGCGGGAAGTTTGAGAAATAAGGTGAAACTATCCGAGAAAAAGTTCTATGGATTGAAGACGCATGATTGCCATGTCCTGCTTCAACGTCTTCTTCCAGTGGTTATCCGAGGATTTTTACCGAATAACGTCGTGAAGCCATTGATAGCATTGTCAAATTGGTTTCAAAAATTATGTGCCAGGGAGTTGAAGAAGACAGATGGCCAACAGATGAAAGATGATATTGTGATCATTCTCTGCAATTTGGAGTTGATTTTTCCTCCACATTTCTTCACCTCTATGGTTCATCTCATGGTTCACCTTCCGGAACAAGTTCTGCTTACAGGCCCAGTACATTTTACATGGATGTATCCGACGGAAAGGTATATGCAGTAACCAAAAATGTTGTAATTTTTGTTCAAACTAAATTTACACTAACTTTATAACTTGCACTAAGCATATTCATCATTTTACAGGCAATTAGGTGACTATAAACAGTCAATGAGTAATACACGTTACCCGGAGGGGAGTATTGCAGAAAGATACATATCATGGGAGTCGGTGACGTACTGTAAGTCGTATCTGCAATTGGAAGAACACGAAGAGCCCAATCCCCCAATATGGAATATTAGTTCTGTTTCTCAGTTAGTTCAACCGTGTATTATGGATACCACCGGAAATATCAGGTTAACAGAGGAGCAAACGGCTGAGGCTCACTGGCAAATTTTGATGGATACAGAAGAAGCTCAATATTACATGGACGCTCATTTGCAGCTGTACACGGCGAAATATGGTGACGATTACGACCCGCGCCATCGAAGGAGGAGTTTCCATCCATGGTTCTTAAAATTTGTACGAAAACTAAATATATGGTTCTTAAAATTTGTACGAAAATTTAATAGTATAGAACTGACACTTTCTTTTTTTCAGGCCAAGAGAATATATGATGCTCAGGACCCTAATTTTAACAGGGCAATATGGTCATTGGCTCGAGGTCCACAATTCACTTGGATTTATAAGGCGTGCTACGTGAACGGTATCAAGTATGTCTCATTCGATAGAGATCAAAGGCTCGTGACTCAAAATAGCGGGGTGATGTTAACTACGAAGCTTGGAAACCTGTCTCAACACTTCTACGGCCATCTTGACTATGTAGTTGAGGTATGTTATCCAGACAATTTTTCGGTCGTATTGTTCAAAGTTATATGGCACAACACCACTGACGATCAGGATGACGAAGAAATTGACACCGTCAAGGTAGATCATGGTCTCATATCGGTGGATACTAACACTAGTTACTATGAGAGTTCACCATTTTGTCTTGCTGTGAAGACTAAACAAGTGTTCTACTTAGACGATCCTGCGGCGGGTGGTACTTGGAAGGTGGTGCAAGAAATGTCGCATTGAAATGTATACAGTGCCGAAGTACTTGCAACAGAAGACAACATGCCTCCTTCAGGGAATCAAATCACAGAGCCTTACCAAGAGGACACATTAGGGTCAATACAATTTTACCATATTGATGCATCTAATCTCCAACTCGATTTAGAAGTACACGAACAGAATGAAGAATCAAACGGTGAGGAAGATAACAGTGGCGATGAATTCGATGAGGAAGAAGAAGAGGAAGATGAAGACGATGAGGAAGAAGAAGAGGAAGATGAAGAATTTGATGGCGGAGACGACGAAGAGGAAGACTACTAGTTAATTTTGGTACATGTTGTAATATGATAATAATGATATGCTGACGGTATCAAGTAATTCTGAACAATATTTACAAAATTCTAATTAAATAAAAACAAATGCATATAAACATAACTAATCTGTTCAGTCAACATGAAGCGACGAATATTGGACAATACTTGTCGCTTCAAAAACTGTTGCGACCATTTTTCTCAAACGTCGTCGCTTCGGAAATGTGAAGCGACGACGTTTGATCTCCTTACATTACCTAGTGCCTTAAAACTTCGTCGCTTCATATTATCTGAAGCGACGAAGTTACATCCTACTAGGTAATGTAGGGAGGTGTAACTCCGTCGCCTCAGTTTTCCGAAGCGACGATGTTTGATATGTGTCGCAAACGTAAATGTGAAGCGACGATATTTGGACTTATTTTGTCGGTTAACATTCGAAGCGACGACTTTTGAGTATATTCGTCGCTTCGGAGCTGATTAAATCAACCAGGGCTTTGCTCCTCCTCAGTAGCGCCAAATTCCCCCAAATTCCCCCCAAATCTAAAATCCTCCTTCTTCCCCCCAAATCCCAAATTCTGAATTCCCCCCAAATCGAAAATCCTCCTTCTTCCCCCCAAATCCCAAATTATGAATTCTCCCCCTTCTTCGAAAATCCTCCTCAACCCGAAACCCAATTTTGTCTTCTTCTTCTTCTTCCCCTTCTTCTTCTTCTTCATCTCTCTCAAACCCCTAAACCCTAAATACCCTAAACCCAAATCTCCAAGGATGGCACCCGGTTGTAGTGCCCAGAAGAGGAAGAAGGGTATGGAGGCCAGAAGAGAGAGAAGGGCGGCGGAGGTTGCCGCTGAAATGGCTGCTGCGGCGGCGCAGGCGACGGCGATAGTGGCGGCGGAATCAGGCAGGACGGCGGCAGAGGCGGGGACGATGGTTCCCATCCCGTCTCTGGCCGAAACCGATCTTTCGGCGGGTGTGGGGGCCAGTGGAGGTGCGGCTGACTTGGAGAGCGGCGGCGGCAATGCCGGGAGCGGTGGCAGTGGTGGTGCCCCGGATGCTCCTCCCCTCAGCATTAGGACCAAGAGGGGTCCTCAAGAGCCGGGTGAGTGTCATGATGTTGTGATTTAAGATTTTTTTTTTTGTTTTTTAATTGATCAGTGGTTTGAGGTTTGGATTATGATATCTATTGTGTCAATTTTATCAATGTGTTGGGTTGATTCCTTTATCTACTTATCTGGTGTGGCGCAAAATTCATAAGCATTGGGACTATGTTTGACTGAATTTTCGTTAATAAGTTCGATTGTTGGAGTTCTCTTGTATGGGATTTGTATGTTTATGTTATCTATCTGCAGGGTAATACTGAGTTATGTCTTAGCCTTGCAGTTGTTGATATGGTTTTAGGGGTTGATGAACTTTTTCCTAATCGATGTTTTTTGGATGTTGATATTTCTTATTGACATGTTTAAATAGATATGAACTTTGATAACCACCTCAATTATCAACACAGTACGGGTATCACCTTTGAGGGAACGCTCTTCTGTTTGATACTCATCCACCCTGTTATAAATTAATCCCACCCTGTTATAAATTAATAAATTCTTGAGCTTATAGATAGCTGACCTTTACACCTTTCTTTGGTGCATCTAAGGCTGTGTAATATAAGTCGACCAACTGCAGTATCTTTTCCTTCACATCATTCTTTTCATGTATGTTACTATCTCCTAGAGTCAAGAATCGATCCATCCAAGCAAGCCAGTTATCAGCTGCCTCACTCATAGCGAAACTGAAAAGCAGAAATTGTTGTGTGCTCTAAATAATAAGACTGATAATGGATTCACTTTTGTAAGAAAAATTTGCTAAAAGAAGAGACAGTGAACTACATATACAGATCTCCTAGTACCAATAACAACAAAAGAGAGATCCATAATCCAAAACGATATCAAGCATAATGTACCCCATTCAATTTGAGTTGTATAAGTTGTAATTGCAAATTAACTTTTTTAATTTGCCTGAATTACGGTCCTAGTAATAAAAATTTACAGCAGCAACCTTGTTAAGTTGATGTTTGATAAATTACATTGTGACCAGCTTTTAAGAGTCAATAAGAAATGTTAGAAGTTTTTCTTTTGCAATACTTCATCACACTGTAATGTTGTTTTATGCTAAGTTTGCTGTGTGTGTTGATGCTCGAGTTACCCTGGCAAGACATAAGTTTTGGCTGGCGAGCATAAGTTCTTAGGAAGTCATAGTCATACTTGTTAGATGTATAGTATTTGCATTTCTTTTCATGCTTGCAACTATTTTGGATTGTGATATTATGATTAAACTAGTTGATGCTGAAATTGGTTTCTGACTGTTTTCTTATCAGGAGCCCCATGGGGTTAGTGTTGGTCTGGATATGTCTTGAGAATCTGTCAATTCTAGTTAGCTAAGAATTGGTCCACAGTTCCTTATGTGTATTAGTTCTAGGTATATTGATGAACTTTGTGTGGGTATTGTAAGAGCTGACGTTTCTAACTGTTTTCCTGGATAGTTAGGTAACTCTTCTGGCTGTAGTGTTTTGATGGTTAGTTGGTGTGACAGACCTCTTCTCACCTAGTTGGTGTGACAGTACCCCATTTGAAGTATTTGCTGAATTTTGATCAAGTAGTAGTCCTTTCCCATAAACATCTGATTTGCAACCGATGCTTGCTGCATGTGCTATATGTGCTATATCTGGCCTTGCTTGAAAATTAAAACTTTCAGTTCCATTTAACTAGTACTGCAACATACCACAAACCCATTTTGATCCAAAATTAGTTCATGTAGGATTGCTGCAGTTGTTAAAACTGTATGAAAAAGGACTGCCCTTTCAAAATGGTTCTTTAATATGACCAAAAGTGCTGCTCATGTTTTCATTTTTCCGATTTTAATTTTTCTTCAATGCTCGTGCTGCTCATTCTTGTTTGCATGCAGCTACTGTATAAATCATATTCAAGATTTTACTTCAAAGAATAAAATCAGTGGCCATGCATATCCAAGTCAAATTTGGTAACTCACCTCTATCATTGACCCTGTTTTGAATTTGCCAGGACTTGACAGTTTGTTCTTAGTTATCTTCAAATTCAATTTCATTTCAACAGAATTACTGAGTAGCTAAATTGAAAGCTGGAGCAGTATTTCAAATTCAATTCCTGTTATCAAGTTAATCTGTTCCAAAGTTTTTCTTTGGGATACTGTTGCCTGTTTGTTGCTAATGCAGTACTTGTTGAGTTAGGAAATGATTTGATCCATTTGATTTCGAATAGTATGTGTCTTGGCCTGTGGCTGTACATGTGTTTTAGGCCAACAAAATGATTGAATTCAATATTACATGTGATTGAATTCATAGTATCAGTGGTACTAACAGCTTTTAATTCCGGGGTATATTATCAAGATTGCGACTTATATTGAGTTGAGTGAGAGCAGCAGCCACAGTGGGTCTGCCAGTGCTGGTCCCTTATAATGTTGTTGAGAGTCTTGAGTCTTGACTATGCTTTCTGGTTTAGTTGTTAGTTCCATTGATGTGTTTGAAGTTTCACTCTTCCTGTGGTACTAACAGCTTTTTGTTGTTCTAATATGGCAGAGCTTGTTAATATGGCAACGGGTGAGAAGGTGAATGGACGGAACCCGCACAAGCCTGGCATCATCACCGATACGAAGACCCTATATTTGGTGTCGCTGAACGGCGGGAAACCTCTGAAGGTTGACTACTCGGAACGGCACAGGGGTCCAGCTTTGTTGAAGTGGAGGACTTTGATGTCCCGAGGCATCGGGAGCGCCATCCGGAGTAAAGTGCCCATGCTTGCGCCTTCATATGCTGAGCTGGCTGAGGAGCACCGAGACGCACTGACCACGTATCTGGAGGTAAAACAAAAGTTCATAATAATTTGAAATTCTATATCTTTCAGTCATATATATTGAAATATGTTATTTCTAATGATTTCTTTGAGATGTTTTTTACTAGATGTTCTACGACCTCCCTGCCACCGAGATAGGCATGTGGAGATACATCGACGAGACCGCTGCCAAGATCTACAAGGACTAGAAGTACGACTGCCACACGCACTACGTCGAAGTGTCAAAGGCGACGCCTGCAGAGTTCATCCACCGACTCGAGCAGTGGGAGTACCTCAAAGTTCACTTTGAGGACGACGATTATAAGGTAACGGAAAGTAATTAAAGGTTTTTAAATTTCATATAATCGAGTTTGATTCTAATAGATCGTGCATATTTTTACAGAAGATGTGTGCTCGGAACGCAGCAAACCGGAACAAAGCAAAGGAGAAGGGGTGTGCAGTCAACCACCACTCTGGCACGACTCCCTATAGCTACCGGGTCGTTGCGAATGAGGAGAGAGGCAGTTTGGCGCCGATACTTCAGACAGTGTGCGATGTTTATGCGCGAGAGCAGAATGCGCAAGAGAAAGTGGTGAGTTTCCTGACGAGTTAGATGCAAGAATTCCTAGTTTTTAGCTTCTGATTTTATTTACTTTCAATTTATAACTATACAAACACAAACTAACTTAATATGGTATTTTTGGCAAGCAGCGGTCAAGAGGAAGATGGATGAGCTCTGTGCTAGCCGAGCGGCTGATGTGGAGAGCGGCAGCCACGCGACGGGCCCCGCTACCGTCGAAGAACAGATAGCGGTAGTGGACGAGTGTTTGGGCGGGACGCCGAGGACGAGAGTCCGAGGTATGAAAAAATTATAAAATAACAATTTCTATTTTAGATACGAAAGAGAATTTAATTTGAATAATTTTTTGTGTTTTACGATCTTTGCAGGGCTAGGAGGTGCATTAAGACGCCCGGCAAAACCAAGAGGGGGTGCACGCGTGTCCAGCAACGATTCAGAGGTTGAGAAGTTGAGGGCAGAAGTAGCAGCCGCCAATGAACGTGCCAGAATCAACGAAGAACGTAGAAGAATCGAACAAGAAGAAAGCAGAATCGAAAAAGAAGAGATGCTGCAACGTATGGCACGGATTGAGGCTGCCCTCGGCCTGTCGACCAATCCGAATGCCGCCGCCGCCAGATCATCATGTGCTGAAGGTATAGGGGCAATGGACGACGATTTAGAGTAGGACATATGTATTCGGAACATTTCGACGACATTGTGAGAACACATTTTAGTTTTGAATGAAATCAATGTATTTATAGTGTTTGTGTTATGTTGGATTTGTGTTTGGAATGAAATGTTGGTTGGACATTGTGATTTGAATGCAGGGTGATGAATGCAATGCAGGTTTGCAGAATGCCAGAATGCTGTTATTCTGGCTCTGTAACAAACTTCGAAGCGACGAACATTGCTCATTATTCGTCGCTTAGATTTTGTTGATGCGACGAACAATGAACAAAATACGTCGCTCCCTGCATATTCAAAATGAAAAAAAGAGGGAAATTCTGTTATTCTGTCTCTATAACAAATATTTAAGCGATGAATATTGTACATAGGTCGTCGCTTACATCAACATCAAGCGACAACTTTTGAACCAACTGTCGTCCCATCAAATTGGAAACGACGCTGCAAACTTTGTCGCCTCAAATGTGAGGAGACGATCTAAACTTTGTCGCCTCAAACTGGAAGCGACCAGATAAACTTCGTCTCCTCGAAGCGTTAGCGACGACTCAAAATTTGTCGCCTCGACTTTGAGGAGACGAGTCAAAATTGGTCGCTCGTGTGTGGCGACAAACTAAAAAGTCGTCGCTTGAGATATCCAAGCGACGACTTTTTTAGCGAAATTGGTCGCCTCGAAGGCGAAACAACGAAAACTAAGCGACGACTCGAAGCGACGACCATGTTGTCTCTTCGGTGTCTAAGCGACGACTTTTTCAGTGAAGCGACGACAAAAAGTCGTCGCTTCGAACATGTTCTGCAGTGGTGTTTCCAATATGCATTATTATATTTCATGATTTGTGGTTTTTGATTTGCGTCTAGCTAGCTACCCCAAGTAAATTTGATAGAATGATGAACTGGGGAGACTGATCGGTTGATAAGCCTACCCAAATTGGTGTTCTGGTCTCTTTGGTCCCAGTCATTGTTTACTGGTTTAGAAAACCCTAGTTTTTATGTAGTTTTCATCATTTTAATCCTTTTCCGAAGTTGATGGAGGTCCCTACTTGTGCAGGATTGTAACGATGAAGCCAAAATCGAAAGGTCGGTTATCTAATAACACTGATCAATCCCTAGGGAAGCATGATACTGCTTCCTGCTGCTATGATTTCACCAAGTTGAAAGAGGCACTACATTTAGCACACAACTCTCTCATCAACAATCGTGCAGTTGGTGACTCCATTGCTATGCAGAATAAGAGTCCCGAATCATGCGTTTACGACTTCACCAAGGTGGCCGAGGCACTGGCCATGATGGATAAAGAGGCTCTAGATGCTCTTTCATTCAGCCAAAGGAGGAAAGACATCTCAAAATCAGTCAAGAAAAATTGTGACAATGACGAAGCGAGTGTAGATGATCTTGCACTAGGTCAGAGGCTCGTGATTGGAAGGAGACACATCTCAAGAACCAAGAAGAACAAGGATGATGAGCTTCTCAAGGTAAAGAAAGCAGAACATAAAAGGATCCTTAACGAGATGAAGACAAAGACATGGAAAGACATGTTCCTTTCTGCTCTGAGATCACTAAAGCAGTGCAGCTAATTTTTTTATTATTGGTAAGAATAGTTCGAATTCTGCTATTATCTTCTTTCTGCTGGTTAAAAACCTTGACTTTGATTCTTTGGTGCAAACTTTTTCGTCCAAGAGTCTGGAGTCGCAAGTTTTTTAATCTAGCAATGCCGCAGAAGGAATTCTTTAAAATTCTCCATGCTTCCTTCGATGTGGTTACCATTGCAACCTTGATGGATGAGCATATATGAGAGCTCTACTATCTTTTTTCCTTGAATTATTCAGCTCTTGCCTTTCGACTAGTGTTAAGGTGTCTTCATCTTCAAGCTCCTTGAATCCCTTTTCCACGATCTCCCATACATCGTATGAACGAAGTAAATCTATCATTGTAACACTCCATCTGTTGTAATTCTTTCTGGTAAGTTGGGGAACTTGGAAAGGAACCATACCGAAAGCCAGCTTTGGTAGATACCTTGGTACTTACAGAACCGTGAAAGGAAGAAAAATCTATATGTAGACTGCAAAGTCTCATTTGTTATAGAATTGCTATGTTGGTTACATTTTGCATTCAAATGAAACTCTTGCGATAATCCTTAGGCTATGTCCCAACTCTGTTACTACCTATGCTACAATTAGCTGTATATTGTCGATTCCTACAAAACCAGTCACTGAATTCCCAAGTTCATAACATATATAGGGACAATTATTAGGAAATATCTGTGCTTTCAATATAGACAATAATCTAAGCATGCGTGTTAACTAACTTCATGTTTATTATTCACCACTGATGGAGACATTATCCAAACACAAAGTACCTGCAAAACAACTTCATACACATAATACCCTTCTTTTGTCAATTGTAGTTAGGACAAGTAGGGATCGTTCTATCCGGGGAAATCAAGGGATTTCAATCACACAAAATGTTGCACATAAGGGAGTTTGTCGAATTTTAATGTCCAATTACCTACTGATTTTTACAAATTTAAATCCTAAATTATTATATACAATTGATCAACATCTTCCTCACAATCACAAAACACAAGACTCATTACACATGCAACGAAATTAAAACAAGTAATAGGGGCAGCAAGCAAATATCGTATTCAAGATCAACTAAGTTCCAATTTAATTAGAGCCTTCGCGGTATATCTAATTATTCAAAACATCACAAGTATTTAGAATTAACTTCGCGTATAATCCTAAATATGGTACTAATCGGTTTAACAACACTTCGCGTAGAAATTAAACACAAATAGCACATAAGCACAATATGTCGAATTGGAACATGTTAGCAGGTATGGCGTCACTCATCCCACTTCGACATGTAAATTTCCAGAATTACTCTAGCCCTTAGATAAATACACATTAAAACCAACTTCGCTTATGATCCAACATGTATTAAATCGGCAAATGAATTCAACATCTAGACAACACTCATGGCCTTTCGAATGCATCTAGACATCTCCTTCGGTTGCACACGAATTAAGGAAATAAACCTAATTAAATCAAGAAAACATGCAAAAACCTACTGCCCATCATACCATATTCAATTAAATCACAAGCATAATTCGGTAATTAAACACAAGAAAACCAAAAATATAACAAGAATTCGGAAATCCCATGAATAATTAACAAAACCAAAATCGGAACCAAGAATCCATACATAATTCATAGACAAATTAATGTATAAATACAAAGAAACTAAAACCATCGAAAATTACAATCCAAGTGACAACCTTGTTGAAGAATTCGGCAAGTGGATTGGTGTTGATGATTGGAATGATTTTATGAAAGGTGGTGAAAGATGGTTCGGCTATGTTCTTGGTGAGGATTCTTAGAGAGAATTCGGCAGAGTTTCGGCAAGTTTAAGTGAGGAAGAGAAGATGATTATTCTGAAATTATGTTGTGGTATTTATAGAGGCAAGGGAGGCAGCTAGGGTTTACAAAACCTAGTTTTTCTCAAACTTATCCTACTGGCAGATTTGACCTTCGAGTGAAGATTATGGAATATCTTTCTCTAAAAAATAGATATTGAGGTGATTCTAGTTGGGTTGGAAACTAGACTCCCGTAGCTTTCCATCCATATAAGTCTCGAACTCTGATTCATTGTGAGATGTCCGGGAGAGTCCGTGGAAGTTGGATGACGTGCACAGGAATTCTGCCGAATTTGATCAGGATTTGTTGCGATTTTCTTCCTCTATTTTCTGCCGAAAATTCCCAAGATAATGGCTGAATAATTGAGCAATATCTCTTTAGGTTTTCCATGAATTAATTCAGCCAAAAATCTTGCACAAAGGATGGAATTCAGTCCACATTCGTAAGCCAAATCCATGTAGAACTCGGTTTAGGTTTTCTTCTTTCGGCAGACTTGACCTTCGTACATTCAAACTGGCATAACTTTTTCCTCAGAGCTCCGATTGATGCGATTCTAAATGTAAGAGAAACTAGACTCGTAGAGCTTTCCAACGGCGTATGGCACGTTCTCTGGTTCCAAGCGATGTGTCCCACAGAAATTCCGGAAGTCAGGACACAGTCCTAGGAAAATCCTGATAGTCCCTGGTTATCTTTGCTCAAACTGCCAAGTTGCAGCCTTCATTTGGGTGACTTCCCGAACTCCGATTGATCTGAAATTTTGACACAGTATACTTTAGCTTCCCATTTAAATGCACACCAAATTTCATCAAATTTAGAAAAGGATAGATCAGTTTAGCACCAGCCTCAAAATCACGAAAAAGACATATTTTACTTTATTTCCAGATTTTTATACTTAGTCTTTTTTCTGATTATTAAGCACATTTTCTCCAAAACTCTACCAAAATGACACTAAACTAAATTATGACTCTATCTTAGGTAAATTAGGGTTAAACGAAGCATAAATGAGGGCATAAGCATATTAATATCGTCGCACATTGTGCTCCTATCAACCACCGCCTGGTTTAGAGTATATTACATGCTAATTTGACAATGACATTGTATAGTCACTGTCAAAAAGAATTACTGAACCAAATAACATTCCAAGATTGTGAAGTACAAAGCATGAACAGTGCAATTTTACATGCTTCATACATATGTGAGCTAGTTATGGCACATACACTGCAATGACTGCATTCCTAGTAGGCATATCCTCTTGCACAGAAGAGCTTGCATGTAATGGTTTGAGATCTAGTGGACTGCCGGAGATTGGGGGTTAAACTTTGTTTGGTATCTCTCACACAATAATAAACCTAAGTAGCCAACTAGCCATTCAGGTTGATGTTTACCTATGCATGAGATAACAACCTCTATTTGAGATATGCACCAGATGAGCACCTTTCTTTGTCTCCATTTGAATCCGTGATGACTAAACTTCAGAAACAGAGCTATATTAGGCAGGTCTAATATATGCAAATTTCTATGTTTGGGGACTTAGCACAGGTTGCAGCTTGCATTTTTTGTATTGTCTGATGTTTGGTTATGCACTTATGCAGATAGATTTTTCCATCTCCTATTTGTTTTGCTTTCATATTTGTCTAGGCCCATATAAATGTTTCAAATGCAATGATTGCTCCAAGTCCAGTTTACACATGAACTTCACCTCCGTGGTAAAATTAGATTAGAATTGGCTGATAATCACCAAAAGCTAGTTTCCGTAGCAGCATGAATTAGCAGCATGAATTTGTAAGAGCAACTTAAGCAGACTCTCTATTATAACTTCTTAGCTATTTTGGAGAACATATTTAGTTTTTTGTGAAAAATAGCAGCTATACCAGGCTCTCTATTATAATTTTATGTTAACTTTTAGCTATCTAACTAACCAAATTTGGAGAAATTTTATATACACTCTCCAAAACTCTTAATACACACTCTCTACTCAATACACCACTATAATTTCTCATTCTAATATATTACTAAATACACTACCCAAAAGACTTTGAATAGAGACTTATACATATTACAACTCATAAACTTTTCCCTCTAGGAGAAAACCCTAGGAAGCGGCGGCTTCTAAAAAAACCAATCGGCCGTGTCCGGCGGCGGCCCTGGTCTTGGCTGGTCTCTTGGCCATGCTAGCACCTAATGCCTTTGCTGCCGTACGAGATTGAATATGCATGGAGTGAGGTCTGAGATGAGTGGATAGCCATGGGCGTTTTGCAAGTTTCCTTGTTGTTGTTCCTAGTGATTGCAGCAGTTCCTCGTTGGCCAGATTTTGCAGCAATCGGTGAAGCTTGATTTAAGGTGTCGATGATGGGAGATGGTTGATTGAGTCGATTCGAAGATGATGATGTTGTCGATTTGGTGGTTCATGGCGTTTGTAGTCTGGATGTTTTGGTGGCAGGAACATCTAGACTGTTCATGTCGTGGTGGTGGAGATCGGGGACTTCATGGAGGCAAATTTCAGGCAAGGGGTGCGGCGGTGGTTGCTAGTGCATAGCGGGCTTGCTTTGGTCTAGGGTTAGGTCACTTATTTGGGCATGCTCTATTGGGCTTGCTATGTTGGACTGGAGTTTTTGGCTCTGGGCCCAACCTTTGATTTTTTAGCTTTTGTCTAATTACAAATAAAATCCTTGTATAAGGATTGTAAGCACTTTATGAGTCACATCCTGAATCTCGAATTACCTTTTAACTGTTGTATTTTTACTTTTACTCCTCAGGAATTGTTTTTAAGATTCGAAAGTTCTAAAGGTTGACTTTTAAATAAGTTGATCTGACCGAGGATCTTATTTCATGACGAGGTAGAAAACGTTGAAACGAGTTCGTGGACACGTAGCACGTTTAATTTGGAAATTGTATGAAAAAGTTACGATGTAAAATCAGAAATTGTCCGATTTTGGACGAGTATAAATAGCCAGGAGGAAAATTTCCCGAAAGGGAAATCCCCATTTCTTTTTCTTTTTCTTTTCTTTCTTTTCCTTATTTCTCTTCTTTCTCTCTCCTCTCCCCCGACTCAGCCCGAGCTCCGCTCGAGTCTCCTTCGTCCGGCCGAACTGGGGCGGCGCACCGGTCCCGTACGGACCGTCTCCTTCTCCTCTTCCGTTCTGTGGCAGCGGCACGACGTGAAACGCCGCCGTTTGGCCGTGCCACGACCGAGCAGGTTCGACACAGTCGAACCAGAGCTCCCTCCTCCGGCCGCCGTTCGACCCGATACCGGTCGAAAAAAGAAGGTCTTGGCTTGTGCAATCCTTCCATGAAAGGAATTGAACCAGTTTGCACCAGGTCGTGAGGTTACTCGACGTGACGAGAGCTCGGAATAGCGGCGCGCTCGGCCGTACTGTGAGTGGATTTTATTTTAAATAATGCATGCATATATTTATGAAATGCAATTTATTTTTATAATGTTTTAAGCATGAAATGAATTGTCGGTCTTTAATAATTCATATATATATATATATATATATATAACTCAGATGTTTATGAATTTAATATTTTTGTGAAATATGAATTTGAGTTATATATTTACGACTATTTTTAATAGTACGTACATTTATCCGAAAATGAGATTTCCGGAAATTTTACCATTTCACTATTTATGAATTTCACGACATGTGAAACATGTCGTTGCTTTATATATATATATATATATATATATATATATATATATATATATATATATATATATGTTCTCTTTCAAGATTATTTTACGGCATATGGGATATGTCGGTGATGTATATTTTGTTCGAGGCTATTGTTCTATTTAATTATATTTATAAGCCTCTGATGTGCGGTTGGGAACCGTACTGATTTATGATATATAGAGGAAGTGTGTTTTCGGTTTTGTTTTCGGATTTTTCACCATACTAGGGTCCATATATGTTTATTGCTAGCTAGCTTGGTCACCTGAGCCCATGTTAGGTGATGACTTGACCAGATAGGTCAAATTCACCTCGGTGGTCGACGAGTACAGGTAGCGTGGGACGCTTTAGAGTCTTGGAGAAGAGAGATTCTGACCCTTAGCCTTGGAGGCTCATTATTATATGGTGGTTGACATTCCCCTATTATTATTCGATTTCAGTACACGGCCAATGGGATTGGCCCAGTTATATTTTATATACTTGAGTTTCGGGAATATTTTCTCGTATGAGACTTTAACTTACTTAATAAATTCCCGAACTAGTGGGGCTGGATTTTTATTACAAGAATATTTGGGAATGGCCCAATGGGATTGGTCCAGATATATTTTATTTGATTATTCGATATACCAGCGGGGCTGGGTTTTTACTACAAAATGATTTGGGATTCGGCCAATGGGATTCGTCGTGATATGTTATTATTGGTTTTCGAAATATTTTCATTTGGAAATATTATTTGTTCATTTGATATATTAGCGGGGCTGATTTATAAGTATGATTTTTCTGAAACGTGAGATGTTTTATTAAAATGCATGCATAGTGGTTTTCAATTATAAAATATTGGGAAAGTAATATAATACTTTTTATATAAAGTATTATTCGATATTGTTTTTATCCACTCACTCTAACGTTTTTAAATTACTTTTCCCTGGGCCCTTCATTTTAAATTGTCCAGTGTGCAGACTAGTTATCAGAGGTCAAGAGTATTCGGAGTCAAATCATAGCTATCATCGTTGTCGCTTCCGCTAGGTGGGATCTGTGATCCCTTATTCTTACATTCCTGTTCTATTTTCAATTGTATTTCCAGTTCATTGTATTAGGTTGCTCTGATTACTTGTGAGTCAATTGATTATAAATTGAGCTTGATTTTTGGTGTTTTATTTGTGGCGGTTGTTGTGATTTGGGGAGCATGTGGCTCCAGGTGTTAAGGTTGGAACTGGAATTTAGAAGTGTTTTGGTTGTTGCAGGTTTTAGAGTTGTCCATCTTAAGATTGATTTATTGATAGAGTTAGTCTTAAGGTGGTCCCCGCAGGATCTTATCCGGAATTCAGGATGAAATTCGGGGCGAGTCCTGTCATTATGTGCAGTCATCGAGTCTAGTGTCTCGGTCTATCTACTATGTAGTAGTTAATTATAGTCTATGGGCTCTCGGATGAGCGCGAAATCCGTCAAATGATTAGACCTAATTTTATGTATCGTTGTGCTACTACCACAAACTCTTTATCTACCCCATGTCGGTAGAGGGATGATATGTAACGGCCCTTTCTGGCTTTTGACATCAATATATGGCCATGCCTTATTCAAAAGAAAATTACACTACCCAAAGTACCTAAAATGTCCCTAACCACAAAAAACATAAAATACATTATTATTTGAATATATTTTAGTATGATTAGTATACATCAATATATATTGATATGATGTCAATATTGATTTCTTGTGTTGTTCTTAAAAAATCATTGAAATTTATTAATGTTATTCAAATCATAAACATAAAATAATAAAAATTATGAAGAACCCAAAGTTAAACGCCTCATGGGTATGTTTTGATGAAGAAAAGTCAAAAGTGTTTATGGAAGAAGAGAAAAATAAAAAGATAAAATTAATGAAATGAGGACACAATCGATCTCTTAACATGAATTATCTTGAAAATTAAATTAATTTTTTTAAAGAAATAAATGAATCGACTAATTATCTAAATTTTCTATATAAATTTCCTTTATAATATATGTCATCTCAAATTTCCTTGCTTTTTTTTTTTCTTTTACTACATTAATTAGTTTTTTAAAATTGATTTTGATTTATGTATTTTCATTTGTTTTATATTTCTAATTTGTTATATATGGATGTTTTGGTAATTTTATATAACTACAAAATCTTATTTTAATTATAAAATATTAGGGATGTGTATCAAGTAGTTAAGGGAATGTATTTAAAAATCCTCCCAAATTTGGAGAGCGTGATAGCTAAAAGTTAAAACATTTAAATTTAATACATTCATTATATGTATTTATATATAATTTATATATACATTTAAACCACTTTTTATTCATTTAATAAATATTTTAAATTCAAATCAAGCTAAAATAGAGAGAACTGATGCAAACATATTTCTAAAGTGGCTAGCCAAAATGACTTTTTAGCTATTTTGGCTAAAATTTAACTAAAATATGACTAGCATTGTTGGAGATGCTTTAAGGCTCTATCCCTTGGTTGAGAATTACAATTCACATTGGCTCTGTCCCTTTTACAAGAAAACAATTAGGCCTTATTTGGCTCCCAAAAAGTAAAAAACATTATGAAATAGTTGTTTCTTTCCTATGTTTGTGACCAAAAATGAAAATAAAAACTTTCCTAAATAAATAGAAAATAGGTGGAAAAGTCATTTCTTCCTAATTTTCAAGGAGCTCACTTTTCGTTCTTCACTCATTACATTTATTACTCTCAACTTATTTCTTTATTGTATTATTGTAGTTACAAAAATTTTAATTATTTTCTGGATATTTTTTCTTGCATTCCAAATATCGGAAAGAAAAATTCTTAGTAAATTTCATTGACCTTCTCTTTCCCTTCCTCAATCTATGTGATTCTTATTATCAAAAATATAGAAGTTTCACTCGATACAAGAAACTTTCATAAATTTGAAGTTCGGAAATTTTTATAGAAAGAACTTAAATTGTGATTTACCAACGTCAGTGAGCTGTGACTTGGTTGGTTAAGTAGCTTAACTGACAACGTTGAGGTCATACGTTCAAATCTCATTGACATATGTAAGGGTGTGTGAGTTATTTAATAAAATAAAAAATAAAAAAAACTTAAATTGTGATTTCAGAGTGTCATAGGGGGTGCATATCTTTCATTTAAGGTGTGACATATTTTACAGGAAGCAAATGGTGTAGCGAATAGATTAACTCACCTTACTAGTATTGATGTTATTGATAGGTGTTGGTTTAAGGAGCCTCTTGACATTATACAAGATGCGCTCCACGAGGATCACTGTGTTAGTGTAAAATAATAATGGTATGATATTGCATATATATAATTGAGATAAATATTAACTTGAATTTAGAATAAAAAATTCTAGAAAATAAACAAGAAGGTATGAAGCGATACACAACCAATACCGAACGAGTTTTCAAGGTGGATTTGCACAAGTCAAGTCGTGTGTCACACACTCTCCTTAAGACAACTACGCCGCCTCTACGGGTGCAAAAGGCTTGTTGGCGCTCGTCTCCCAGGATACAATGACTACTAAATTCTTGTAGCTGCACTGCTGCAAGAAAGTCTGCGAACCGGAGCAAGTACCTCTTTCTATCACCAGAAAGTGAAACAAGAACACAAGAGCAGAAGAGAGAGTTTGAGAGGAGAAGAGCTGATGCTTTTTGTTGGTGTGTCTAACTAAGGAATAGGAGGCCCTTCCTTTATATAGTGTGAGCAATGCTTTGGCTTTTAAAGTCAGCAATGAATAGAGGGAACTCAATGGCCAAGTAACAACACAAAATTAATCACCATGAATGGCTGAATAATTATGTGTTATAATGCTGGAATTTCAACAGGTTTCCAGCAGCTGAAGAGTCCAAAAAGAATCCGGATCCGGACTGGGTGCAAAAGGAGCCTGCGTTCTGGAGCCCAAATCGGTGTTACATTCGTGTCTAAGTTTTTGGTGCTCCAAGCCGATATTTGCACCCCCCCCCCTGCACGTGAGAGTGTATAGTTTGTGTTAACACAACTATACCTCATAGGAGGATGATTCTATATAAACCCTTTTTACTTTTCCGTTTATCCAATGTGGGACAAACTTTGTTTTTCCCCATTTCAAATAGCCAACTTTGGATGACAATTTTTCATTCATTCCAAAACCAAATTAGGCATATGAACACATGATCTTGTAGTCCTCATTATGGAGAATACAAATCCAAGTTCATTTCTCATTAATCATAAGTGTAACACACTTTAATTAATCCATTTAAATTTAGTTTTATAAATGGGTTTTAACCCATTTTTTCCGACAGTTAGCTCTAATGTAGCACGGGGTTTTAGTGTTATGTTACTCCTGTTGGAAAATTGTATGTCGTTCCCTACTCATGATAATACATGCGAGGCACCTAGCTCTATCTAGGTACTCAGCTTTTATTAAAAAATAAAAAAATAGGTAGGGGGTGTCTTAAGTCAAGTATACGTAATAAATGAGAGAAGATCTGGGGGGATATCAGAGATGATACCCTTGTCGTAAAAGATGTTGGGGCGGCTCCAGCTCCTCCATTTAATGAAATCCTCTCTGTGACTGTGAGAGAGGTTGGGACACTTCTGCCTCTGCTGCTCTGGTTTTCTCACTTTCTGGCCTCAGCAGCAGCAGCTTAGCTTTGTGGGTGTAAAGCCTGCAGGTGATGACGACGACTTGGTACGACTCTGCTGGGTGGCCTTTTGCCTCTTCTCTCCCTCTTTGCTCCCTCTCAGTCTTGTCTCTATATGCAACTATGGGAATGTTTGGTGCAGCTGGAGTTTACAGAAAAACTGGCTTCTGTTTTTTTTTTTTTAAATAAGCTGTTGAAAAGTAAAGTGGCTGAGTGTTTAGTAACCTAGCTTTTTTTAGGTACTTTTGTTGTAAAAGACATTGGCAAAGTGTTTGGTAAACTGAAAGTTGGCTTGTGGTTTTTGTCTGTAAATGACCAATTTAGACATGAAAGAAATTTTAACTTTAATTAAATGGTAATACCTAATAATTTTTAATTTTATGGCTAATTAAATATTTATTATACTTATATGAAATTGTTTCTAAATATAATTAATTACAAATCATTATGGTGAAATTGTAGAACGAAAAACACATTGTGTGCCTTCGTCAATGTAACTGACGAGAATTAAGTAGATAGATTCAATTTTTGTCGGCTACATCTCTCTAATGTAAAAAAAAAAAACCAGAAATTCTCTTCTGCCGGCAACATTTTGTCGGCAAAGAGACCTTCTCCAGAAACTCTTTTTCCCGACAACCTCCTCGCCGGTAAAAGAAAGGCCAAGCATTCTGCCGACGAAACTTTGTCGGCAGAGAATGCACGCAGAAATTTGCTCTGGACACCCTTCCTTAGATCTCTAATTGACGCCGCCCCAAAGCCGGCGATCCCAACAGTATCGACGGAGTTTAAGGCGTCGACGAACCACTGCCTCTCGGACTTGGACTCGTTGGAGCCGAAGCTCGTTGGAGCGGGCGAATTGACCGGAAAAAGAAAGAGGAGAGTCGTTCTATCATCATGTGGTCGAGGTCCTCGTCGTTGGTGACAAAGATGAGAGCGTCGATCATCATGGGGAGAGGGATGAGAGCTTGGAGATGAAGGCGAAGAGCTTGATGTTGCGATCGATGTCGAGGTCTTCGCCAATCTGAACCCCATCGAGCCCAGCCCCGGCGTTGCCCGACACAGATCTGATCTGACCACCTGCATCGACCTTTTCTACCTCAACGAAGTCTGTCCAAGGATTCCAGTGCCGCCCTCCGCCTCGATGTCAGCCCAGCGTTGCTGCCTTGCACGCCATTACGCAGCTCAGTCAAATCGGATCCGTCATCGACATCTTCGACCCCAAAAAGGCAAAAACCCAGTCTGTCCAAGATTCCAGTGACCCCTACAGAGAGTGAGGGCAATTGTGGTATTTAAAAAATGTCATTTAGCTACAGTTTAGCCCGCTACAGTGCAGAAGCCACAATTGGCTTCCAGAAGGAGGGGGGAGGCAGCTTCGGCTTTTGGAGGTAAAAAGCAGGTGCTTCTGGAAGCCAGAACAAGAAGCTGTGTTTACCAAACACATGCATGTGTTGTGCTTATAAGCATTGGAACAAAAAAGGCCCCCCCCCCCCCCCCCCCGACGCACCCTATATATCCTCAGCGGCATCACTCCACCAGCCACACAAAGCTCTCTTTCTTTCTTGTCATCTTTCCCCGCTTTTTGGGCATGAAGGTCTCTCAAATTTGGCTGACCTAAACAAATTTAATTCGAGTTGAATTCAAAGCTGTATGAAGTACGAATCATGGTCCTCATGGTAAAGATTTAAATCTTAAGTGGTTTATTTTCTTAATTCGAGTTTGCTTGGAGTTTTATTTCAAATATTGGTATAGATAATATTTTTACGCCCAGGAAAATAAAAGGGTGAAGCGATTGAACTTTGGTAGTACTACTTTCGTACGTAGGAGAGAAGTGTCAGTTAGAGACGGTGATTAACACATGCATCTTTCAACATGACGTGCTAAATATGCAATTTAAATGTCATACACATATTATGTAAATTAAATATTGTTCAATATATATAAATAATGAAAATTGTATACTTCACTTCTAAAGTGGATTAAATTCTCTCATTATAAACTTTCATCAGAACTGGTCACCTTAACTTCACATGCCGTTAACGCTAAGAGAAAATTGATAGTGTCATCTACTTGATTCGCGTAAATCCTACAATACATCACACAGTTTTAGCCTAGTCTAAAGTTACAATGATTTTTGTGGTTATATTTCGTAAACTTCTAGCAATATCAGTTTCGTTGGTTTGGTACTCGTTTGAGCCAGACTGATTGACTACCAACCATACTACACCATTTATAAACCAATAACATATATCGGTATGATCCAAGGTCATTTTCAGGAGAAATTTGTAAATATGACGGGAGGACCACATGTCAATGCCTAGTGGTCCTCCCTCCCAGTTAAATTTGAACACGTGGAATTTTATCACATAAATTATAAATTTATGTATTTTACTTTTTATAAAATGGCGTTAATCAATCTTTGACTAGCATTCATGCCCTATATTTTTATTCAGTTTTGTTTGGGAGAGTTTGTAGGATAAATAGTTTTCAATATTATATTTTTTCTCTTTCATCTTCTATCCAAATAAATGTCTCTATATAAGCAATTTAATAAACTATGGGCATTACTGACATTAAGGGTTGTCAGTTCCATAAGGAGAATTTGCTTAATTAATAGAGATGAGGTTGGACTAGGGTTTAGAGTTTAGGGTTTAAGGGTTTAGGATTTAGAAAAACAATAATAAATCTAGAATGGTATTTAACAAAATAACTGAAATAAGTTTCTGTCACAAAATCTCACATGTTAAAATTTCATTGGTATAGAGTACCACTAGGCACTGCCACGTGGTTTTCCCGTTGCACTGAAAAATTCCTCTCTTGCAGCAACTTATATAGAAATTTTGATCATTACTTCATGTTACATTAATTTTATATAAGTACACATACGTACATAAAAATGGCATGAGTGATGATCACGTGACTTTATTTGACTTTAAACTTCACTCAAGTCCTCTTAATGGCTATAAAGCATATGTAAGATGCTACGGCTAAATCGGTTTGGATTAGTTCTAGTTATAAATGATTTTTTTTTTCTGATGAAAAGTTATATATAAATTTGCTAAGACGAGATTAAATTAGAAATTTTATATACACTCCACAAACGGTTTAATACACACCCCTCTTATTCTATATTTCAAATCAGATTATATAAATAGGTTAAATGACTAAAACATATATCTATTTTCATAAGAAGGAAAAAAAATTAAAAGTAAATAAATTAAATAACGCAATAGACCTAGACATCTTAATTTTGAAATTTATTTTCTTCGACTTATTGATTGATGCTGGAGTTGTAACAATAAAACTCTCAATTTAATTATCAATTGGCTAATGATCCTTTGAAAATATATATATAAAAAAAAATTATAGATGAAACTAGTAGAAAGTATGTTAAAAATATTCTGAAAATATTTTAAAAAATATTAAGTATATATTAATTATATTAAATAATATGATATTTTATGGTTAAACTAGTTTAAAGGTATTTTGGTTACTTAAGATGTGTATCTAATTTAATATTAAAATGATTAAGTAAGGAATGTATATTAAGAGGTTAGAAAAGTCTATTTAAAAATACTCGATTAAAATGAAGATGAAACATTATTTTACCATTTGTTCTGACAAGTTAGTTACTAAATTTCCTATTTTTACAAAGCATGTAAATTTACGGAGGCTTTCAGCTAAGCCTATTGGGGAAATTTCTGACCAGTGGGAAAAGAAAAGAGGAAAACTGTTCGGAATTTCGCAGGCCCTAATCCCCACTTGCACCTTTTTAACCAATCTCCACTGGTAACTGAGAAAAGCCACTGTTTCCGGTCTTGTCATTTAGCACATAGCAGAGTGACTGAGTAAAGCCAATGGAGAAGAGAGATTTGCACCAACAGTTCGACCATTTATGAGGATCCATTTGGTTGAAGGTTTTCGGGACATGGGCTCCTAGTAAACAGCAACAGGATTTTTTTTCAATTTTCATTTAGTTGAAATCTTCTTCTTTTTTGTGAACATAAAACATTGAAACTTGTTTTCATTGCCCTCGTCGTGTTACCTACTTACCTTATGAGATACTCGACCATCCTTACCAAGTGTAGCCAACATCGAATCCCCTTGGCTCCTCATTTCCCCTTCTTTTTTTTTCTTTTTTTTTTAAGAGGGGTTCTATTTGTATCTTTAATATTGCATTGTATATCTCCACCATTTTCTTGTATTTATTTGACTTTGTCAACTCTTTTGAAAAGACAGATAAATGAATCTTATAATTGGTTATTACTCATAATCATCTTACAGAACTACTAATATGAAGAAATTTGGTCAAGGCACAAAGCTTTAATCTTTAGCAGAAGTCGATGACCCATGCTAGCTGTGGTGGAATTATTGAAAGGGAAATCAGGCCCTTGATTATTAGCAGTGAGCTTGGCCAAGAGCTAGCATGATGGCTTTGGTTTTGAATGGTTTTGTGTACAGTACTGCATCGATCTCCTCCTCTAAAATACCAACAATTGTAGCTAATTGTTGTAGCACAATGTGTAATGATCAAATTGATTGATGATGTCCACATGCAATTTTTTTTCTTATCAAGAAAGCATGGCTCTGTCAATGCGTGATTAGCAACAGTAAAAAAAACTCACTATTCACTATTGCATTGATGACTCTAAGCATGTATACATATGTTTTACCGTGTTCCACAATTTTGAGCGATTAAGTATATGCACATTATAATAACGTTGACAATCTAAAGTCATTGTGTTGAATATAATTGGGATAATTTTCTGCCTCTTGGCTATATATATATATATATATAATTTCTATGCAGAGCGAATGTTCGCTTTGAAATTAACGTATGAAGTGCCTTTTTTGACTCACTTTTCGGTCACATTTTCACATCTCCACCTTTCAGATGTTTGAACCTAATGTATAGATCATCTCTGCAAAATTTCATCCAACTTAATAATTGTTTGACCTTTCATTATGCCGATTTACACGAAAAGTTCAGGTTGAACATATTTGGTTTGTTCATTGATTTAATATAGTTTCGATACTTTAACGGTAACCAAATTAGATGAAATTTTGTACGAATGATCTATACATTAGGTTCAAACAACTAAACGGTGGAGATGTAAAAATATGACCGAAAAATGTGTCAAAAAAGAAACTTCGCACGTTAATTTTTTAGCGAAGGTTCGCTCTGGATATATAGAGACTATATATATAGTCTATCGAGAGCGGGACTCCGCTCTGAAATTAAAGAGCAGGGCTCTTTATTTGACCTACTTTCCGGTCAAATTTCTACATCTGCACCGTTTAGTATTTATGTATATTTGTGTAGATCACTTATGCAAAGTTTCATCAAATTTGATAATCCACCGTTCTCGAAACTATATTAAATCAATGATCTACTCATATATATATATATATATATATATATATATGCCCCTTCCAATGAGGGATCCCTCATTTTGATCATTTTGAGGGATCGATAATTTAACCTACTTTTTGATCACATATTAACATCTCCACCGTTCAACTTTTATGTTTATATGAGTAGATCATATCTAGAAATTTTCATTCCATTTGATAATCGTTAGAGTATTGAAAATTGTAATTTACAAATAAAAAAAATTAACGGTTCAGGTTTGACATTGTTTATCTTCCTTTCAAAAAACGAAGTGTAGCCAAGTTCCTCCATTTCGATTTGTCTCTCATTGTTTATCTTCCTTATTCAGACTTTGTGATATATAATTGACTAATTAGTATTACTACATTTCAAATTTATTTTAATTTCAAAAGGAAAGCTAAAAGTTTTAGAGAACGAAAAGATTGTAATTCAAAGTGGCATGCTCATCTTTGGTTCACAACTCCACAACATTTGGAAATAGAACATAATCAATATGGGAACATGTGGTTCTTTTCATACCCTAAAGTGATTCATTTTCTCTCTATTTTCCTTCCATTTACTACTCGCTATCTATTATTTTGTTATTTCAATTATAATTGTTTAACAACTTCCCTAATTTATTTTATATTCCTTATGTTCCTGAAAACTTTGTTATGTGAACTGCTCATTTCCAAATTGCAAACTTATCATCGTGAGAGGTCAATTATGTTGCTGATAAACTAGCTACTAGAGCACATTAGATACCGGGGCCTTCAGTTTGATTCGATATTCTCCCTTTTTCAGTGTTCCCAGCGTTCTATTTGGATCAGTTGGGAAGTGGTGCCCCTCCGGAATTTGTTTTGTAGTTTCTGTTGTATATATTTTGGTATAAAAAAAAATTGCAAACATGTCAATTTGCTTATGTATTTGTTCACATGGTTCGAACCAGTAAAATGAGTAAAATTGTTTTGTTTGCTGCTAGCTTGGACCGTTAGTCTCTTTCTTTATATATATATATATATATATATTTTTTTTTTTTTCTCTCTTTTAAATCAAAATAAGAAAATCATGTAAACTAAACTGAAAGAAGTAAAGAAGGAATGCAAGGAAATTGAAAAGATTCATAAAAAAAAAAACAAGGAAACTGAAACGAGCTGGATGGGAAATCATTTCTCCAATAAATTTAGCAACTGTTTCTCTGTTTTCCTTTCTGCTGTCATTTGGTAAAGGGTGTCTGAGATACTGGCGTATCAATTTGCCAGGCGCCGTTTCTCTCTCTCTCTCTCTCTCTCTCTATGGTAATGGCTACTGCTCCACCAATGTCCTCTCTTCTCTTCATCCCGGACCATAATTGAAACAGCCTCTCATTCTCTCATTGTCTCTTTCTCTATTAAGCAAAACAAAATGGTGGGTTTGCTCTCTTCCTTCTGTATTTCACTCCAAATTGTTTCTCTATTTTTTTCTGCATCTTTGATTTCTTGGCAAGACTAACTAATTGAAGTTTCTTCACTTTGTTGTTTGTGTTTTAGATTGTCCCTTCAAATCTCCTACCTTCTTGGCTTGCCGTTCTGCTCTCTGAGAAGTTTTTCAACGCTTGCATAATTCATGAGGAAGAGAGAAAGAACGAGAAGAACATTTATTGCTTGGATTGCTGCATCAGCTTCTGCCCTCACTGCTTCACCCATCACCAATCTCATAGACTATTAAAGGTAATCCCCATCCAATTCTCCAAGTTTCAAATTCTTCATTCTGTAAACTTCCAATTCAGTGAGGTTATGGTGCTTAATGCTTCCTCTTCTCTTTGAATTCAGATAAGGAGGTACGTTTACCGAGATGTTATAAAGCTTGATGATGCTTCCAAGTTAATCGACTGTGCTTTGGTTCAAGTAAGTATCTTTACTCCATAGAAATCGAAAAGTTGATCAAAGATCCTTGTTTTTCACCTTTTGAGCTTAATCTAGACTTTCTGGGCTTCTTCAATTGTTTTCTTCATGAAGATCATATATTATACTGCCTTTATTTGGATGAGTTCAAAAGGTCATTTCAAGAAAAGTTTGTGAAAAAAGTTGTGTTCTTTATATTGTTCTGTATCTGCCTTTTTCTCAATTTGGTTCAAAATGGTTTTAGAGGACCCCAAAGCATAATTGGAATTCAACTCTCTCTCCTCTTTTGATTCTGTAAAATCCTCTCACTAATTTTCTCTCTCAACTTTCTCTCTCTCTACAGTCATACACATCCAACAAAGCAAAGGTGGTGTTTCTGAACCAGAGGCCACAGCCAAGGAGTTGCTCCGGCAACGTGTGCAGTACCTGCGACAGAAGCGTGAAAGACTCTTATCTCTATTGCTCTCTCTCTTGCAAGGTTTTAGCCCCAACTTAATTCTTCAAGACCCAAAGCTCAAATTTTTATTCCAATTTCTCAAACACTAAATTTTATTACATACCCATTTGATTCTGGTCCTTGTCTCAATTGGGTCTCTCTCATTTTTCTTCTTCTTCTTCTTCAGATTGATCACGTTATAAAGACAGAAGGTGGTCTCTCCAAGTATCTTCGAGAGTGTAATTACATGTCTGTACCTGACCCTGGTTTAGACGAAGGTTTGCTGACTCCCAACTCCGTTCTTGAACCCGCTGCTTCGGTCCGAACCTCCTCTGCTTCTGTCCGAACCTCCTCCGGTTCTGGAGGCTATGGCGAATTGGGTTGCATGTCATTGATGTGTACAGCGACGACAGAAATTGTGAGGAAGAAAAGAAGTAGCTTGTTAAGGGCGGCTTGCCAGAAGGTTTTTACACCGGTATCGGTAACGGAAATTACAGCTGGCCGGAGAAAGGGGACTCCTCGCCGGGCTCCGCTTCATTGAGTTAGTTTGAATGAGATCGTAGAGAAAGATTTGGTGGGTGTGAGAATTGAAGTAACAGACTGACAGAGTGAGGGAGTGTCATCAATCAATCAATGAAAAGATTGAAATTTTGGATTAAAGAGTTGATTTTGGTCGTTCTGGTAATCTGGTGGGTTTGGTAATTGAAGATTTTCCTCCGTTTCTTACGGCAAAAGGTACTATTGAGATCTCATGAACTGTTGGAGTAATGATGAACAGAGACGAATGTTGTAAATAAAGTTCCTCAATTTGTGTAGGTATTTATTGGATTTGCTATTCCTCCCATTTTTATGGGATTATATTAGATCATAATATGAGTGCTTGGTCATCAAGACAAGTATGGTATTTGTTGTATGTATGGTAAGAGAGTAATGTGATTGCTTAGAGTTCGTGAAAGTTGATTCGTGTGGTTAGAAAGTATGGTCGTAATTGGCTCACAAAATATGTGAAACACTATCATGATTTCAGATTTCTTCCATGATGCATGAGGATGAGGTCCTGCCGTGTTCTCTTTTTGCACTCAACTGTTCCGGTTATGAGAGTTGTTCCATACCTTATAAAGCGTAACACTTCGTAATGTACCGTCATTGTCTTATACATTTTAGATTTTAATGAATAAATTGTAAATCTGAATTTCAAATAAATAGTGATTTTAATGAATTTCAAATAAATTGTAAATCTGAATTTCAAATACATTTTAGATTTTAATGAATAAAATGTATACATTTTAGATTTGACACACATTCACACACTAAGAAACTTTTCCACTTTTCCTTGCGGCATTGGAAGCAGCAAGAAAAGTTATCGAGAAAATTGTTAAAAAAGTTTGTAGTCAATACAATAAATTAGTGATTTAAAAGTCACGAAAGTAGGAAAAAAGAAAAAAATAAATGAAATCTCATAGAGTAAGGAAATATTTTCTTTCTTTTTGCATGTCAAACCTAAAAGAAAAGAGCTCACCTCAATACTTCATTCCCTTGACCAAATGAGGCATATATGTTTATTGTCTGAGATATTGATAAAGAATTCTTTATAATTCCTCACTATTTGCCTATTTAGCTAAATTCAAACACTTAGTTAACGTCTCTTTTGGTCTATGAAAAAGAAAATATTTCATTAGTTTTTATATAGGAGATGAAGTGAAATTTCGAAAGACCTTTCCATTATGGTTTTTGATAACTTTTGTACGGGAAATGAAAAGAGTATGGGAGGTAATTTTGTAAATAAATTAAATAAAGTTATTTAAGGAATTTGAAAAAGAGTGCAGTGAGTAATTGTTTGTATATGAAAACACAAGAGAAATTTGAGAGGTAAGATAAGCAAAAGCTTTCAATATAGACCTCTAAATGAAGACTATAAGGGAAAGTCTATCATATTAGTGCATTTGAATGAGCCATTTCTAGAACATATTAAGTAAATTCATAACGACTAAATTCAGGTTTTTCATAACAATATCGAAATCTAATAAATGTATGAAGGTGGTGGTGTCGAGTCCGAGCACCAGGACCCACGAATACGTGTGACGGAGATCCCAGACCTGGGGAAACAACCAATTTGTCTTTCCTCCCTTTTGTTCCCTCCCTCCCTCCCTCCCACTCACATTCTTTTCTTCTGAGGACAATGCAGAGACAGAAAATACCAAGTAGTGACAAAAATCAAAGGAGCTTAGTTTCGTCCGGGGACCAAGCCTCTCGTTTTAGCCATCTTGAATGCACATTTGCATCGCTAGAAAATCATAGGATAAATCATTTGTTGCATAAGAAAATGAAGTGGGTTAGAAAACAAGAAAATTAGTAGAGTACCGTGAAAAGTGAAAAATTATTCAACACATCGAGGTTTAAGTGAACCGACACTCAATTATGCAATTTCAACCATTTGTTTAATCACCAACTATTCATATAGCCCTAATATTCGAGGGGTGAGTGAAGATTAAGTTGTATAATAATATAAGTAAAGCAAATTAGAGAGCAGTCACTATGACAACATGATTAGCAACTGTCACACTCCGAATTTCGGATAACAAAAATCCAAATTCGACAATGTCAAAATTCACAAATAAACTCAAATACTTAGAAGTTATCAATCAAATAACTAAGTACAACATCAGAATTCAAGTTCGTGGCTCAAACACTCAAAATATTACATCAATAAAAACATAGATGCAAATAGAGTCTCACGCTATCACTCTCTAACCCAAAGGTAAACACAAGGTAGACCATGACACACATACAAGCGGTGCGACTCAGACGCCGCCTCCTGGCTGCTGGTCCTCACCTGCAGGTCTAACCCCTACACCATCAATTTGTGCACTGAGTTGTAAACAACGAACCCGGTAAGCTTTCAAAGCTCGTGTGAGTAAAATAACAAGTTCAGGATAATATAATTAAAGCAACAAATGGAAATCACAATTTTCAAAACAGCCACAATCAATCAATAGAATCAAACTCAGGCCAAATGACATCTGTCATTCCCATCCAACTCACCCAAAGGCAGACAAACTAGAGCTCTAACTGATCGTAACCAATCACCCGGCCAAAGGCTTGGTTCCCGATATATTTGATCGTAAAATACTTTTAAAAATTATTTTTATAAATTAAAATCATTTTACTTACCAATGAATCGTAGTCGATCAAGTTCATTTAATTTAAAACAAATATCATTTCCATAAAACAATTTTGCATATAACGATCCATATACTATAATTAACTCGTATTAAATACAAACACTGTGAGATTTACTCACCTTAATTTACCAGAAATGGTAAATATCCGTTTAGGGTCGGATCGCTACAGTATTGGTCAACGGTCAACGCTACAGGATCATGTCAACGGTCAACGCTACAGGATCGGGTCAACCAACTCGGGTCGGGTCAGATCAACCGGGTCGGGTTGAACCGGGTCAGGTCGGGTCGGGTCCGCTGCAAACGGGTCGAGGTCTGACGAGTCGAAGCAATTCGAAGCTACTAGAGATGAGATTGAGACCTTGAAGGTGGAGATTGAGAAAGGAAGGGCTGCGATTGAGACTGAAAAGAAAACAAGAGCTACTAACCTTGAGCATCGTCAAGCAATGGAGAACTATATGGCTGCATTGGCTCTCAAAATCGAAAAGCTTCATGGGGAGTTGGCAAATGCAGAGAAGAGAGCCAGGGCTGCAGACTGCAGTAGCTTTATGGGTATGGGTACCCGTGGATATTACCCACACCTAAACGGGTATTCAATACCCATTACCCATGGGTATTTTCTTGGTACAATTACCCGAATGATTTTACTCAAATAAAACGGGTACACACATTTACCCATACCCGTGGGTATTTATGCCCACTTGACATAAAAAACAGCGTCCACAATACCCAGCTATTGAGACATTAAGAGACACTAACGAAGTTAAAGAAATGACTGCGTAAATGACTTACACATTATCGGTGCAAGTGCACCTCGGAGTTGAAGAAATGGCTGCATTAAGAGACACTAACAGAATTGAAGAAATGACTTCTCATCATATAACCCTAAGAGCTAGGTTTCATGAAATCGGGTGCTGGTACGTGGAAACGAAGCATTTTAAAAAAAAATATATTAAAAAGCGAGTATGGTTCGGAAGCGCCGAATAAAATATATATATATATATATATATATATATATATATATATATATATATATATATATATATATTAAATAGAAGCCCAACCCCAACCCAATCCCAAACCCAAACCCCTCCAACACATGAAGTAGAATCGACCCGGAGAGAGTGGGCAAGCTACCCCTCCATCTGACCACCCTGCTACCTGGGGATGAGAGGCTTGGGGCCGTTCCCTAATGAATGTCTTTCCCTAGAGCCAGAGGGGCTTGTCTAAGATCTCCATATCTCCTCCTCCTCCTCAGCCTCAACCATAATGAACCCACCACCGCCTCCGCCGCGACCCACCCCCCAAAAAAAGAAGCTCCAACTCCAAGGCCCCCACCCCGCCCCTCTCAAACTCAGCAAAGACTCTATCAAAATCAAGAAACCACCTCCCCATCCCCACCCCAACCACCACAACCACTTCCATCCACCGCCGCAGCACCACCACCAGCCGGTGGTCATATACAATTAGGTTTTGTCAAATTTGCCCACGTTTCCTAAGCGCTTCTAATTTTGGAATCGGCGTTTCCGTCACGCTCCCAAACACCTCTTTTCCCGAAATCGTGTTTCCGAGTGATTTTGTCCACTTCCATCACGCTTCCACTTCGCTTTCCTCCTTGGCGCTTTCACTTTGCTTTCCTCCTTGGCGCTTCCGTGCTACGCAGCCTAAGTGACAGTAACAGAGTTAGATCTTTGTAATTTTGATTTTACTTATAGCTGTGGATGAGAATCTTACTTGCACGGTTACTAGATTATTTAAAATTGATATAAGATTTAAGAGTCTTATCGTTTTTCTAGTTTTCACAGTATTTTTGTCAGAATCTTTTAACTCTTTTCACACCCATTTGGACTGACAAAATTTTATTTTTATTAGATAAATACATTGATATCGTACAAACAGTTGATTACCCATGTCTGCAGGCACTAGTCCATGTCTGCAGGCAGTGGTGATGTCTGCCGTAACTTCTCTAATAATACTTTCATATTGCTAGAGTAAAGCATGTGAGCAGAAGAGTAATTCAATTTGATGGTCTTAATTATCATCAAAGTAGTCCATTTAGTTGGATGATTGAACGATTTTTAATTCAATTATTTCTTACATGGATTTTTGGAGAGACATAAAACCAAAAAGATCATGATGCCTCTTAATGAGATTGTGTTGGAGGTTTTTTTTTTTTTTTTTTTCCTAAACACGTTTGCTGGAAATGATCAAATGATGAAGTAGTTGAAGAACCCATTAAATGGTTTTGATTTCGTGAAACTCTGTAGCGTTCAGACCTTCATCGATTTGGTAGAAAAACAAACTCGATCTACAGCGACTCTACTAAGCTAAGGCCAGAACGTCTTCACCTATAAATCTGAATTACAGTTCTTCTGTTTTTCTCCGACTATCATTGCTGAATCTTACCACATGGGATCGAACAACATCATTACTTGCAAGATATAGGAGACCCCAGTTGTCAGCTACAACACGACGCGACTAAAAGCTTGCACGTACATGCTAAATTACTCGTTTAATAAACCTCCCAAGTTTTTGAGGCAACTCTAAAAACATATGATCAAATATAATCTTAGTTTTAGCAATCATCGTTCACCTATAACTTCCAATTCATACGCCAATTTGTCACAAACTCAACTTCAATGAAAGTTGAGTTTCATGCTTCATTCTCCCCCATCAATCGATCACAGAATTCAGCTATTCCAGCATAACATTCCTGCAACAAAGAGCCATAATGCCAGTTAATCAGAACATTTCAGAAAGCGAAAAAGGCTGCATCGACATGTTTAACCCTTGAATTGTTGAAATCTTTAAACTCTGATGCATGTGTGTTTTCAAGAACAAAAAACACCGCAGCCAATAACTTCTTGGTCTCCATATCTTTCGGTTAAGAAAACCAGCAAACTGAGATAAAATCGAATCCTTTTATAACCAACATTCATTCTCCTATTAAACATGCATAAAATCAAACATAAAAAAAGAGTGAAAGTAAAGGTGAATTCTTTAAGCAAGTGAAGTGAAAAATGTAGGTCACCATTTTGCTTAGGGTTGGGCATGGACCGGACCGGGCCGGGCCGGGATTCACCTAATCCCGGTCCTGTCTCGTGAGATTTTAAACGGGACAAGAATAGACTTTTTGACCCGCAGGCCCGGGATCCCGTACGGGATCGGGACGAGACCGAGACTAAAACGGGATCCATGTTCATCAATTTAAGCAATAAGACAAAATTCATGAGAAAACATCATTACATAGTCTTACACAAAGCTTGAGCATAATTTTGTTACAAAAACATCAAATACAACTATGTATTATTTAAACTCACTCTAAACCTTAAAGCTCCTT
Source organism: Potentilla sterilis (assembly GCA_963682095.1). Taxonomy (NCBI): domain Eukaryota; kingdom Viridiplantae; phylum Streptophyta; class Magnoliopsida; order Rosales; family Rosaceae; genus Potentilla; species Potentilla sterilis. Next base: position 39,584,247 of record OY821763.1, on the reverse strand, counting down.
TAAATCCTCATAAAAAGTTCTCCACACCTACCAAATGATAATCTACATTTTACTCTGACAACAACCAATGTTCATCTGCGCAATACTGTTTAGACATCCTTAAATATATTTAGATAGTCCATATTTCCTCAACCATTGCATCTGATCCATGTGCTTGAACCTGTAATTGTGAATCCAGGCAAGAAAGATTAGTAAAATGATAGATAGTCTAGTACAAGATCAAATCTTCAACTGTACAGAATTCAATCGATGAACCAATTCCCCAATAAAGCAACTAAATGACAATTTATTCAAGTGCACACATAGGTACTTAGGTAGTTATAAAACTGTACCAATACTTGCGCACTAATATATGTAAGGACACTACAACTCTATGGCTCAATGCAAAACATGTGAAAGATTTAAGACAGATGGGAAAACTACTCCATGAATCTGGCTGTGAAACCTCATCCACCATTAGAACTCTTTGACCATCAACAACCTTCAAAGCATTTCACAATACACTAAACCCTCACCCACTGTAGCATAGTAAACAATCAGGCAGGTAGTAAAACTACACCCAACAAATGCAATGTCTTCCAGGAAGGAGATCAAATGAAAGATGACATCATAATAATCAACATGGATTCACAGAGAGTATAAAGCAAATGGATCCCAATGAACAGACATAACAAACACATCGATATTTACAAACCTGAAACAGATCATCAAGCAAAGTCTGGACTCAGTTTCAGTCTCAGTCTACACAATGTAGGCATGTATCATGACTACAAAACATTCAAAGTTACAACTATAAAACTAAAGTTACTAAACAACAAACTGAATCATGAAACATAATCTCACCCTGACAAAGCAATCATGAAAGTGCACTCGATTTCCAAAGAACCCTTTTCGAACTTCCTCCTTCACAATGAACTCCGACCGATTTGGGGCTTCAGGCGAGCGCCGACCGGGAGAGGAACATGACTTGGGCTCAGAGACGGGAGAGGAGACGACAGAGGTCGACTGGAGGACAAGACGACTGGACGATGGCTCGAGGTGATGGACTGGTCGAGGAGAGTCAGGAGACGAGCATTGAGGGAAGTGAGGGAGGAAGTGAGGAACTGAGATTAGTGAGATAGGCTTTAATTGAATCTAACGGTCGAATGTTTTTTAGTTTTTAATTCAACGGTTGAGATCAAGTTAATATATATATATATATATAATATAATTATTTTTATATCTATTTCTGCAGGACGAGACGGGACGGGATTTATTTAGTTGATCCCGGTCCCGTCCCGTCGTTTTAGAACGAGATCGGGACGGAACGGGATATGCATTTTTCAAACTTTAATCCCGTCCCGTTCCGTCCTATTTAGGAACGGGATCGGGATTACGGGACCAAATGCCCAGCTCTAATTTTGCCAACTCGTTGATTGAACACAAAGCTTATGCACACGGGGTAGTCATTTTGTTGGCCCTAGGGCAAAGTTCTTTAGTTTCATTGGTACATTATACTCAAACTGAAAACGAAAAGAGGGCCATTTGATTCTTAGCCTAAGGAAAGAAGCAGAGGATGTGAGCGCGATAGAAATATCAACAAGGGGTTTAGGGTTCAACTCCATGGTTTTTGGTAATTGAAATTATCCCTGAAATTTCACTTTTTTTGTACATTTACATTGGGAAAATGACTAAATGAAATTCTTAGGGCATCTCCAACAGCTTCCCTATTTTTTTTTTGTAAAATAGGGAAGCAAAAGTCAGAATCTCTAAAAAAATTATGCTCCAACTCCAAGAGCTTCCCCATTTTGGAGATTTTCTCATTTATTACAACTACATTCATATTTATTTCAACAATATAATATTCTTTTATTTATTTATTTTCAAACATGCAATAAATACTCTATATCTAATACAAATTTAAAATAACGGCTAGTTTACCGACTACAACGGCTATTTTCTAACGGCTAGTTTACAACGGCTATCTAACGGCTAATTAACGTCTACTATTCTTCTATAAATAAGAACAAATTGTTCTTCATGTTTACTATCTCACTCCTCATATTTTTAGTTCATTTACTTCGTCATTTTCTTTCTCACTTCAAAACTATTTTCATATGGCTCGTCGTTCGTTGACTAGTCGGTATTTAGTTGATATGTACATGAATGACGATGACGATATTGATTACGATTATGAAGAAGAGCTATTACTTGCGCAAATAGAAGAAGAACGTATTGCCAACAACAATTCAAGAAGAGATCGTCGTGGTTCTATTATAGGTCACGGTATTGTTGAACGTGATCATATTGATGGTCACGAAAGACTTTATCGTGACTACTTTGCCAACCCTCCAAAATATGGGGCTCGTTCCTTTCGAAGGAGGTTCCGAATGAAGCAAGCTCTTTTCCTTCGCATTCATGATGCTGTCGTTGCACATGATACTTATTTTGTTCAAAGGAGGAATGCTGTTGGGCGTCTTGGTTTGTCATCGCTTCAAAAGGTAACAGCTGCTCTTCGAATACTTGCTTATGGTGTTCCAGCCGATTATACGGATGAATATGTGCAGATTGGTGAAAGCACCGCTATAGAAAGTCTCAAAAAGTTCGCCAAAGCAGTTGTTGAAGTGTTTGGTGATGAGTACTTGAGGTCGCCCAATGAGGATGACGTAGATAGATTACTTGCAATTGGTGAAAAGCGAGGCTTTCCTGGGATGTTGGGAAGCATTGACTGTATGCATTGGACATGGAAAAATTGCCCAACAGCTTGGCATGGTATGTTTACTGGCCACATTCATGAACCGACTATTATTTTAGAAGCTGTAGCTTCATATGATCTTTGGATATGGCATGCTTTTTTTGGATTACCTGGGTCTCTTAATGATATCAATGTGTTGGAATGCTCCTTTGTATTTAGTGAATTGGCTGAAGGGCGAGCTCCTCCTATTAGCTATACAGTCAATGGCAAGTCATATGATATGGGATATTATCTTGCTGATGGTATATATCCAACGTGGGCAACATTAGTGAAGACTATTCCAGCTCCATAAGGAAATAAGCATCGGCTATTTGCTAAAATGCAAGAAGGGGCAAGAAAAGATGTGGAGCGCGCATTTGGGGTGCTTCAAGCGCGCTTTGCTATTGTCCGAAATCCAGCAAGACTTTGGGATAAGGATATCCTGAAATATATTATGATGGCATGCATAATCATGCATAATATGATTGTTGAAGATGAGGGTGATGAACGTGAGCGATATCAGCGGTATCGTAGACCAAAACATATGCATGACATTGAAAAATTATATGATCACGTGGATGGCATTTCAAGCATATCACTTTCACTTGAGCGTACGCCAACAGTAATGGAGTTCATTGCAAATCGCCATCGGATTAGAGATAAACAAATACATACTCAACTCCTGGAAGATCTTATCGAACACTTGTGGAAAATATATGGAGGCCAGTAGTGATTTGGTTCCAAAATTAGTGTTTGGTGTTATAATCTAGTTCATTGTTATGTTATTTTCTATTCTGTTTCATTGTTTAGACCACAAACGTGTACTCTCTGTCTCTGTTGCATGCTTACCAGCAATCTCCACAAGAACAAACCCCATTTATGAAATGATGGAACCTCGTAGTATATGTTACAATGATCTCTCTTTCCTATTAACGTCATAGTATCTCTTACAATGATCTCTCTTTCCTATTAATGTCAATATATACTTCATCGCATGATGCAATCTATACGTACTCTTTAAGTTTTGAAGATGCGAATTGGCATTCCTGAAGGCACATGTCTATAAACCCAAAAGCAACTGCTATATTTTCACTGTGCCATAACATTACAACAAAATCATAATCAAGCCTCATAATTTTAAAGAGCATAAAACAGTTTTGCCATCAAAATAAACCCAACACAAGTGACTAATCACTTCCACTCCTTCTAGATCTTTTTGCCAAGATTTCCTTCTGAAGACTGATAAAGTATTCAGCTTGAAATGGAGGCATTTTACTAGTATCCATAGACATTATTTTAGCATCCTCACTTCAAACTTGAAGTTCAATTTCCTTTTCTCTAAGAGCTACTTGTTTTTGCTCATTATCAAGTAGCAGCTTGAAATGTTCTGCCTTCATCTGATCACTTTCTAATCTTCTTGCCCTCAGCTCTTCCAACTCAGTATGGGTTTTAGAAGCTTCATTGTCATTCTCACCATCTTTTTGTGCGCATTTTGCTTTTTTTATGGCTTCTTTAGCAGCTTTTCTCCCAATTGGTCTCTTCAGGCTTGTAGGTTGAGGACCTTCTGCATCATCATCATCATCTTCTAAATTGATAGAATCTGTATTCTTACTAGAAGCCCTGCACTTTCTCTTGGATCCAATCTTTTGATGTTCATCCATCCATTTTTGTTGAAACCTCAAAATAACCCAACAATGGTCAAGTCCAAATGCATGACCTTCCTCTTTCTTGTAGTGTTGTTTTGCCTCCACTATCTATTCCCAAATGATCAAATAAGGGTGCCAAAACAGAAAGAAAAAAGAAAACTTAGCCATATGAAGTCATCAAAGCCAATGAATAAAGTTTATCATCTCAAGTACTAACATACGTGCGTATATACTGTAAGGTAAAGCTTCTATTAATTAGCAAGATACAATAATATATACTGGAAAAAAAGTTTTGGCGATTACACATCGCTAAAACTTGAGTATAAAATGCGATGCATTGTTAAATGTTAAGTAACTGATGCAGAGGTGACACTCTTAAGTGATTATGGTGATATCATAAGTCTCCAATCAATCTACATTTACATGATGCATATGCAGCTTAGAAACCAGGCTTTCCATGGCTGCCTAAACATGGCTGTATAGGTTTGCTGATGAAAATAATTATCTGATTGGCTACCTTGTATACTACATGAGTCTAAAGTCTAAACATCAAATGAGAGTTTAGGCATGTAGATTAGTTTAAGCAAGTAAAAACAAAACACAAACATTCTCATGCATCCATTAACAGTACCTATTGCATCCATTAACACCAGATTCAAGCTAAAAAGTTAATAACATTGTACCTTATCTTGCTCTGTGCAGCCACTTCTTCTCAAGTGTTCAACAGCAGCATAGTGTCCACAAAACTTAGGCCCAGTTTGGGATTGCTGTGCTGTGAGCAGAATTGCTTTTGAATTTGCTGTGAGCAGAATTGCTTTTGAATCTGCTGTGAGTAGAATCAGCTGAGGTGTTTGGTAAACTGTTTTTAAAAGTGCTGTGAGAACCAAAAAACAATTTCGTGTGTTTGGTGAGTTATAAGTAAAAATTGTTTTGGATGGTATAATGACAAAAATAGGCATAGTTATAAATTGATATTAAAATAAATAATTGTTTCTTTTGTATATAATTATAAAGTTAATCCACAATATTACATAAGATTTCTTAACACCATAGTAAATGATTGATTATTATTTAATTAGATTAATATATCACAATCTAAGAAAAAATAAATATTACAATTTGTTACAAATATAACTGATTCCTGCAAAAGCATCTCTTACCCTGCTTCTCCAAAATCCACTTTTAAGAGAATCAATTCTTCTAAAATCAGTTTTATAGGTTGTTACCAAACACTTAAAATTAGGCCCAGAATCACTTTTGACCCCAAAAGCAGCTTGAGAATCAATCCCAAACTGGGCCTTACTCACAGAGCTGCTGATTACTGACCAACGGTTTGTCAGTGATTTTTCAGTCCGTTCACCTTCCCATTTCTTGTTATCTTCAAAGTATTGAGTAATTCTTCCCCAAAATTGGCTCCTCTTTTGGTCAGATCCTTTAACCGGGTCTATACCAACATTCAGCCATGCGGATACAAGAAGTTTGTCTTCTTCCATTGTGAAGCTGGTAGATCTTTGTGATTGTCTCTTGGATTTATTGCTGCTAGGCGCACTACGCATCGCTTCATCAATTTGAACTTCAGCATTATATGTCTCATCATAAGTAGAACCACCGGAATGGTACTGACTCAGTGATAAATCATATACAGGAGGAGGCTCATTGAGGTCATTGAAGGATGCTCCGCTATTGAAGAGATCAGCAAAATTCATCTACAAAAAAAGGCAATGTCAACTATAGTTACAATGCCGAAATATAGCATGCTCATATAGCTAATATATGCCCAAATACACAATGTCGAAATAGCATGCTCATAATGCCGAAATATACAATGTCAACTATAGCATGCTCATATACTATAGTTATAAGAACAAAACCCAGAATAAACACCTACGAGAACAAAACCCATAACAAAACCCAAAATGTCAACTATAAAATAAACACCTGCGAGATCAAGAACAAGATCAAGAACCAAAATATGGTTGTCTGGATTGAACCCAATACAAGATCAAGAACAAAAATACAATTCATGGAATATACCCAATACCTAATCAATGGAAAATACCCAATTCATACAAGCACAAAACCCACATATCCAGCTCAGGTTTGACGATAACGACGCACTAGGCGTCTCTAAGTTTAACAAAAACGAAAACCCACATGAGTCTTGTAGATTGCGGGAGTGAATCGATGAAAAAAATTAGAAAAATTGAACCTGGATTGAAGCCAATAGAGTTGGAGGAGATGGCTCACCTTGTGCTTCTATTTTCTTTTTCTGTTGAGGATCAGCACTCTTTGGGTTCATCTTTAAATCTCGTATCTTGAATCTTGAAGTTGAATGGCCTTGGAGCTTGGAGATTCGCAAAAAGTTAATAATGGCGCGCGAAAAATTTATTGTGGCGCATTCGGCAAAATTTTGCCGCTTGCTGTAAATTTGGCGAATGTACACTACCAGATCCGAATGCATAGCCGACGAAAAAAATTTCGTCGGCTATGCCTATTTTTCGTCGGCTATACCATCTGCCGACGAAAATTTCGTCAGCTATACTTCGTCGGAACAACCCCGTCGGCTATGCCAATGGCCGACGAAAAAAACGAATTCGTCGGCTATAGTAGAGTATGGCCGACGAATTTACAGACGAAAATATTTTTCGTCGGCCAAACCTGGCAGAAATTGCCGACGAATTTCGTCGGGTATTTTCGAGTATGGCCGACGAAATTCATTAAGTATAGCCGACGAATTCATAAATTTTCGTCGGCTATTGGTTGTTAACAATAGCCGACGATTTTATAAATTTTCGTCGGCTATTTCCTCGAAATATATTAATATTTAATAGGCATTAATTAGTTATAGCCGACGAAATAATGTAATTTTCGTCGGCTATATAACTTATAGCCGACGAAAATTGGTAAAATTCGTCGGCTATAGTTATTATAGCCGACGAAATAATGCCAAAATCGTCGGCTTTTCTTACATTTGGGAAAAAAAAATTAAATTATTTTCTAAATTACCATTCCCAGCAACCTGCAAATCACAAAAACAGTCCATGCATTTGCACCAACAAGAAACACGTCTAAATACCCTTTTTATTAAATTCGTTCTAATATACATAAACCCTAAACCCTAATCATCACCTAAACCACTAAAGTCCACCACGTCATCCTTAGCATCCTGCTCTCCATCAGGCTCGTCATCCTGCTGACCGAACTCGGGAGGTTGAGGCATTGGAGGTTCCGGTAACCGCTGAAACGGGGGTGGGGGTGGAAGGCCTTGTTGTTGTGCCGCGAACATCTCATACCACCAGCTTTGTTGGCTGTCGTAGTTGTGTTGCCGAATTCTGTCGCATTCGGCATGCCAACCGACCATATCCAAATGATACTGCTGTGTTCTGCGGCGCATCTCCAACTGATACTGCTGTGTGCTGCGGCGCAGCTCCTGTACTGTCTGGGACGAGGTCGCCAATTCTGCGGCCAATCGCTGCACTTCCCCCCTCATATATTGGCTCTCCCCGCCTCCCTTCTTTTGACCTCCCTTAGTGGTCTTCAGAAGCCCTAGTCCAGAACTTCCCAAACCCCGGCAGTAGTAGTTGTTTGACCGGTTTGGGAAGGCTGCGTTGAACATCCTCGCTGCCGTTTGGACACTGGACCGGTCGACATGGCGCATGGCTTCTTCCAGATATGCCTCTGAAATGTTCGGTTGTGTCTCCCGAACTACTTGCTGGAACACCTCTTCTTCGGCCCGGTTGACCCTCTCCTAAGTGGACGGGAAAAAAAAAATTAATATTATAACAAATATATAATTAAGTAAAATTAATAATTAAAATTTTAAAATTGTAATGAACGACTTACGAGCTGTTCTGTCGCTTGTGGATAAGCGATCTTGAACGTCTCCACGTACGGGTTGCTATCAGGATGATCTCTAAGCGCCTCCTCCTGATATTGTGCAAACGGCCGTGAACCAGCATGATGGGGGGTTGTGTTCCGGCGGCGGTTCTCAGAGTTTATCCGAGAACGTTGCTTCAAACAAATAATAAAATGTTAGAAAAATGCATCAAAAAATATTAGTGTAATAATTATAAAATAATTAAACTAATAATTAAAATTTTAACAAAATAAACATTTTTACTGAAGTTTAGTATTTACCTGCATAACTGGGTTGTTGAAGTCTACTGTCTTCAACCAACGCCACTCGTACTCCCGGAACATAAACTCCCTGGGAGTACCCATACGACCAAGGTTGTTGTATTCGTTATAGTGGGAACGCAGCCCGTTCTTCCACTCTTTGAACCTACGAAAAAAACAAAAGTGCATTAGAAATATTATTAATATCATAAAATATTAATAATTATAAGATAATTATAATATCATAAAAACAAACGTACCTCGAGTTCTGCTGGGTGTCCGCCCAATCCCGTCTGTGTTCGGCAATCTCGAAGAATGTCTGAAAAATAATATTTTTTTAGTTTCACAATTGTAATAATACCGAAAATTATTAAATATTACGATAAATAAATTAAATTTTTTAAATTACTCACCGACGCGGCGTTGTTCACCTCCCTCTTTATCTCTCGGGCACATCAGCCCACCGGGTCCACAACATAGGGACTCTGTCCCTAATCAGTGACCCCACGCAACCCGAGTAGTCGCGTTTTTTCTTCCCCTGAACCTCCTGATTAGGAGGTTCGTTGATCTGAATCCTCCCGCTGCGCTCAACAGTTCTCCTGAGCGTGTCAAAACATATGACACCTCTCGTATTCCTCCGTGAACTGCTAGCGGCTGTCCCTATCACAAAAACGACAATTGGTTAATAAAATTAAATATTAGTGCGTTAATTTTAATAAAACATTTAATTAATAAAATCAAATGTTACCTGAACTGGATGACTCGTCTGTCGACTTTCCTTTTCTCCTCGCCGAAATAAGGTGGTCAGGGTTCTCAAATGGCTGCTGCTGGTATGCCTCCGCAGCACTCACGTACTGAGGCATATCAGGCCATATGGGCACACCCTGATAGTCGACCTCCGGTATCGCCGGAATGTTGTACGGGAGGAAGAGCTGGTTTGGGAGAGTAGGAGCCTCAGTCGAGTCAGCAGCAGACTGAGTCGGACTCGGCATCGGCTCCCGATGAACGTCAGGCATCCGAACATGAGGAATGTCGGCAGCTATGTCCTCGTGAAATAGCTGCCGACTAAACCTCGGAGCCACAGAGGGACCGACATGCGGAAGTGAAGTGCTCGACGGCCGCTTCGCCTGGAGAAGGGTCTGGTGCCGAGAACTCACACTATGTCGCGGCTGGGCTGCATCCACAGTCTTCTGCGGCTGGGATGAATCTACACTCCTCTGCGGCTGGCTGGTGGTCCTCTCAGGCTGGCTAGCGGTCCTCTCGGAGTCTGCGGAACCGGCGGAATTTCTAGAACCTCTAGATCTGCCGGCACGACGGCCTCCGAATAGGTTTCTTAATGCATCGGCCATCTAAAGCCCGAGGCATTAATACATTAATTGATATTAAATTATATTATATTAAATAACAAATTCTAATTAATATAATAACCAATAATACTAACATATTTTAATATAACAATTTATATACTAACATATTAAATTATATTATATTAAATAACAAATTCTAATTAAATATAATTAAGCTATATATATAATTAAGCTAAATTATACAATTAAGTTATCAATTTATATAATTAAAAAACCAATTTATACTTATACATTATACAATTACACCTAAATTATACAATTAAAATAAATTTGAAAAAAATTACCTAAATTAACATAAATACCTAAAATTTCTCTAAATTAACATAAATACCTAAAATTTACCTAAATTAACATAAATACGTAAATTATACCTAAATTAACATAAATACCTAAATTATACCTAAATTAACATAAATACCTAAATTATACCTAAAATGTTATACATACCTAAATTAACAATTATATCTAAATTAACATATATCTAAATTAACATTAATTAACATAAATGGAAAAAAAAAAAACACTTACAACCGGATTGGAGGAGGCTGCTGGGCCGGATTGGAGGAGGCTGGGCGGGAGGAGGTGGGACACGCCAGATTGGAGGAGGAAGTGGGAGGAGCGGGCTGCCGGCCGATTGGAGGAGGAAGAGGGAGGAGGGGGCTGCCGGATTGGAGGAGGACGAGGCGAGCGCCGGAGGGAGGAAATATGGCGGGCGGCGGAGGTTTTGCAAAAAAGCAGAAAATGGAGGCTAGGGTTCGGCTGGTGCTGCCTTATACCCGATAGTATAGCCGACGAATTAAATAGATTTCGTCGGCTATACTTAAGAATAGCCGACGAATTCATAGATTTCGTCGGCTATAGTTTAGGCGCTCAGCAGCCGTCCGATCTCTCCCATCCAACGGCGAACAATGAAAAGGCGCGGATCACTAGAGTTTAGCCGACGAAATATAATTTTCGTCGGCTAAACTTTTGGTTAAACTGCGAAGTCAAACCTCTAAACGCTTTAAAACGGAAATTGGCCCGTCTAAATGACGTTTTTTGGCCTGATCTTCAACAGAGAATAGTTTCAGATCGATGAGACGCAACTAATCGTATAAAAATTTTCCTCAAAATATTTACCGACCGTCATGCTACACATAGGAAAACGGAAGTAAAAAACAGCTAACCGCAACATTCGGCACACAGATTTTGTCGGAATCTTCTCATTTTTCAACCGTAGGCGTATTTCAATATTTCGGTCATATCTTATTTCACGACACATTTTCATTTGAAGGGTCTACGTATAGTAACTATTTGAAACTATACATTCACTTAAACACTTAGTAAACAAGTTAAGGAACATTAGTGCATATGTTCCGATTTTGAATCTAAAAGTTTGGAAAATCTATTCCAACCGTCAGATATCACCGTTAAGATTAAATACATGTATGAAAAAAAATCAAACTACATCTGACAACGTTAACGGATCGATCGGGACGGTCAACCGGGTGAGTCAAACCTCTAAACGCTTTAAAACAGAAATTGGCCCGTCTAAATGACGTTTTTTGGCCTGATCTTCAACAGAGAATAGTTTCAGATCGATGAGACGCAACTAATCGTATAAAAATTTTCCTCAAAATATTTACCGACCGTCAGGCTACCCATAGGAAAACGGTAGTAAAAAAAAGTTAACCGCAATATTCGGCACACTGATTTTGTCGCAATCTTCTCATTTTTCAACCGTAGACGTTTTTCAATATTTCGGTCATATCTTATTTCACGACACATTTGCATTTGAAGGATGAAGCAATGGTTTGTCGATAGTAATAGAAAATGGAAGCTGCTCTTTTTTTGTTTTTTTTTTAATCATAGCCGACGAAATAAAACCTAGTACTCGTCGGCTATTCTTTTGTCGTTTTCGGTCAAAAATAAAAAATTTATTTTTTAAAAAACTTATGGCCGACGAAATTTAATTTTTCGTCGGCCATTATTGTAATGGCCGACGAAATAATGCATTTTTCGTCGGCTATTCTCTGAAAAAAAAAACCAAAAAAATCAGTGGTTTTACACCTCTCCTATTCCGATGTCCTGTTCACATATAACCAAAATTGAACATAAAAAACCAGAAACCCAACAATCAACATATTTCAAATTTTTTTTTAAGGGGTTTGGAACCCAACCTAGCTGGGAGGCTCATCCCCACGCCCGTTCATTAGAAATGAGTTGATTACAAATGAAAGGATTACATCATTTAAATTACTTAATCCGTCGGATTGTAATCGGAATCATCGGATTAGTCTTCTTCGGTTTCTGAATTGCTCGATAGGGGTAATCTATGTCTTTCCTCACCACTAGAGTCCTCGTTAGTTTCTTCATTTAGATCAACATCAACAAGCACTGGCTCTTCACGTCGAATTCGCACCTGCGTGTCTAGGCGAATAAAAGAGGAGTCAGGAATACCGTTTGAGTTGGGCTCTTGATACGCGGTGCCCCCTTCCTCGTTCTCTTCAGCCACTCCAAGTGTAGACGCCCGGTAAATGTTGCGATGGTGGATAGTGTTGACTACTTTCCACGGGTCACCCTTGGCGAGATCATCAAGATAAAACACTTGTTTCACCCATGTGGCTAAAACGAACGGGTCGTCCTCATACCATGATGTACTAGTGTTCACAGAAGTTATGCCGTATTGATCGGTTTTCATGCTCTGCGGCCGTGTGTCAAACCATCTACACTTGAAAAGGTGCACTTTCATGCCTTCCCCGTAATGCAGTTCCACAACTGAATGGAGAACACCGTAATAGTCAACTCCACCATCCCCACCATGTGCCATAACCCCTGAATTTTGTGTTTTCAGTCTGAGGTCTCTGTCTTCACATCGAAATAACACACCATTCACCTTGCACGTCGCATAAACTTTTGAATAGACCGGCCTCCTCGCTAAAAGTCTGAGTTCGTGCGACCAATTTAGGTGATTATCATTTTCAATAAGGTCCATCTGCAACCATCAGAATCAACTATAAATATGAATAAATATACACAATAATATATGAACACGTATAGAATAGTGTTAAAGGTACGTACCTAGCGGCCGAAATACTCTGCGAATGTCTGGTTTTGGTAATCGAGATCACCTGCTACTCCTTCACAGCGTAGATGTATGTCCTTCCAAAACTGAACTTCTGGACAGTTGATTAGTACCCACCAATGTGCAATGGCTACCTCATAATCTTTCAACTTGTAGGAAACTAGCATGTTTCCACCGAGTACTACATCGTCGGAGAGTATGGAAAGACTGAACTGTGACGGTACATCTTCCGGTATGCTTTCCTGTAACGCTCCTAAATACAGCTTCATGTAGGTGACGCACTCGTGCGCAATATATGCTTCAGCTATACATCCTTCAGGTGCGGATCTGTTTTGGACAAAACCACCGTATTGTCTAAGTTGCCTATAAATCAAGTTTTTAAAGTGTTATGATAATACATTAACACTATATCACATATATTGATGAGGAAATTAACATAAGGTGTAAAATACGTACCTTTCCATCGGATACATCCAAGTGAAGTGCACAGGACCGGTAAGCAACAACTGCCGAGGAAGATGGATCATGAGGTGAGGCATGATGTCGAAAAAATTTGGAGGAAATATCATCTCAAATTTACACATGATATGAACGATGTCTTGTTGCATTTCCCGGAGGTCAGATTTTCTCACTTCCCGTGTGCATACCTTCTGGAAAAATCTTGCCAACGCTACTAACGGCTCCACAACGTGACGGGGAAGGAACGGTCGAATGAAAACAGGGAAGAGACGTTGTAGCAGGATATGATTGTCATGACTTTTCAACCCGTACAGATTGTTGAATTGTCTGTTGACACACTTGGCTATATTCCCAGCAAAGCCTGAAGGATACTTGGCCCGACTTATCCAATGGAAAATTTCTGATTTATGCTCAGGCTTGACGGTGTAAGGAGCTTGAGGCATTTTTCTCTTCCCTTGTTTCAACCATAGTGGTTTTCTGATATTCATGTTTTGCAGATCAGTGCGAGCCTTAGGACCGTCTTTCGTCTTCCCCTCCAAGTTCAGCGTTGTGCCCACCACACTTTCAGAAACATTTTTTTCTATGTGCATAACGTCTAGGAAGTGACGGATCAGCAACTCACACCAGTACGGGAGTTCCCACAATATGCTCCTATGTGTCCAGAATTTGTACTCCTCAGGCCTTTCAGGTATTTCCGCTACAATATCGGGATGATTGCTGAGGGGCCCAAAATCGTACTCATTAAGTCTTGCTAAAATTTCTCTTCCTGTCCATCTTCTGGGAGGACGGCCGTGTTCTTCGGTTCCATCAAATGCGGCGGACTCGTAACGCCAGTGGTGATCCGCTGGAACGAACACACGATGACCCATTCTGCATATCTTGTTGCAATGAGGGGTGCTCCCATAATCGCTGAGGCACTCTGGACAAGCCTTGTATCCCCTTACAACGCTGCCCGACAACATCCCATAAGCAGGAAAATCACTGATGGTACCAATAACCATGGCATGCATCTAGAACGTCTCCTTCTTGTACTTGTCAAAAGTGGGATGACCAACTTCCCACAACACCTTAAGCTCTTCAATCAATGATCTCATATACACATCGAGACATTTCCCTGGGTAACCAGGCCCCGGAATCAACAACGTCAACATATTATATTCCTTCTTCATGCACATCCACGGAGGAAGGTTGTAAGGTACCAAAACCACCGGCCATATACTGTATGAAAGACTCATGGTGCCGAAAGGGTTGAACCCGTCGGTTGAGAGCCCGAGCCTGACGTTTCTGACATCTGACGCAAAATGAGGAAACTCATTGTTTATATGCTTCCAAGCCGCTCCGTCAGAGATGTGTGTCATGATATCTGCGTCTCCCGCGTCCCGCTCACCGTGCCACCTCATAGCTTTTGCGGTGGTTTCTGACATGTACAACCGCTCAAGCCTATCTCTCAACGGAAAATACCTAAGCACTTTCACAGGTTTCCTATTGCCTGCTCCCGTCAACTTATATCGGTCAGACTGACATATCGGACATGCGTCAAGGCTAGCAAAGTCATTCCCTTCTGCATCTTTACCCCAGAAGAGAACGCAGTCAAATGCGCATGCATGGATCTTAATGTAGGAAAGCCCTAGATCTTTGAGGATACTTCGGACCTGACGGTGATTGGTAGGATTACGATGACCCTCCTCCAACAACGAAGAAGTGTACTGTAGATATTCATCCACTTGTCTGATGCTCCCTTTTGTCTCGACTTTAATCCTCATTACCTCCATCACACTTTGAAGAACTGTCTTCTCAGAACTTGAAGACACAGGGGTCTGTTGCAATGCAATCAGTTTGTTGTACTTGTCAAAGGCAGCAGTGTTGACAACTTGTGGGAACGGCTGCACCGGGTCCTGCATATATTGTTCCCCACGTACACCACTTTCAAAAGGAAACACGTCGTTGACGAATGCCATTGTTGGATCGTTGGATGTACTACTACTGCCCGCCTCAAAATACTGCCCATGATCATGCGATCCATCTAATGATGGCTCACCGTGATATATCCAACGTGTGTACTTCGGCCAAAACCCATTACTCTTAAGGTGCTCCCATACTGTCCTAATCGGAAATCGACACATATCACTGCGACACTTACATTTCTTGCACGGGCAATAATGGTAATTCCCGTTTGCATTTTCCTCGACGAACTGCAAAAAATCCACAACTCCTGTAGTGTATCATCGGTCATGCCTTGGAAGCGAAATCCAACTCTTATCTCGATCAATATATAGCCTGATAATAATATATATGTATAACTTTAATTAATAATAAATTAATTAACATATATATATATATATTACAATATATATTATTATCAACATCAACTCATATATATATATACCATTAATTAACAACCATTATTTAAGTTCATTACACTATCAACAACCATTAATTAACATATTTATATATATTTTAACACTAATTAAAATAACATTATTAAATTAAAACACATAATTATACTCTAACTGAAAATCAACTCAACTACAACTCAAAATCAACATATATACATACATTCTAACACTAAAACAACAACAAAACAAAAAATCACTTACTATATCAAAATCACTAAAACTCAAAATCAACTCAACTAAAACTCAAAATCAACATATATACACATATACGTACCTATATATAGCTCCACAATGTAAGAGAGGACGGATTTCAACAATACCCACAGATTTTTCACTCTTTCTCCCGTTTTTTTTGAAATGAGCAGCTTCTGTCCTGATCTGAAAATATAAAGACTTATAGCCGACGAAATTGTCAACTTCGTCGGTCATTCTTCCAAAATTTATATAGCCGACGAAAACTTTAAATCGTCGGCCATTATAGGGGTATAGCCGACGGAATTTTTTTTTAGGGACGAAAGAAAAAATCGTCGGCCATTCTTGTAGAATAGCCGACGATTTTTCATTTTTAGCGACGAAATAAAAAATCGTCAGCCATTCTATGGGAATAGTCGACGAAATTTTTTTTTTTGCGACGACAAAAATTTTCGTCGGCCATTCTTGGGAATAGCCGACGAAAAAAGTGTTTCGTCGGCCGTTTTTTTTTTTTCGTCGGCAAAGCCCTTTTTTCTGGTAGTGGTAGCTTTCTCTCTCATCCCTTCCTCCAATATAGGGAATGAGATGGAGAAGCTGTTGGGGTCTAAAAAACTCAATATTCCCCAAAATTCTTTATTTTCTCTAAAATAGAGAAGCTGTTGGAGATGCTCTTATTGTGACACATGAAAAGTCATTCGAGAGTTTGAAGTTTTCAACTTAATGCGGAATGCCCAAAATGCTAGGTCCTCCATCCCTCTGCTCAAACCGTCAATGGGTGGTGAACACATTATTTGGAATATATTCGAAAATAACCGTCAATGGGGCTTACCTAGAATTTAACTGTCAATTTGGAATGAATACGAGAATTTATAAGACTTACCCAAATGGCTAGTGTAGTAGGATAATTTATGTGATAATGTTAAAAATAATAAACTTAATTTGTACAAATAAAATCATTTCTCAATTAAAAAATGAGAGTTGGGCTCATCCAAGTGTCCAACAATAAAAACCTGAAAAGGATGGAGCAAAAAACGGATAAAAACGCAGAGGTTAATTAAAGCCTCATAACAGCCCTGTCCCCAATCCAGCCATCACAGCCAGCCCATCCACGGTTGATTCGTCTGACCTCATTAAAGACCCAACAGCTGGCGCAAGATCTGGGTCCCAAGCCTTGTGTCACAGCCAATTAGTCCACCCCTCTCCATTTTGTTTGAATCACAAATTAGAAAATCTGTTTCTCCTTGTTCTGCTCTCTCCGTCTTCCTCTCTCTCGGATCATAGTCTTAGGGTTTCCCTAATTTCCCAATTCAAAATTGGATTTCTTGGTTCGCCGTCATGAGCACCGGAGAACTTCTCAGCATTCAGCCCACCGAGCTCAAATTCCCATGTAATTCCATTTGCCTTTTTGGGTCTAATTTTCATTCTTGATTTTAGACATGTGATTTTCTTGATTGGTGAATTAAATTTGATGTAAAAGGATCAATTTGTGGTTGGATGTTATGTTTTAGTGGAATTGAATGTGTGCATTTTGGTTCTGCTAAGATTTTTGAGGCTTGGTTAAGCTCAGGTAGTGAATTAGGATTATGAATATTGGGGACTGAGTTTGTTTTAGGTCAGTTAGTGTTGTGCATTGTGGGTTTTTGGTGGGATCAAATGTGTGTTGGCAGTAAAGATTTGATTTTGATATATGGGGGATTGAAAGAATTGGATTTTGATGTTGTTTATGGGGTTTGGTTTTGGCGGTGGAACAGTTGAACTGAAGAAGCAGAGCTCGTGTTCGTTGCAATTGACCAACAAAACAGATAAATATGTTGCCTTCAAGGTATTTACTTTGTTTCATTACTGCGCTCTCGAATAGGTTTTGAACATATGATTTATGGACTGATATGGTTGCTTATTGGTTTTGTGATGCAAAGGTTAAAACGACCAATCCGAAAAAGTATTGTGTCCGACCCAATGCTGGTATTGTGCTGCCCGGATCAACGTGTGATGTTACGGGTGAGTATTGGTTTAGATTCTCAGATGTTGAATTAGTGTTGGTGTCTCTTAAATGTGTCTCTGCATTCTAATAGGTTGTCATAAGTTCCATTAGTTTTTTTTGTGTTGCAAGGATTAAACCTATGACACTACTTTATTCAATGGTTTTTTCTGATCTGCTATTTGCTTTCGTAGTTACAATGCAAGCCCAAAAAGAGGCACCCCCAGATATGCAGTGCAAGGACAAATTTCTCCTTCAAAGTGTTGTTGCACCAGATGGTTCAACCACAAAAGACATAACTCCTGAAATGGTTAGATGATGTTGCGAGGTTCAGTTTTGGATTTTATTTTTCTTTGTCTTACATCCTTTATATATTTGTTTATAGTTCAACAAGGAGGATGGTAAAGTTGTGGAAGAGTTCAAATTGCGGGTAGTTTACTTTCCTGCCAATCCCCCCTCACCTGTCCCCGAAGGATCTGATGAGGGCTCTTCTCCCAAGGCAGTGGCTGAGAATGGGACTCAAAATTCGTCCTTGTTTGATGCTGTAAGCTTCTTTTTCCATGCTTCCCGGAAACTATGGTTACCAAATTGCTTCTGTTACTCATTCTAATTTTACATGCAAAATTTCAGGTGTCAAGATCTCTTGAGGAACCAAAAGAGAAATCGTCAGAGGTGAGATTCTTTAGTAATCTAATTCACCACAACTTGGTTAGAAAAGAAAAATCCTCTTTGGAAGCCTAAGACTAAGTGTAGCCCTTTTTGGTCCAAACTAAAGCCCTGTGGTTGTTTAAGGGTCTTGCAAAAGTACTTTCAGTTTATGGAGAGTAATTATGAGTCTATTCAAGTCTTAGGTTGAGTGCTCAAAAGAGTCTTGTTATTACTAAGTCTATAGTTCAGTCTTCTGGTGTTCTAGGAGAAGTGTTATGCATTTAAAGCCTAAAATATGGCTACCATTTGTAAGCCCAAATTAGATTGGAATTCAGTTTATTTGAAAGGCTTGGTGCCCTAGTTATCTCCTTGTACCTCCCAAGTTTTCTGTGGTCATCAGATCTTCTTTCATGCTATTGCAGTCTGACAAAATTTCTCTAGATGCTTAAATCTTGAATATGTGGTGATCACAACCCTATATGCTGGGGTTGGTAACAATCACTAAAATCTATTGGTATACTGGTATAGTATCACTTTCTATCCATTTTATTTATTTTCTGGCACTCAGTTCCTGAGGGTCCTATGGTGGTAGCTAATACAATTGGTTGTGTGACCAACATTATTATTTTTGTCTTCCATGCCAATGAATCAATGACACATACCTTCTATTTTTAAGTTTATGTATAACTCCACTCGCCGTGATTAATGACTCGAGCAATAGCTGTTGACCTGTTGTTCGGTAGTTTGGTTAGGTATCTTAAATTCATATTATTGGTTGCCTGTCCTTCATGTTCTACTTTCGAGTATAGCTATTTAAATAAAAATCTTCTCCAATAAGAAAATTGAATGCATGTGGGCAGTGTATTGCTCAATCTTAGCCGACATATAAATTTGGGAGGTTAAAGGAGTCGAGCTTGGTCTATTTTGAAACTGGATTCCGCAGCATCATGCAAGATTATATCAAACGTTTAGAAGGGGCCTACTATGTTCTATTTTCACTGGGTACAATTTTTTTTTATATTTTTTGGTCTGAACTGGGTATATATTATAACTAATAAGTGAGTGTTGGAAATCAGGAGGCTTGTAAAATTGGGCCAAAATCTTTTCCCTTAAATTCCTATATGTTATCAAAGCCCGTGTCTATAGGTGTATGATTTATTCTTGGGCACCAGTAGGTGGAGATATCTAGATATATAACTCGTCCACATTACAAAAAACCCTGCCACTATGGTGGTGATTGCTGAGGCTCCAATGTTTAGCGTAACCTTTTAGTTATGTAGAAAATAGGATGAACATCTTGGTTTCATTTACATTTATATTAATATTTTTATTTGTGTTATTGTTTAATGTTTATATTAGACGGCTTGACCTTCTTTGGTAACAATTTTACATCAATCATATTCCTCAGGCATGGTCTATGATATCCAAGTTGACTGAAGAGAAGGCTGCTGCTTTACAAAAAAATCAGAAACTACGTCAAGAACTGGTACGGTTTGTGGGCATTAAATCACTTGTTCTTTCTTTTCTGTGGCTTCTGGTAAACATCAGGCTCATCAGGTTTTCGACTATTGAGTTATGTCAGCTAGGTAGCAACCCATCTAAGTTTGGTAGTTGTGCAGGGTGCATAGTCGTAGCAGAAAATGACGGAAAAAGAAACAGAAATAGAGAGAATAACAATCATGGTCTTATTGTTTTACTTACTGAATTAATTGGTATTTTGGTCCCTCGATTCTTTCTGTTGCGTGCTGTTTGTGTACTCTGTTTTGTTATAACAAAATTGTTTATTGAACAGGAGCTGATGAGAAAAGAAATCACCAAAAGCAGTGGCGGTGGATATTCATTAGTGTTTGTAGTGCTCTTTGGTCTTTTGGGTATCTTGGTTGGATTCTTCATCAAGAAAACATAGAAGCTGAAGCGAAGACTACCCTTTAATTAATTACATCGATGCAGCATAAACTCTGTGTTCTCCAATTCTCAAAAACATTTTAGGCCTCTTACTCTTGATGTAAAAATTTAGTCTGACCAATATTATTGTGCGATTGTGTTGGCTTGTCCAAGCAAAGTAGATTGGTTTTCATTATGTTAGATTCTCATCCTTTACTAAATTTGTTAATTCTATTTGATGTTGAGCGATCAATTGATTGAGATTTTTTATTTTTTTATATTTTAATTAGAAGACTACCATCAGAGATTCATATCAACCTGGTCATACTTTATCTGCTTTTAATCCATTTGGAGTATTATCCTAATATCTAATATGTACTCAATCCAATCAGGGTCAAGTCTTGGATTACTTCAAACTCCGTTCTTCTTTAATAGACTGCGATTCAAATTCTGAAATCAACAGTTGGATCAAATTGGCGATACAGAAGAAAGCACGAAAGTTTGAGATTGACCTGAAAGGAGATAGAGGTGTAACTCCATATAATTCCCATTATACCTTTCCAGAGAATCTAGTTCGAAACCCTTCTGGTGTTTCATGGTTTTCCTGGCTCACACACCTGTCTTTGAACTATGTGAATATAACAAGTGAACTAGTCGAGCACTTCATATCAAACTGCCAACTTCTCCAACACCTGTTCATTTCTGGCTTCAAATATTTAGAAGACTTGAAAGTTGTTGGTCCGTTACTTCGGCTTAAGTTCCTTCAGATATGTGACTGCCTGAACTTATTTCAGCTTGAGATTTTCACTCCTTAACATCAATATTCGTGTGACGTATGCACCCTTGCTTGCTAAGACATCTATAACAGAAAACTAACTACCAGAAAAGGCATTATAGCCGACGAAATTGCAAATAACGGCCGACGAACTATTTATTCGTCGCCTATAACCATTATAGCTGACGATATCGTCGGCTAAAATGGTTATAGCCGACGATATCGTCGTCGGGTATAGTTTTGCCGACGGCGTATTTCCGACGATGTTATAACCGACGATATGTCGTCGGGTAATGGTTATAGCCGACGATATCGTCGGCTATAACCATTATAGCCGACGACTTAAATTCGTCGGCTTATATATATATTACTGTTTGCTTCTACAACTGGAGATTTTCAATTGTTTTGGAGTTATCTACCTCAGGTTGTTCTAAGAGAATGAGCCAATGCTTGTCCCTGAATTTCCAGAATTAACTAGTCTCAAGTTCTTATCATCGAGCATTGGCGGAATTAATACGCGAGGCCTTCTTCTTTTGACTTCCTTGATAGAGAGATCTCCTTACTTGCATAGATTATTGTTGAGAAGGAGTTTTGTGGGATGCAGGCATCGGGAAAGCGATGTAATTAGTGAGGCGAACACAAGTCCTCATCGATCAATCCCTTAAGATTGTTGAACTTATTGGGTTCAGTGGGTCGAAATATGAAACTGAGGTTGCCAGGCACTTAATTAACAAAGCTGTTGCGCTTAAAAAGCTCATTATTGATCTGCAGTCGAAGAAAATTCTCGAGGAGATCAATCCTTCATGCCCGCTGTCAAAGAAAATCAAAGAACTGGGGATGTCAAAAAAGTATATATGCGTTACAGCTTCAAAAGAATTTACCCCTTGGAGGTGATGAGTTAATTGTGCTATAACTTTGTTGTTATAGTTGCCGTTGTTGTTGTTGTAAAACTGTAAAAGGCAAAAGCAAAAACCGAGTCTAAAGTTACAACTGGTGAGATAAGAATCAGTTGGAGGAATATTGCAGTTCTGTTGTACGTACTGTTGTGTTTCTTTAACTTTATTTGTACCAGCATTTCTTACTTGTTATGTATAAGAGTAGGGAAAAATTCTGCTAATTCTTTAACTTCGATCGCTGCAGTGCTTCATCTTTCTATCTCATTATAGGGTCAATTTGACGTCATAGCTTATTTTTGAATTAAACTTATTTCAGCTTCTACCTTATAAATAGTAAAAAGCAGAAGCCCTATGAAGTTGAAATGGTTATCAATATAAAACCACTGCTGGTTTCTTATTGTAGTACTACGTACTTATACTGTTATACATAACTACTTTGAAAAAGGACTAGTTGCCGGTGCTTGGAGTTGTTGCTGGGATTGAGTTTGTGGTTGTGCTTCCCAGTATTCCTGGGCTCGAGGTTGAACCAGTTTCCTTGTGCTCGCCTTGGCGATGACAAGGCCGATGCTTGTGACCTTCCTGATCATGATGATGATTATGATGATGATGGTAGCGTCTATTAGCAACGAAAGCTCCAAACATGGCGCCCAACACAAACGTCAAACCCGGCTTAAATCGACCCATTTGGCTCATTTTTCTCAGAATACGTTCTCAAATCGAGCTAGATGATAAGGATACTGTAGGAAATGTATTTATTTTTTTTTTTCAGATTTGAGGTGTGAGGAGAAAGGAAGACTTGAGGGGGCCTTATATATGAATTATTGCGTGTTAGTTTTGAGTGCGTGTCAAGCCATCTTTTAATTTTTAGCGGTGAAAGGACTTTTATGAGTTTTATCAACACAAGCAAACAGAAGAGCAAAACTGAACAAGTCAAACCCTCCGAGCTAGGGAGGATCGGCCAGCAAGTGCCATGACTGCCAGAGGTCGACACCTTAGGTGACAGAGACGTCACAGAATTCGTAATCGGAGGCCTAAAGAAGCACGAGATCTGACTTGGTTAGCCCCTCGCTCAAGGGTCAATGATACTTGATAAACAATCTTTGAATTTTCTATGGACAACAAATCAAAGTCCACATCTGATGGCATATCTGCTCAAATAATTTCTAATGATTTCTGTTTATTCGATCCTTTGTCACATCATACTACAAAGATTGCAAATGGTGAAATGAATTGTTTCTGCAAATTTTGCATGGATAATAGTTGATCACGATACTGCAGCTTCTTCTCACTTTAAACATTGTAGCTCATTTTTCTTAAGTAATACATTATTATTAAGAGAAAGATATTTCAAATATTGCCAAACCGTATGAAGTGGATTGAATTAGGTTTTGGCTCTAACCCGCATCGCACCGCCCCGCGCCACCTAGCTTTTTATATGGAACATGAATTTATGAAGTAAGTATTATGTTTCTCAAAAAAAAAAAAAAAAAAAAATCAAGTACGTAATTCTGAGTGCCGACCAAGAGTTCTTTGGGCAAAGTTCATCGCTACTAACCTAGCCCCTTCTTCAAGGGTCAACAACAAAATTTATGTTAATCGAACAGTTTTATAAGGTAGACTTGATAATGGGATTAGGTATTGACTTGTAGGTACAATACTAATATATCCAGGTGTTTATATTTGAAGTGTCTTCATCTAAGATTTATGAAGATTTCTTCATCATAAACTTGAATTGAAAGACGCACTGGGCAAGATTATGGATTGCGATCAGATTTTGATCTCTGCCAGCCGCAAAACGGCAGATATGCTACTGATACCGACCACCCATTTCATAACAAATATCTACTTCGATATCCATGGACCATAGCTCAATCTCAGCCACTACCCTTTCAGTCTCAGCATTCCAATATTTCTATAAATCCTGCCTTCAATATGTGTAGTTTGTCAAGTGAAAACAGCACAAAGAAAAAGATTGCTTGTAGGGGTTCCAAGGCATTTTCTCTTTTCATTCTCCTTCACATCATATTTTTCTCTCTTGTATCCTCTCACCAGGTTCCATGCCCTCCTACAAGTCCTTCCTCCCCTCCCTCTATTCCAAAGAAGCAAGCCAAGTGTCCTAGAGACACCCTCAAGTTTGGGGTCTGTGGGAGTTGGTTAGGGTTGGTGACTGAGGTCGTCGGAACGAAACCCAGCGAGGAATGTTGCACCCTGATAAAGGGTCTGGCGGATTTTGAAGCTGCATTGTGTCTGTGTACTGCTATAAAGGCCAATGTGCTTGGGATTGTCAAGCTCAAAGTGCCTGTTGCTGTTAGCTTGCTTGTTAATGCTTGTGGGGGAAAGGTGCCCGAAGGCTTTGAGTGTGCTTGATTAGGAGCAGTATCTATTCCTAGCTAGCTTATAAGTCGCGATTGATGTACATTGCTCCTTGTACTTAATTTGTGGTCCAAATGATCAAATAAACCAATTGAAATTAACATACACTACGCCAAAGGTCCTTCCAGGCGACCGGAGAAAAACAAGGAAGGCGACTACAGAACAGCCGCACAAGACAATTTGCGATTGGAACGTAGTCGCTTATAAGACGTCGCAAGCAACATGTAGTTATATCTTAAAGGCGATGGGAATAGATACCCAGTCGCTTTTACCTCCCTCGCTAGCGACTGGAATATAATGCCGTCTCTTAATAGGTGTCCCAATTAGTGACTGGAATACCCTGTCGCTAGTAACGTTAGAGTGACTAGCTTGGGTAGTCGCTATCCTTGTTAGAGCGACTGGCTTTTGTTGTCGCTGAGTGTGTTAGAGCGACAGAGGTTTAGCTCGTCTCTTAAATGGCCATTGAAGCGACTGATTTATGTTTCTTAGTCACCTGAATCAATTCCCTGTGTATTGCGATGCAGGGCCTGTATATGTAATGCCCAGTTTTGTGCAAAAAAACCTGTATTATTCCAAAAGCTTTCACAACAACATTCAACTCAACACAGCCAACAAATCTCACACACAAACATTGCATTAACATTAAATAGAGTTTAAAACATTACATTGTCTTGAAACTCAATATCCATTACAAACCACTATACAAACTCCTAATTGTACCATAAAACTAACACAAACTAACCCAAATATGACCTAAACACTAAACCAGAAGCCGCAGCAGCCCCCTCGGCTCGTTGGTGATGAAGCAACAACCAAATAAAGAGACTAAGTGTTAGAGGGTGAGGGGTTGTCATTGGAGGTAGTACCTTCTTGCAATTGGGGTCGCTTCTCCAAAAGTTTGGCCACAGTAAGATCGAGCCACTGCTGCATCCACTTGCTGCTGCATTTGCTGCTGCATAGCGTTCATTTGCTCCGCAACTCGCTCCTGCACTTTTGCCTCCACGATGGCATCTACGTCAACACGGGAGACACCTCCTCTCTTCTTGGGCTCTCGCCTCATGTATCTGCCGAGTCCTCTATATGTTGTGCCATTTCCTTCACCAACTCGTGCCGTTATGACATTGAGTTGGGTTTCAACAGGCACTGCCTCTCCATCTTCAATGTCCGGGTGGTCTCTACTCCACTGGTCGACTTTCTCTTGAACCTCCCGTTCCATTGCCTCCTACAACATTACAGAAGAGCTAGCGTTAGTTACGTGATACAAAGAGAATATAAAACATATGAATGAATCTTAGTTTAGTTTTAGGTAATTACCATGTATGTAGCGCCAATCTTATCCTTGGCGTATGCATCCTTAAAGGCTGCGACCAAGGGGGCTGCATGTCCCACTAACGCATGCTCCTGTGCCCGATAACTAATTGCAGTGGTCCCCGAATGGTGGTTCATCCGGGTGGGAGCACTTCAGATACTCTTCATCCTCAAACTTAACTCCTGAACACAAATCAAATCAAGGATGAGTGGTGTTAAACTGGTTTCAGCAAAGGTGTTAAACTACAGGTGTCACAGCCCGACACACTTTGAGATATTGTCCGCTTTGGGAATCACCCCTCACGGTTTTGTTTCTAGGAGCTCACAAACAACTTCCCCGTAGGTCACCCATCCTGGGATTGCTACAGGACGAGCAAGCTTAACTTCGGAGTTCCTATCCCCTCCGAAGCCACTGCGCCCCCAAAACGCGTCTCATTATATTGTGCTAACCCTGCACATATAAGCATCACATCCACACTCTCTCGGGCGATGTGGGATTTGTGACCTACCTACCTGCTAACTTCCTAGCCAGGTCAGGTTTGGATCCACACAATCCACCCTCAAGCCGGGTCATCACAACAGGTATCAGCGAGCTTGAAATATCAAAATCAAGATGATAACTCACAAGTCATAACAAAAATTTTGAGGGTACTGTGACATAGATATGAAGACAAAATCTGGAAATGAAAAGAGCAGAAGAAACAAACTACATGGATGTACATATACTTGTTAATCCTGGTCCTAGCAATTTGCATAAATATATCGAGGCAACTGAGTTTACCTTATTCTCTTCACTGCCAACCACTCCCACTCTTTAGGCCGTTTAAGGAACTCCAATGGAACGTCATCGTGTTGAATGTCGATTGTATAGAAGCCCTACAGTTTAATAAAAGACAAATATTAGTAATAGTATACGTGTAATAGGTTGAAAAGTAGAAGAACATACAAAAAATTGGACACTTACTGCAATGTAGGTGTACACAATGCCCTTGAAGTCATGATCAAGATCGCCGTAAACGGAGGCAAGCATTGGTACGTCATCCTTCACCTTCATGCCTATGTCACAGGACAGTTGAGCTGCGACCTTTTTATCGGCAGGCATGTTGTGCTTATCGTCCCACTCCACAACAATTTTGGCTTTGGTAAGGCGCACCATCTCCTTCGTCTTCATACCGACCACCACACCTCTTTTTCTTTTGGGTGGTCCAGCTACACAAAATAGGGGACAAGTTATCAAATCAACATCATTAATATAATGCTTAAACACTTATCACTCCATCACTAAGACACAAAGTGTGATAACTTGATAAAAAGAAGTTAATTGAGTTCAAAAAACAGAAAATGAGAGTCTCTTTGATAAATATCATATCAAATTGGAAATCAAGCCCCAAATCAACTACCGCACTAATCCTAGTGTGACTCTATTTCCATGAAGCCCGTACATAACTTGAAAATCAATGGCCATTCTTGTTCCACTGTTCTTGCCCTTGAGAAGAACAAAATATACACCTAAAATGATGAACCTTATCAGTAATTACCAATAGAAGCAAGTAATTAAGATTTCCAACAAGAACAAGACTTAAACCAACAAAATGCATCACTTCAATGAAACTTAAACCAACAAGAACACGATTCAATACCACAAAATGCATCACTTCACTGCAAAAAAAAAGATCAAACTTTTGCACAAAACTGAGAACACCCATTCACACCAGAACATTCAAACTACAAGAAATGTACTTTGAAACACATTATCACCAATTCATCAATTACCTGATGGGTCGACGACCAGATCTTTGCAGCGAATGGGAGTCGGTGGTGGAAGCAGAATTCCTTGGAGTGGGAGTTATGGGGTAGTTGGAGTGGGAGGCAGAATTCGTCGATTGTAGAGACTGCGGGTTGATTAGAGGACCCAGTTCGAAGTCCAGGTCGATGTCGTCGTTGGGAGCAGAACCAGCAGCGGCAGCGGAGGTGTCGACTAAACCAGGAGCAGAAATAGTCCGAGGTGGTGGGGGTGGTGGTGGTGGCTGTACAGGAACTGATGCGGCGGTGGGGGTGGTTTCTGCAGATTCCGAGGTGGTGGCGGAATTGGAAAGCGGCGCCGGCGTCGATGATCTTCGTTTCCGAAGAGTCGATTTAATAGCTGCATTATCAGCTAGGCGTTGGGCCATTGTCTTCACGAAACGTGGTTTAACGTTCTTCAGAGGCATTTTGTGATTTCGGGTGATTTAGAATTGGGGATTGGGGCTGAAATTGGGGGTTAGGGTTTGAGAATTTGGGGCTAAGGAATGAGGGAAGATGATGAGTGTGAGAAGATTGGGGATGAAATTAGGGTTTCTGGGTTTGGGTATCTGGGTTTGAGATCGGAGAGTGAGAAGAGAGTGAGGAGTGAGAAGAGGAAGACTGAGTCGAAGAAATTGGGTTTTAATTGAACCCTATAGGCGATGGCAAAATAATAACCCCGTCGCACCATGTATTACGAAATGTAATTTCAAATTTTGGCTGAAAATTTTGGCGGAAACCAACTGGCCAATTCTCAAAACATTTTAGAGCGACTAATATATACAACTTAGTCGCCTCACATACTCTGAAGCGACTTATTTAATAACATAGTGACTTCAAAACTTGAGAATTGAAACAAATTTATAATTACAAAGAATGCTTATATGCAACGGCCCTCCGATTGAGTCTAATACCCCTAATCTATGACAACTACACATAATGAGAGTTGTGGTTCAAATTAGAACCAAAACGGAGGTTGTTAGAGTCGCGGTCAAAGCGTAGTTTTAAAGTCAAAGGGTATAGATATGCGATTTCCCGAACGATCGAACGGTAAAATCACACCCGATTCATTCCAAATTTTAACCACATACTCTATAATATGTACGTTCAAAATTTAATGGTCATTTTGTTCAAATGGATTACCTTGATAAATCAAGTTCTAAATGAGAGGTTAAGTTTCATAACCGTTTCATTGAGTTAAGAAAGTAAGTGTTGGTTATTAAAGGCGCTATATGCTACCGACATCCGATTGAGAAATTGACCGTTAGATATAATAAGTATGTAAAAACAATGATGTGGTTCAAATTTTGAGCAAATCGAAGGTCGTTAGGGTCGCGGATCGTGAGAAAAACGCTTTGGTCAAATCGTAGTTGTGCGGTTAACATAGTTACATATTAGGTTTTTTCGACTTTTGAATGGTTAAATAACATCCGATTTGTACCAAATTTTAATTACTTACTCTACAATACATACATTAACATGTCTATCGTTCAAAACGTCCTAACGTTTTATATTTTTGCATACTCTATAAGTAAAATATATCTTATATGAAGGAAATAAGCGACGGGTATACATAAGATTAGTCGCTTAGAGATCTTTTAAGCTACCTAATCAATATCTTAGTCGCTTATAGTTTTCTATATAAATCTAAGTTTTCTATATAAATCTAAGACCTACCAGTTGGGTGTTGAAGAAATAGAATGCAGTTTTGGCTCTGTGACACTCATCACAAATAGAGTTTAGGTACATGAATGAATAAAAATGATCAATCATATTCATGTAGCCACTCATCGTCATAATCGTCATGATCCTCCTCCTTATTGGCATCATCATCTTCTTTGTCGTCGTCCGAATCTTCATACCCGACGTTATCGTCGTCTTCTTCATCATCACTATCCTCTTCCTCTTCATCTTCATCACCATCCTCGTCATTGTCAAAGTTAGTGTTAGGCTCAATGTGTGGTAGTTCGCCGTAGTCCATTGTGAAACCGTCTATAGGAATGTAATTTGTGATCGAGTCTGGTGTAGGTTCTTGATAAGGTTCATCCACTTCAAGTCGTTTACTTTCATCCGTTGTAAGTGTACTAGTAGAAGCCCTCTCTGCAACAATCTGCTGTCTTCGGTCATACATAGAGGGAATGTCTGCACGCTCACCGTGCTCTTCCCATATAGTATAACCACTCATAAAGCCGTTATTCCACAAATGATGAAACATGTCAGATAATGGCAGAGGAACCCATTGTAACTGACATTGTTTATACGGGCACTTGTGCAATTTCGGTTCGGTCTTGCAATTGGAGGCCGCAAAATTACAAAATTCTGTTATCCCATCAAGAAACCTTTTATCACCTCTACATAATCCCATCCAACTCTTATCCCCTTGGTATGCCATCTAGAGAAGAATAATTTCACAAATAATGTATTAATAATTGCCAAATTTTGTCAAATACACTACAATAAAACTTTCAAAATAGTCTATATAATGATACTATAAATTTAACTATGCACATATTATACCAAAACTCTAAATTCTCAACCAAATTCCTTAATAATTCTAACACTAATTCACTAATCAACCACAAATAAACAAAAAGTCATCAATTTAAATTACACTATCCACTATATATATAAATATATATATATATATATATATATATATATTTCAACATTTTCTTACTCTAAGAGTCTAAATTTGAATGTAAACATATTATAACACAAATATGGTAAAAAAACACAAAATCTATACAAAATCTATCACAAATTAAAGAACCCAATGGTAAATTACACACAAATACATCAAAATATGAAGATCAAACCCAAAATTTCAAAACCTACAATCAACATAGTAACACAAAAAATGGTATTTAAGATGAAAAGGAGAGATCACACTAACCTTCAAAGCAATTAGAAGTGAAGACCCAACCTTTACAACCCCGAAAGAGAAAAAATCACCAATTTTCAGCAAAATCGCAGCAGAGCTGCATTTTTTTACTTTCCAGCACTTTACAATTCTGGAAAAAGTGCGACGCAAAAGATATATGCGACGTAACAAGTATGATAGTCGCTCTAAATGTGAAAGCGACAGGAATCTTGCTACGGAGAAAGGGGCACGGCAGTTTCAGTCGCTTAGAATGGTTTAAGGCGACTGGTAACGTCTCTGTCGCTTATTATCGTGCACAGGTGCGACATGTCGTATTTCAGTCGCACTAGATATTGTTAAGCGACTTACCTGTTTCCCTTGACTTTTCCTCCGTCGCTTGACGAGCAACATGGTGTAGTGATAGCTTTGGTAGACCAAAACCCCCAACCTTATCTATACTATACTATAGTCCAGCCTAGAGTTACATTTTCTTTTTGTTTATGGATTTTGTTTTGTTTTGTTTCTTTGTTCGTATGTTTCTTTGTTTATGCTATAGCAATTGGACATAAAATAGCTTTATGAATTTTACTGGTCGAAGAAGTTGTTACATTAAAATAATTATAGAAGAAGCACATTCTGGATAATCATAGGCGCTTTCTCTAACAAATACTCATCTCAATCAGCATAACTAGCAAAGTGTGCCAATCTGTGAGCAATACTGATTGTTTCTCGATAAATAGACCGCAAAGAAAAGGAATGGATAGCCCTTAAATAGTTGTGGCAATCTTCCACAACATTACCAACCTCTCATTAAAAGCCTTCTTTTATTCACACACAAACATATGGAATCGACCCAAACTTGAGAGTCAAATTTGAGTGTTACCAAAAAGAAAAAAAGGCAAATAAAATCAACATAGGTACAAATTTAGAGAACACCAAATAATGAACATGGAAAATACTGAAAATGATCAATCTGATGAAATTAACCGAGCCATACAAGCAATCTAGGCGCATTGGAACCCAGATGGAACGCCCTTCCCACAGTAATTCAAAAGCAAGCTCAAAGAGACCGGCACGTTCAGATTGATCCCGAGAATGTTGGCCTTAATAGCAGTGCAGAGGCACACAGCAGCTTCAAGATCAACAAGACCCTCAATGAGGCTGCAGCATGGGGTCTTTGGTGGGGTGCCCACGACAAGGTGCACCAAGTCATTCAACAAATTAGCACACACTCCTAGCTTAAGGGTGTCCTTGGGACAAGTTGCAGCCGCTGGTGGCGTTGGCGTTGGGCTTTTCGGTGGTGGCGGGCAAGGGACATAATGAGTTGCACTGACTGTTGTGAAGAACACTAGGTTGAGGCAGAGGAGAAGAGCGACAGTTGCCACTGCCTTAGAAGAAGCCATTTTTGCTTGGGACTGAAGCAATCAAAATCTTCGAGCAGTGGACTAACTGGTCGATAATTTTTGAGGTGTGGATATAGTAACCAGAATTAGGGTATTTATAGGGTTTTTGTTACAACTTTGGAATCTGAAACTTCCAAAGAGACAACAGTCTCTTTTGCATGCATGTGAGCAAACAGTGCAGTGTTTTGGAGGTTACTGTGTAAGTTGCTGGCATGGCGGTGCAACTTGAAGAAGACGGCCAGTTCTCCACTTTTGGAACATTGTGTATATATATTCGGGTTTCTAAATAACCAAAAAAGGACAACGGCTGGTAGTCTAATTAATATCAGTCACATTAGTGATGAGGCTTATATCTCTTTAAACTTGTCCTCTCTCGGCCAAGATGGTTGCAGATTCCCCTTTCATTAACTCAAACAAGGATTAGTGTTATAAAACTATGAAATTCCACCCTAGCTAGCTAATTAATAAAATATCATCTCCAGACTAACATTAAACCAGTTTTACTGAAATGATAACATTTCTAAGATTCCTCTTCCTCCAAGGCCGAATCCGGGATCACCATTCATTTAGGTCTGAGAAGTAGTGAAGACATTATTCCATTTCTTCCATTTCATGGTTATAAGCTAAGTATGTATTTGTGTAAAAGTGACAGGCAGCGTATTCACGGTTTTGTTCCTGACTTTCATCTCAGATAGTGGATTGTCATTTATAGGCTCTTCCGTAATTATGGCTTTTGTTGTTCTTCAAATTGATGTATTCTTTAAAAAAAGAAAAAAAAAGAAAGGGGAATCCAGGACCAAAAAGGTTTATTTTCTTGCAAACCCCCAGTATTTTTGTTGTGCCAGGAAATCCTAATTTGCTTGAAATTGAAACTACTAATCTTTTTCAGAAATGGATTCCTATCATTATTTTTTACTCTATAAATAATGAGTTCAGTGTAACTTAGACTCATAATCAAGACATCCTGTAGCAGCAGTTACTTTTGATATCAAACCATGTCAACTCGGAGTCGTAGAGAAAGAGAAGCGCTTCAACCAATAATAAGAAGAAAAAGGACATTAGGGCAAAG
Source organism: Potentilla sterilis (assembly GCA_963682095.1). NCBI lineage: Eukaryota > Viridiplantae > Streptophyta > Magnoliopsida > Rosales > Rosaceae > Potentilla > Potentilla sterilis. Next base: position 39,551,318 of record OY821763.1, on the reverse strand, counting down.
ACTAGGGAGAATTCAAGCCCTCATTCTGTTATCCTTCCTTGGTTTAGTATTTCTGGCAATGCTGGTTTTTAATATAACCTTAGTATACGACGCATTTACTTAAATTGTGTCTTGCATCTCCAGTAGATGCTTGTTTAAATGTTTTAATTATTCACGGTTTTTCCGAAATATTTATTGTAGCTTTAGGTAGTTCATGACTTCATGTTCCATCTTATGTATTCAATCATGGCACTAAAGTGTAAAATGTAAGAATGATTTATTTGATTTACGATAAATAGCCTAATTTACTAACGTATATCTTCAATCGTTTCTGAATTACAAATTTTTATGTACCTATAATTTTTTTTTATTCTTTAAGGCTTTATATATATAGTTTTCTCTTCTTAGTCTTCTATATATCGATCAGTGTTTATTCATGGTGCTTAGAAAAGCATACAATTCATGGAATGCATGAATATGAAGAAGCAGATTGTGTTGCCCATTATCTGTCGAGAGAAGTTTCGAGGAAGCTTTGGACAAAAATGAAAATGATCAAAATGCTGCCAATATGACTGGTGGAGATAAGTCATTGGTCGAAGTTAATTTTCAATGGAAAATGATTGTTGGCCTACAAAATTTAGGCCTCAAAGATCTCAATCTTATGCGTCATGACTTGTCACATAGACACATCATATTTTTAAACAAAATACGACATGTTATTCTTGAGTAAAATACTATCATATCTATCCTTTACAAATTTAATTGTTCTAGATTATTTGTGTTTTCTTCTAGAAAAAAACATATTTATTTTAGTTTATTTTTCTCTTCATTACACTCATATCTAGATTTAAGCACCAAAATACGATGTGAAAATACATAGATGTCAAACTTTGATTATGTTTTGTTCAATACAAATTTTGATTATTAGTATAAATTGTAGACAGCCTAATGTTTCATTAGTCTAGTCTAAAACTATTGATGCATTCTCTCACTTCTGTATTTTTTTCAGATAGCAGTTGTACAATTACCATAGAAAAATCAATACCGAATTCATTTTCTTCGTCTTTTTTGTTCAGTTAGTTTCCTTCAGTCTCTCTGCAAATTTTCACCACCACATCAGAAATTTAGCACTTAGTATATTAAACTAAATAACTACTCAAGTTGTCAATTGTTGTCTAGTTTTCCTTTACTATTAGTTTATATATTGATACTATTTTGCTTCATGCTATTGGTATAATTATTACTAACAAATACAAGTATTCATGCATAGCTAGGTGATAGGTGGAAGGAAACAAAAAATCTTGATTCTGAGAGGATAGTAGCAAAACTACATATGGAACTCTCGTAAGTGGGCAAAAACAAATTGGTGGCCGGTTGGACTTGCAGATTCAGCCTCCCAAGTTCCTGCAGCGAATTCAAAAATTTGAATCTTCATTTCGTAAATAGACTCTCCAATTTGCTACAAATTAATACAACCAGCTGATAATTTCTTGGATTAGTCTGGTGACCCTTCAACCCTCTCCGATCACTTGATAGGGGTTCAACACCTCAACTTCAACCCGACCTTGATGTGTACGGGTGTGTACAAGTACATCTTGATTTTGTTTTTTTTTTTTTTAGAAAGGGGTACATCTTGATTCTTTAAATGACTATTAGAACTGTATGATGGTATGTTCTCATCTTGATCATTTGTCTTCAATATTTAAGTGATTGGAATTTGTTTGAACTATCGGGTGGCAGTGCTCATCTTAATTGCTTTAGATTTTGCTCAGCTTTGAAACGGTATTTGGAGCCAGGAGGACAGACATTCATTATCAAATTTTTTTATTGTTCTGACTACTGACTTTTGACACAGGAATGATCATGAATCATGATCGATCTACTAACAAAAAATAATTATTTCTTATTGGTAATGACAATGATGATAATAAACAAACCAACAAGGCGCGCAACGACTACTAGGATTTTCCATTTTTCTAATTAATCCCGTGGAAACCGTGTTTACAGTTCTATCTCAGCAACTTCATATCCCCAACAACTGCAAGAAATTCCTCCTCGCTCTAACTTAATTACTAGCCCCAATCATTGATCAGCTCCCCTGATTGAAAAGCTTTAGTCTCCCCTGTGCATGTTAACTTATGGCTGGTGCTTCCTCATCGTCTGGAGGCAGTTGGAAATACGACGTTTTCATCAATTTCCGAGGCGAAGACACTCGTAGGTCTTTCGTCTGCCATCTTTACGACGCTCTGATACAGAAAGCACTCGACACTTTCATAGACTCTGAAGAGCTTCGAAAAGGCGACGACCTATCGGAGCTGCTCAGAGCCATACAAGACTCGAGGCTTTCGATTGTAGTTTTTTTCTAAAAGCTATGCGTCTTCTACATGGTGCTTAAAAGAACTGGTCCAGATTCTGGAGTGCATGGATCGGCAGAGACAGATTGTGGTGCCCATTTTCTATGAAGTTGATCCTTCCCACGTTCGCAAACTCAAGGATAGTTTTGCAGAAGCTTTTGCAAAACATGTAAACGATTCCAATGTCTGCAATGAAGAGTTGGAGAGTTGAAAGTCCAGTTTAACGAGAACCACCAATTTATCCGGCTACGACTCAAGAAATTATCAGTAATGTTTTGCATACTCTACTTAATAAATTAATAATTAGTCTCTCTTTGCATATTTTATTTGATTGATTTATTACTTTCCAATTTCGGTACAATGTGATGTGTATATGTAAGCATGTAACTTAAAAAATTGTAAATTAATTGTTACAAAAATGAGAAGAAAAAAAAAATTTCGTATAATACAAAAATAAGAAATTGTTAAGATCCCACTACTGGAAAACAGGTCTGAAGCGACGAATATTGAAACGGGAAAATCAAAATTCGTCGCCTCAACACATTGAAGCGACTGATATTGGAGTTGTCGCTGCAGAAAACAAGAGCGACGACTTTTGATCAATAGTCGTCGCTCACAAATTATTGAAGAGACGAATATTGGTATGTTGTCGCCTACGAACAATGTTTTGTAAACTGTAGCGACGAAAATTCAATCTTCGTCGCCGACTCAAAATTCAAGCGACGAAGTTGATAACCTTCGTCAATATTCGTCGCTGAGATATGAAACTAAGTGACGAGTTTTGATCAATAGTCGTCGCTTCATGTTTTAAAATCTGGTCAACCATATTTTCATAAAACTTATCAGACGAAAACGCTATTACGTACCTTTAGATGACCTTGTTTCGTCGACTCTTCTAAACATTAAACTCTCAAATAAATGAGACGTAATCAACCATGTAAAAATTTGGTAACTTTTACCTCCCGATACTATGGTTTCCCATAGAGAGAAATAAGTTTAAATAAGGTTGACCGCATCGATCGGGGCTCTAATTTTGTCGGAATTAAATGATTTTTTTACCATAACCGTATTTCATCATAATGATCAAATGTTATTTCGCAGTGTTTTTAAAAATTTGACTTCTTTTATATAGTTGCTTTGAAAAGTTGTACACTTGAGTATAATCTTATAATCAAATTATACCGTATTAGTAAGCATGTTGTCATTATAATAACTAAATTCACAAAATGAAAATTTTGACCGTCTGATGTGATCGTTATAATTAAATATGAGTAGGGTAGAAAAATCAACTCATTTCGTGAACGCTCGATACTCGATCGAAATAGTCAACCAGATTTTCATAAAACTTATAAGACGAAAACGCTATCACTACCAGAAAAGGGGTCATAGCCGACGATATGAAAAAAACGGCCGACGAAAGAGTACTTCGTTGGCTATAAGGGGTTATAGCCGACGAATTACTCTTTCGTCGGCCACATCGTCGGCTATAATATTATAACCGACAACTCGTCGGTTATAATATTATAGCCGACGAGTCGTCGGCTATTCCTTGACGTCGTCGGCTATAACTATAGCCGACGAAATTTTTTTTGTTATAGCCGACGAGGAGGGTCTTCTTCGGCTATAACCCTTATATCAGATCTATTCTGCACCAGCGAGCTCACTTTGTCGAAATTTTTTCGAAAAATTTCGAAAACGCTCTGAAATCGTCCAAAACCTCGGCCATAAGCTTGAAAGGTACGTATATTGCTGTGTGTGTTGATTTAGTTGGTTATATGCAGAAGTGTGTTAATTTAGAGTTTAATTAGAATAAATGTGTGATTAATTTGATATATATATGTATTGAGATGAGATTATTAATGGGTTGATATGTTGGTTAGATAGAATTGAAGTTTTGTTGAAGATTAGTGATTGATTGTTGATTTAGAGGTGATTTTAGATGAATTTGATGAAAAAATGTATATATATATTAATTAATTTAATTGTAATTAAAAATATATTGTTGGTATATATAAAAAATATATTGTGTTTAATTAATTAGGGAGATTGACGATGTTTTAATTAATTTAGGGATGTGTATATATATATATATATATATATGTGTAATGATGAATTTTTTAATTAATTAGTACGTACGTACGTACGTAGTACGTGCATATATACATATCTATATATAATTATATTTATTTATTGAATTTACAGGATGGACAAGAGTTGGATTACCCTTGGAAGATGGGATCAGGCGTATCATGATGGAGTTAGGAGTTTCCTGGAATTTGTGATGGCTAACTGTGGAGACACTACACTTCATTATTGCCCGTGTAAAAACTGCAAGTGTGCCAGCCCACGACAACGTTTTTCCATAGAGAAAGTGGAGCAACACCTGGCTAGATATGGATTTTGGGTCCTATACACTAATTGGATTTATTACGGTGAACCAGAGTTTGCGGGTCCTCATGATCATGGACAATTTGCCGAGAGAGGGAGTTCGTCCAATGATCCAACAACGAACTGGATCAACGATATGTTTCCTCGTGAGAGCGGTGTCTTTGATGAAGCACCAGATGTGCAACTCCCTCATCCGGAGATGGAGTGTTTCCCTGATATTGAGCCACTCGAGCCATTACCCCGATCACCGGTCAACACAAGTGGTATGGAAAAGTACAACAACCTGATCGCATTGCAACAGACTCCGTTGTACCCCGGATGCAGTAAGACTGTCCTTGAATCTGTCATGGGAGTGATGAAGATCAAAACGGAGAACAAAGGCACTGTCAAATCGGTTGATGATTGGCTGAAGATATGGGGGGGGGCGATGCCCCCCGGACATCGGCTTCCTACCAGTCATCATAAGGTGCGACATATCCTTAAAGATCTCGGCCTTTCCTACATCAAGATTCATGCATGCAGATACGATTGTGTTCTGTTTTACGGGGAAGGACTTGCAGATCTTGAATACTGCCCAGTATGCAATACAGAGCGGTATAAGTTCACTCCTAAAGGGAACAAGAAAGCTGTGAAGATACTTCGGTACTTCCCGCTGATTGATAGGCTTGAGCGGTTGTTCATGTGTGCTTTCACGGCCGAAGCTATGAGATGGTGAGCTGAGAGGAATGTGCCTGACGATGACACCCTTAGACATCCCGCCGACGGAGAGGCTTAGAAGAAGAATGTGTTGGAGTTTCCTGAATTTGCATCAGAGGTTCGAAATGTTTGGCTAGGGCTATCATCCGACGGTTTCAATCCTTTTGGCAAGAAAGAGCTTCAGTACAGTGTGTGGCCAGTTATTTTGATTCCGTACAACCTTCCACCGTGGATGTGCATGAAGAAGGAATATAACATGCTCACATTGTTGATTCCAGGCCCAGGTTATCCGGGAAAGTGTCTCGATGTGTATTTGAGACCCGTAATTGAGGAGCTTCGGTACTTGAGTCTGAAAGGCCACCTGGTCTACGACCGGTTCAAAAATGAGATGTTCCGGATGCGTGCTATGCTTGTTGGCACGATCAGTGACTTTCCTGGGAGGGGTATGTTGTCGGGCAGCGTCACCAGGGGTTACAGGGCTTGTTCAGAGTGCATGACTGTTGATTGCTCCAGTCCTCATTGCAGCAAGATTGTCCAGATGCGTCACCGTTGTTGGCTTCTGCATGACCATCCATTTAGGGACGATGCACAGGCTTTTGATGGGACTGAAGAAAGGGGCTGGGCACCCGAGCAATGGACAGGGGAGGAAATATTGGCAGTGTTGAATGAGTATGACTTTGGTCCGCTTAGCAATCATCCCGATGTGTTGCGCACGATTCCAGAGAGGCCCGATCGGTATAGGTTCTGGTCACACAAGAGCATCTTCTGGGAACTTCCTTATTGGTCCAGGTTGGCTATCAGACACTACCTGGATGTCATGCATATAGAGAAGAACGTGTGTGAAGCCGTGGTTGGCACAGTTTTGAATTAGGAGAAGAAAACGAAAGACACCCCCAAGGCACGCGTTGATCTGAGAAATATGGGACTGCGGGACCATTTGTGGTTGAGAGAGGGCAGGAGCAAAATGCCCCAAGCTTCTTACACCGTCACCAGGGACCAGAAACATGAAATCTTTGGATGGATGAGTAATGTCAGGTAACTTTTTATTAGGCATGTATTCCAGAAGCATGGGACTGCATGAAATCTAATTGTTGTTAATGGCTATGCAGGTATCCTTATGGCTATGCGGGTAACATAAGTAAGTGTGTTAACTACCGAGACAACAAGATGTACGGATTGAAGAGTCACGACTGCCATGTACTGCTTCAACGCCTCTTCCCTATTTTCATTCGAGCGTACTTGGAGGATGAAGTGGTTGAGCCGTTGGTGGCGTTGTCAAGATTCTTCCAGAAGTTATGCGCTAGAGAAGTTAGAAAATCAGACCTCATGAGAATGCATGAGGAAATCGTTTTTATCTTGTGCAAGTTCGAGAGGATATTTCCCCCAAACTTCTTTGACATCATGCCTCACCTGATGATCCATCTTCCCCAACAATTGTTGCTTACCGGTCCCGTACACTATACTTGGATGTATCCCATCGAAAGGTACATGTTATTCATAAATTTGATTTATACATGTTTTTAAATAAAATTTGCATGCTCTTAACATGCACTTGTTAACCTTGCAGACAACTTGGAGACTACAAGAAATATGTGCACAATAAATCTGCGCCTGAGGGGTGTATTGCTGAAGCTTACATTGCGCATGAGTGTATAACGTACGCCAAGTTGTACTTGGGAGCGATGGAGGACCCCCCACAACATCCAAGTCGAGATGACCCCGAGTTCAACCTATCTATCGTCGCCAACGATGTTGTACCATACGGAAGCTTCAAGAAGAAGGGTGTGGACAAGTTGCCTGACCATGAGGTAGGGATTGCCCACTGGTGGGTTCTAATAAACTGTCCGGAGGTACAATATTGGAAACGAACCCATCTCAACTGCAAGGAAGTTGGCGGTGATCTCGAGTACCACAACACGACGTTTGCAGACTATTTTCCACAATGGGTAAGTGTATAAATATATATATTAGATGACTTTCTTTTACAGTTCCCTATTCTTTAATCATAAACACACCAAGTGATTTGAGTTATATTTTTCAGCTGATGCACGTGGCTGCGAAGGGTGGTCATAGAAATTACTCAGAGGAATTGAGGCTGTTGTCGATGAAGCCGATATCTTCCACAGTCCACCCAATGTGTGATGTCAACGGCGTTAAGTATATATGTGAAGCTAGAGACGGGGAACGCAAAACACAGAATTGTGGGGTGATGGTCGATGGTGCAGAGGGGGGCGTGGATTATTACGGTGTCCTACAGTCAGTTGTTGAACTCATTTATGGGAACTGCATGAAAGTCCACTTGTTCAAGTGTCGATGGTTTGATACTAGGCCGCACCGCATAAGGACCGATCAGTACGGCATACTTTCGGTGAATACCGCCACTAGTGTGTATGAAGATGACCCCTTTGTTTTCGCCACAGCGGCCAAAAAGGTCTTTTATCTTGATGATCCATTGAACAAAGGCACGTGGAAGGTAGTTAACCATGTGTCTCAGCGAGACATATACAGTGCTACCACACTTGGTGTGAGCACAGAGTGTCAAGAAGCGACCGCATACCAAGAGCCGGACGCCGTCGACATTCCGGAATCCTCCACCATCCGCGATAATAATGTGACGCTGGGCAGAGTGGTTCGACTTCCTAGGGGTCAGGTGCCCATGTATGATGTTAATCCGAATCGTCTATCTCAGGCAGATGATGACTCAGACGACGAGGATATTCACCGAAAGTATGCCTCAAGTGATGAGGATGATTCTGATTATCATCCTTAGTATACTATTTATGTATGTATTTGTGTACGATGGTGCATGCATGTATGAATACATTTTTTGTCCTTAATTACCGTTTTCGGAGTTTATGGGAAATTGTATTGAATTGTTTGTGCGATGTTCAGGAATTTATCAGGTGAAATAGGCAATTTTCAGGCCCTAAATGGTAAATTTTCAGAAAGATAAGCATTATAGCCGACGAAATGGACCATACTTCGTCGGCTATAATGCCCATTCTGGGTAATTTAATATGCAAGTCGTCAGCTAACGACAAAACGTTGAAGGTCGTCGGCTAAAGTATAGCCGACGACTTGCAATTCATCGGCTATAACCGGCCCGCCCCCCGCACAGCCCAAGGCCTGGCCCGTACCTCGGCCCGCAAAACCCAACTTCTAACTGGCCCGGATGTTGACCGAAACCATTGCTTCATCCTTCAAATGCAAATGTGTCGTGAAATAAGATATGACCGAAATATTGAAATACGTCTACGGTTGAAAAATGAGAAGATTCCGACAAAATCTGTGTGCCGAATGTTGCGGTTAGCTGTTTTTTACTTCCGTTTTCCTATGGGTAGCCTAGCGGTCGGTAAATATTTTGAGGAAAATTTTTATACGATTAGTTGCGTCTCGATTTGAAACTATTCTGTGTTGAAGGTCAGGCAAAAAAACGTCATTTAGACGGGCCAATTGCCGTTTTAAAGCGTTTAGAGGTTTGACTTTGCAGTTTGACCAAGGAATAGCCGACGAAATATTTAACTTCGTCGGCTAAACTCTTGCGATCCGCGCCGTTTCATTGTCCGCCGTTGGATGGGGGAGATCGGACGGCTGCTGAGCGCGTGAAGTATAGCCGACGATATTAAAGGTATAGCCGACGACATTCATACTATAGGCCACGAAATGGCTAAATTCGTCGGCTATAACCGGCCCGCCCCCCGCACAGCCCAAGGCTTGGCTCGGACCTCGGCTCGCAAAGCCAAACTTCGGCCCGGCCCGGATTTAGGGTCAGAGTATAGCCGACGAATTAAAATGGACATCGTCGGCTATAGTCCTTCGATTTAAAGCGAAGCAGACAGCGCCTCCCTCATTTTCTCCCGGCTCCCCTTAAAACCCTAATCGCCGCCCGACCCTCCCCGACGCCGACCGACCACCACCGACCCTCCCCGAGCCCTCCCCGTCCCTACCCGACCCCTCCTCGACCCCTCCCCGTCCTTCCCGACCTTCACTGATTCCAAAACAGGTGCGAACGCAGCCCCCGCCCCTAGCCGCCGTCGCCGCCGCACCGCACCACCACCGGACCTCGTCCCCGTCGCACCACCATGTCAGGTAGTCCCGGCTCTCCCTCATTTGTGATTTATTGAATTATTTAGGGTTTTGAGTTAGAATTTTTTTGATTGAATTAGGGTTAATTGTTTTTTAGGGTTAAATGATTTAGGTATAAGTGTTTTAGGGCTAATTGTGAATTTTGTGGAATTTTTTTTAATTTTGTGGAATTAACAAGAATTTTTAGGAGGATATATATATATATATAATTAGGTATAAATATATTTAGGTATATATATATTTAATGAAGTTTTTTATTTTTTTGTGGAATTTTTGTGAAATTTATGGAATTTATATACTAATTGTGCAGAAAACCGCCGCGCTGTAGACCGCTGGATTGCCAGACCGAGCGAGAGCGACCCCGAAGCTCAGGAAGGACACAGCCGTGGGGGGGGGGGGGGGGGGGGGGGGCGGACCCAGCGGTCGTCGGGGCCTACGCCGGCCAATGAACAGGCTCGAGGAGACGTTGATGGGATTTACCCCGAGCGATACACGTGGGGGCTCATCGTATGAGTCGACGGGAGCGGGCCCAATCTCGAGCGTCAGAGGAGGACGCACAGCCGCACCCTCCAGACCCCACTGCACTTCAGCACTGTTCCAGGATCGGCAGCCGACCCCACCGCGCGACGATCAGGACCCTCCAGAGATGCTCCCTGTCCCCCCACAGCGACAGCGTCCACAGCGACAGGGCCCACCGACAGGGCCCACCGACAGGGCCCACCGACAGGGGGATTAGGCCCCTCAGGGTCCACGCCCCGTATGTTTCCGCCATCGGGGATGTACATGGTCCAGTTCCTCCCTGCCATCCCCGAGTACGACGCTAGGGGGAGGCAGATTTGGAGGCACGACCGGCCGCACGAGATTCCCTGGGAGGAGGCCTACGTCCACAGGAATTTCGACTCAGAGGACTGCCGCGGCCTGTGGTGTGTTCGTGAGAAGGACAAACAGTACAACGACGCAGGTAATTAGTTAGTTTAATTAATTATTTAGATTGTTTAATTAATTATTTAACTACGTCGAAGCTTAGTTCATAATTAGTTAGTAAATTAAATTAGTTAGGTCGTTAGTTAGTTATTAAATTAAATTAGTTAGTTAGTTAGTAAATTAAATGTGTTAGTTAGTTAGTAATTTAAATTAGTTAGTAAATTAAAGAATTTAGCTAGTTAATCTAGTTACTAAATTAAATTATTTAGTAAATTAATTTAATTTAGCTAGTTAGTTATTAAATTAAATTATTTAGCAAATTATTTAGTTAGTTAATTACTAAATTAAATTAGTTAGTTAGTAAATTATGTACGTAGTTGGTTAGTCAATTAGTTAGTTAGTACGTAATTTTTATTAGGCATGTATTCATTTTAATTATGAAATAGGCGTCCTCGTAAATAAACCTGCGGGGACGAGAAGGACCAGAGGGCCAGCGAACATGTCGACCCTGGAGAGGGAACTCGCTGGTGGGATCAGGGAGATCCTGCCCGGTCCCGGTGAGGATGGACGCCCGATCGAGAGGAGAGAAACCACGACCAAGTATATCAACGCGACGGGCATGATCGTGCGGGACAGGGTCCCAATGTTGTGGCCCGACTGGGGCTCTGTGCACGATGACATCAAGGCGCGAGTGTACAATGCACTGTCGGTGAGTTAAATCGTATTTTTATTATAGAAAATAAACATTTATGAATTGAGTCCTTATAACTATATAAAAATATTTTCTAATTAATTTATAATATTGCAGCAATGGTTTAGAGTCCATCCTACCTTGGACTAGTGGAGAGACGAGCAGCTGAAGAACATGTTATGTGTTTCGCGTTATTTTACTATCATTTGAGTTAGATTGAAGACGATTAAAGATGTACGAATATATCTAACAGTTGTGTTTTGTTAATATAGGTACTCCGAGTGGAAGAACGAGCTGTCGACGCACCACAGGACGTACCATGTGGAGACGGGCTTGGGGCGAGGTGCAACCCCCCACGAGTTCCGGTACAGGGAGTATGAGTGGCTATGGCTGGTAGCCTACTTCGGGAGCGACAGGGTCTCGGTAAGAAAATTTAGCCTAGTCTATAACTTTTTAATGTTATTTAGTAATTAAATTATGTAGTTACTAAATTAAATTAATTAGTTAGTTAGTTAGTTATTAAATTAAGTTAGTTAGTTAGTTACATAGTTAGTTAGTTCGTTACTAAATTAAATTAAATTAAATTAAATTAGGTAGTTAGTAAGTTAGTTAGTTACTAAATTAAATTAGTTAGTTAGGTAGTTACTAATTAAATTAAATTAGTTAGTAACTAAATTAGTTAATAATTTTTTTTTGGTTAGTTCCTAATATTTTAAGTTAGTTATTAATTTATATTTGCGTTTATATGTTCGTTCTTATAATAAAGAAAATCTCGAAGACGAACAGCGACAACCGCAAGATGAACGAGCACCCCCACCACGGCGGCGCCCGCTCCTGGAGGCAGTGGGCAGAGATTGCAAGGAGGGACTGACCGCTGAGGCCGTTGTCGTGGATTCATGCGCAGATGTATCCGGACCGTCCCGACCAAGTGGTAAGTATTCGCCCATCTTCAATAAAAGTGTTTCATTCAATTAATTTATATATATTTTTTTATTAATTCGTTTATTATATTTTCTTGTCAATTAGGCGAGAATAGATGCGGAGACCGACGCGATCACCTTGAGGATCGCGCGAGAGACGCTGGGGGAAGGGGCGTCCGACGAGGCGATCGCGGAGTTTGCCTCCACGATCGACACCCTTGAGCCGCGCTTGGCCTCTCAGATCATGCACGCGGTGGTAGGGACTGACAACAACTACTTCTACCAGAGAGGCCTAGGCGCGGCGGGAGATGGGGTTCTGAAGTACACGCCGGCCAATCCCAGCACGCAGCGTGCGGCTTCGACGAGCAGAGATTTGCAAACACAGCTGCAGAGGACGCAGGCGGATTTGGCCAGGGCGGTGGAGGCGCTCTAGCAGCAGGCTTCGGTGCAGCTGGCCAGCAACGCGACCGCGGCAGAGATGTACTGATGGATGCGGCAATCTTGGGAGGCCCAGCGAGCTGGAGAGGAGCCCCCGCCTCCGCCACAGATGCCCGATTTCGTCGTCCCCACTCCTCCCCCGCATTGGAGTACGCCAGGCGATCTGGGTAGCCATAGCCACCGGAACTCGAACGATCCCATCGACGACGCCATCCATTTAGGGGGTGATGAGTAGTTAGGAGTGTACGTAGATGGCTAGTAGGATATTACAGATGGATTGATGTGGATATTTGTTGGCTATTTGGATGTACATTTGTGGATTTTCTGCAGCCAAACCGAAGACGAAGTGGAATTGGGCCCGAACAAAATTTATAATTTTTTTTAAATATTTAGGGGTTATAGCCGACGAAATGAACCAAATTTCGTCGACTATAACTTCCCGGCTTCCGGCAAAAATAAGCCGTTTCCGGTGCCGGCGAAGGTTATAGCCGACGATTAATTCGTCGGCTATGCCTCGACTTATAGCTGACGATAGAGTCGTCGGCTATACTTCGGGCTTTAGGGGTTAGGGGAGAGTTATAGCCGCGACTCTATCGTCGGCAATGTTCTCATAATTGCCGACGACGCTTTGTTCGTCGGCTATACTTCGTGGTTTATAAGTCGACGACTTACCCTCAGTGTCGTCGGCTATACTATAGCCGACGGGGCATTCCCGACGAGGGAATAGCCGACGATACTTCGTCGGCTATGACTATAGCCGACGATTTAATGGAAACGGCCGACGAGATGGCGTCGTCGGCTATGACCCCTTTTCTGGTAGTGTATTATGTACCTTTAGATGACCTTGTTTCGTCGACTCTTCCAAACATTAAACTCTCAAATAAATGAGACGTAATCAGCCATGTAAAAATTTGGTAACTTTTACCTCCCGATACTATGGTTCCCCATAGAGAGAAATAAGTTTAAATAAGGTTGACTACGTCGATCGGGGCTCTAACTTTGTCGGATTTAAGTGATTTTTTTACCATAACCTTATTTCATCATAACGATCAAATGTTATTTCACAGTGTTTTTCAAAATTTTACTTCTTTTATATAGTTGCTTCGAAAAGTTGTACACTTGAGTATAATCTTATAATCAAGTTATGCGGTATTAGTAAGCATGTTGTCATTAAAATGGATAAATTCACAAAATGAAAATTTTGGCCGTCTGATGTGATCGTTATAGTTAAATATGAGTAGAGTAGAAAAATCAACTCATTTCGTGAAATCTCGATGCTCGATCGAAACGGTCAACCATATTTTCATAAAACTTATCAGACCAAAACGCTATTACGTACCTTTAGATGACATTGTTTCGTCGACTCTTCTAAACATTAAACTCTCAAATAAATGAGATGTAATCAGCCATGTAAAAATTTGGTAACTTTTACCTCCCGATACTACGTTCCCCATTGTTTCTGCCTAAACCCTGGGGTCTAGTAGATACAGGACAATAAAGATAGAATATGAACACAAGGGTTTATAGTGGTTCACCGTGCCATCGGAGGGCACGGCTACGTCCACTTGGAATTCACTATAGCCGGCTAATAAGCCATCGGTGGTACAAGGGTGGAATGCCTTGGAACCAAGATCCTTAATACTAAGGGGGAAGCCTCCTATTTATAGAGAAGGAAGGCTTCCTCCTACACCATGTTTCCAATGTGGGACACAAACCCACATTACTACACATTACACTACCCACGAAGCTACTTCGGGAGCCCGGTGCCACGCCCTCCGGGTGCGGCACCGGTGATCTCTGACATTGGGAATATAGCCGGGGTTGCAGTCTACCCGCCGGATGCCGGAACTCGGACCCATGACACCGGTTGCACGGTCCACGAGGTCGCCGAACATGCTTGGCGGTGTACCATATATGCCACCAACAAGTCCCCCAAGTTCCCGAGTAAGGGTGCAATCTTACTTGGGGACTTAATCATCTTGCGCCTCCAAGCATAGGCGGTGACCGAGTCACCCCTACTACCTCCAGTCCCCCAGTCCCCCAGTGAGATTGGCCCTTCTCGAGGTTATCGCCTTTTGCCTCTGGATGATATGTACCTTATAAAACAAATAAGAATAAAAAAGAAATGATTAGAATTTAAGCCACTGACAAGAATCAAGCACCGGGTTTGTTATTCGTTACCGCTCGGTGATACGAATACTGCCCGGGGTTGCCAATGATATGCACACAGATATCAATGGAACACATAAATCATGATCACGTATAAAATGAAGGCATGTGTAGTTTGAAGATGTCATGCAAAGTCTTTCGTTAGTGTTGGCTTAGCCGTTGGAATGCCCCAGAGCCGGTTGAATGGTACATAACCGGTAGAATGCCTCAGCCGTTGTTACTGGCTTACCGTTTCCCGGAGGAAAAGATCCCGGAGGATAGAACTTGGCCAGCCACACATGAAAGACTATGCCATGCACAACAAAGCTAAATATTACCGATGTAGCAGGTAAGCATGCACATTCATTATCATGCGGGAAAAACAATTCACATGCTCGCCAAATATATAGCACAGTACTCGCATAGAAGTGGAGTAAATATAATTGTAAGGATCAAAGAACTTAGCTTTGCTGGAGATTGCTGCAGGTTGATTTGCTGTTGGAAGCAGTGGGTGCCCAGAGAAAATTTCTGGGTGTCCAAGCTGCTGAAACTGAACAAAAAAAATTTCTGGGTGTCCAAGCTGCTGAAACTGAACAAATGGAGTGGCCCAGGGTTGCTGGAAGCTGCCCAAACCCGGATGCTGCTGAAGACCCGGCCCGGCCCAAGATGCGGATCGGCTGACCGGTCCTGAACGGGGCTGACCGGGTTTGAACACTGCTGCTTTCCCGCCATTTCTTCCTCTGCTCTGCTTCTCTCTGCTTCGGGCTTCTGCTTCCTCGGCCGGACACGCTCGGGCGGTGGACTCTCGGCCGGCACCACCGCTCGGCCGGCACCTTCCTCGGCCGGCATCTCCACCCGGCCGACATCCTCCTCGGCCGGTGGCTCCACCCGGCATCACATACAGCTCGGGGACTTCTCTCCTCTCGTCCGGCGCTCTCCCGTTCTCCCGGCCGGGGAATCCCGTCCGGCCCATCTCGACCTTGGCTCTCCCTCGATCCTCGTCCGGCCCGGACCATGCGCCGGAACTGCTGGAAGATGCTGCACCGGAGACATGCTGCACCGGGGACGCCGCACCGGAGAACGAAGCAGTGCCGGGGATGCCGCATCGGACGACGAAGCAGGGCGGGGATACCGCACCGGACGTCGAAACCGCACCGGAAGCCGAACCCGGGACGGACCTGCCGCACCGAAGCTGCTACGCCGAAGACGAAGCCGCACCGGAGCCTTGCACGCGGATCGGCCGAGCTGCATGGCTGCTGACCGGACTGCATGCTGGGCCGGTGACGCCGCACCGGAGGGCTGCTCGGGGGACGGAGACCGCTAGCCGGTGAAACAAATGGCGCCAAGTCCGAAACCGCACCGGAGCTCGCGCGTGGAATACTTCAGGGCTGACCGGGCGGGCCTGCTTCTGTTGACCGGGCCTGCTGCCAACCGGGCCTGCTGCCTGCCATGAACTGGGCTGCCAGGGCTTCTTCTTCTTCACTTTTTTCTTTTTCTTTTCTTTTTCCCGATGGAATAAATAAGATCACAACTACCGATCTCTACCCAGCTGGTAGAGCAACACAACTTTTTGAACTGATTCCCACAGACGGCGCCAATTGTTTCTGCCTAAACCCTGGGGTCTAGTAGATACAGGACAATAAAGATAGAATATGAACACAAGGGTTTATAGTGGTTCACCGTGCCATCGGAGGGCACGGCTACGTCCACTTGGAATTCACTATAGCCGGCTAATAAGCCATCGGTGGTACAAGGGTGGAATGCCTTGGAACCAAGATCCTTAATACTAAGGGGGAAGCCTCCTATTTATAGAGAAGGAAGGCTTCCTCCTACACCATGTTTCCAATGTGGGACACAAACCCACATTACTACACATTACACTACCCACGAAGCTACTTCGGGAGCCCGGTGCCACGCCCTCCGGGTGCGGCACCGGTGATCTCTGACATTGGGAATATAGCCGGGGTTGCAGTCTACCCGCCGGATGCCGGAACTCGGACCCATGACACCGGTTGCACGGTCCACGAGGTCGCCGAACATGCTTGGCGGTGTACCATATATGCCACCAACACCCATAGAGAGAATAGGTTGACCGCGTCGATCGGGGCTTTAATTTTGTCGGATTTAAGTGATTTTTTTACCACAACCGTATTTCATCATAAAGATCAAATGTTATTTCACAGTGTTTTTCAAAATTTTACTTCTTTTATATAGTTGCTTCGAAAAGTTGTACACTTGAGTATAATATATCTTATAATCAAGTTATGCGGTATTAGTAAGCATGTTGTCATTATAATGGATAAATTCACAAAATGAAAATTTTGGCCGTCTGATGTGATCGTTATAGTTAAATATGAGTAGGGTAGAAAAATCAACTCATTTCGTGAAATCTCGATGCTCGATCGAAACGGTCAACCATATTTTCATAAAACTTATCAGACCAAAACGCTATTACGTACCTTTAGATGACATTGTTTTGTCGACTCTTCTAAACATTAAACTCTCAAATAAATGAGATGTAATCAACCATGTAAAAATTTGGTAACTTTTACCTCCCGATACTACGTTCCCCATAGAGAGAATAGGTTGACCGCGTCGATCGGGGCTCTAATTTTGTCGGATTTAAGTGATTTTTTTACCACAACCATATTTCATCATAAAGATCAAATGTTATTTCACAGTGTTTTTCAAAATTTTACTTCTTTTATATAGTTGCTTCGAAAAGTTGTACACTTGAGTATAATCTTATAATCAAGTTATGCGGTATTAGTAAGCATGTTGTCATTATAATGGATAAATTCACAAAATGAAAATTTTGGCCTTCTGATGTGATCGTTATAGTTAAATATGAGTAGAGTAGAAAAATCAACTCATTTCGTGAAATCTCGATGCTCGATCGAAACGGTCAACCATATTTTCATAAAACTTATCAGACCAAAACGCTATTACGTACCTTTAGATGACATTGTTTCGTCGACTCTTCTAAACATTAAACTCTCAAATAAATGAGATGTAATCAGCCATGTAAAAATTTGGTAACTTTTACCTCCCGATACTACGTTCCCCATAGAGAGAATAGGTTGACCGCGTCGATCGGGGCTCTAATTTTGTCGGATTTAAGTGATTTGTTTACCACAACCATATTTCATCATAAAGATCAAATGTTATTTCACAGTGTTTTTCAAAATTTTACTTCTTTTATATAGTTGCTTCGAAAAGTTGTACACTTGAGTATAATCTCATAAAATTTTTATAATCAAGGACTGAAGCGACCAATATTGAAATGGGGAAATCACACTTTGTCGCCTCAATACTTCGAAGCGACGAATATATAAATGGTCGCTTCAAAAAAAATTGAGCGACGCCGATTGATCAAAATCCTCGCTTCAAAAAAAAAGGAGCGACGAATAATGGTTTCAAGTCGCCTC
Source organism: Potentilla sterilis (assembly GCA_963682095.1). Classification (NCBI taxonomy): domain Eukaryota; kingdom Viridiplantae; phylum Streptophyta; class Magnoliopsida; order Rosales; family Rosaceae; genus Potentilla; species Potentilla sterilis. The sequence continues at coordinate 39,533,266 of OY821763.1, read as the reverse complement.
GGATCGTAAGAGAAACAAGATTTGGAAAATGTAGCGACGAGTTTTTAAACGTCGTCGCATCATAATAAACGAAGCGACGGATTTTGATCAATCTTCGTCGCTTCAACTTTTGAAATCTGTTATAAAGCCTTGGGTCAGACAGAACACAGAAGGTGAAGAAATTATTTGAAAATACTGTAGCAACTGCGAAAAATCTCCAAAACTGCTGATTTCTTCAATTTCGGGGTCCAAAAGCTTGGGTCTTCTCTTCCAATTGGTTTACAGGTTTGTATAATCTCTCCTCTTCATTGTAATCACCATATTTAGTTTTGATTGGTTTAATTTAGTGTTTGATATCTTGAGTTGGATTTGGTTTATAATGTGTTTTGTGTTGTTTTTAGTGTTGGGTGTTTGAATATATGATGGAGTTGGTGTTGATTTTGGTGAAATTGAGATTATGTTAGTTAATTTGTGAAATTGTTATATTTAGTGAAATTGAATTTTAGTGAAATCGGGTGAAATGGGGAAATTTAGTGAAATTGAGAAATTTAATGAAATTGAATTTCAGCTTAATTTAGTGAAATCGTAAAATTTACTTAAATCCAAATATAGTGAAAATGAAATTTTGTGAAAGAGTGAAATGTAGTGAAATGAGAATTTTACGATGTAATTTGTTTGTGTTGTGTGTGGATTGTGGTAGTTAGGGTTTCTGAAACATGCGAGTGGCTTAGTGAGGGAGTGTGGTGCCGTGTGTAAATTTATTGTTTCGTATTATATATAATTGTAGTGTTTATCAGCTTAGAACTCCCGTTTGAGAATCAACAACGCATCTACTTGATCGAGATGGGTTGTTGATTCTCGAATTGTCCCATTTTTGGACACTTTAGGCGAACACGAGTTTATTGATCATTTTGTTATTCATGTGGTTTAAGTTTAAGTTTTGAGATATAGTTTCGACATTGTCTCTCTACAATGTTCCTCGAGTGAAAATTAGGTTGTTTAGATTTTTGTGCACTTGAGGAACTGTAGGGAGATGCTGCCGAAATTTCCCAAAACTGTAGCTGAAACCACATGAATAGCAAAAGGATCAACAAACTCGTGTTCGCCTGAAGGGGATAGGACCCAACCCGGAGGCATAAGGAGAAGAAGTGTTGGGACAGATTTTGATTGTATCATAAATGTTGTGTGCTAACCTTATGCATATTGTCTGTTTATGTTATGACAGGAAACATGGATGATGTCCCCGACAAATCTTAGATGAATCTTCACTTTACACACCCTGATTATAGCACAGGCTTAGTTAACTTCATCAATTTTATTTCCGCTCGCACTGCTGGAATCGAATTTCTCCCTTGGCCCTACGCAGTTTGCAGAAATGGTCCTTATTATAAGAAACTCATAGAAATTTATCATCACTGCTTGCACCATGGTTTGGATCCGACTTACACAGTTTGGCACCTACACGGGGAAGTTTTTGGTCAACCGGCAATGATCAGTAAACGGAGACAGTGGCTTCAAGACAGAGTCCAGGCTTCCAGTGTTGCCGGTCCTTCAGTGATCCCGCCTGTGGAGATTATACAAGATGTATTTCCATACTATCCTGCATACCATGCAGATGCACCGCATAATGTCGTTGAAGAAAACGCTGAAGTTCAGTTCAATGACATGGTAGATGATGATTACGCTAAGTATGAAAGGCTTCTAAAGGAGTCTCAAACGCCATTGTATGAAGGGAGTGAAGAAACTGTATTAAGTGCCACATTACATGCAATGGAAATTAAAGTTGAAAACGGATGGTCCGATACGAGTATTGATAAATTATGTAAATGGGTGCATAAGTTTTTTAAAGTCAATAATTTTCCTGTGAGTTATTCGAGAATTAAAAAAAATCATCAAGGATATTTCCCTTGGATATGAAAAAATTCATGTTTGTGAGTTCAACTGTTACCCATTCAGGGGGGCTGCAAATAAAACTCGTAGGACTTGTCCAATATGTGGTGCTCAAAGATATAAGCCAGATACGGATGACCTTCCAAAAAAGATAATATGGTATTTCCCTATCACTTCAAGGTTGAAACGCCTATTTATGTCCCCACATACAGCAAAGCATATGCGATGGCATAAGGAGAGGCGACAAGATGAAAGTACCCTCCGGCACCCATCTGATGGAGAATCATGGCAACATTTTAACAGGACATTTCCAGGTTTCGACGACATTAAGGGAAGAAATGTGCGGCTTGGAGTGGCAACTGATGGTTTCAGTCCATTTGGAACAATGACAACCCAGCATAGTACGTGGCCCGTGGTTGTGATGCCATATAATCTACCCCCTAATATGTGTATGAGGAAGGAATATAATATGCTGGCCGTGTTGATTCCTGGCCCTAAATCTCCAGGAAAGTGTCTTAGTGTACTCATTCGTTCATTGATCGACGAGCTCATAGATTTATGGGAAAATGGAGTCTATACTTTTGACAGAGTCGACAATGATGTATTCACGATGAAGGCAGCGGTGATGTGTACTATAAGTGACTTTCCTGGTTTAGGGATGCTTGCGGGCTCAACGGTGAAAGGGTACAAGGTTTGTCCAATTTGTCTAGATGAGCTGACGGCGAAGCATATTTGTGGGAGAATTGTTTATGAAGGGCATCAGAAATGGCTGGACGAGAATTCACCAATGCGATCCAGTTTGACATTTAACGGGAAGCCAGAGTGGGGAAAAAGGCCAGCTCATAAGAACGGAGATGAAATTTTGGAGGAAATTAGGTCACACAGTTGCGCCACTCTTATCCAGCATCCGTATTTTCATGTCCTTTACTCGGCACACAACAGACAATGTTGGACCCACGAGAGCGTATTTTGGATGCTTCCCTATTGGTCGTCGTTGTTACACAGGTACTGTTTAGATGTCATGCACATTGAAAAGAACGTGGGTGACAATATCCTGGCCACCATTCTTTCAATTAAAGGGAAGACTGAGGATGGTCGAAGGGCTCGCGAAGCTTTGCATAAGAGGGGAATACGCAAAAGTCAGTGGTGTTCGGAAGCTGAAAAGAGGACGGGAAAGGTTCCTCATGCACCCTTTTTAGTTGAAGAGGATCGTCTTGAAGAAGTATTCGAATGGTTTCGCAGTGTTAGGTATCCACTTGACTATGCGGGAAGTTTGAGAAATAAGGTGAAACTATCCGAGAAAAAGTTCTATGGATTGAAGACGCATGATTGCCTTGTCCTGCTTCAACGTCTTCTTCCAGTGGTTATCTGAGGATTTTTGCCGAATAACGTCGTGAAGCCATTGATAGCATTGTCAAATTGGTTTAAAAAATTATGTGCTAGGGAGTTGAAGAAGACATATGTCCAACATATGAAAGATGAGATTGTGATCATTCTCTGCAATTTGGAGTTGATTTTTCCTCCACATTTCTTCACCTCTATGGTTCATCTCATGGTTCACCTTCCCGAACAAGTTATGTTTACAGGGCCAGTATATTTTACATGGATGTATCCGACGGAAATGTATATGCACTAATCAAATATGTTTCTTAACGTCCAAACTAAATTGGTATCGACCTTATATATGCAGTAATCATATTCATCATTTTACAGGCAAATTAGGTGACTATAAACAGTCAATGAGTAATACACGTTACCCGGAGGGGAGTATTGCAGAAATGTACATATCATGGGAGTCGGTGACGTACTGTAAGTCGTATATGCAATTGGAAGAACACGAAGAGCCCAATCCCCCAATATGGAATATTAGTTCTGTTTCTCAGCTAGTTCAACCGTGTATTATGGATACCACCGGAAATATCAGGTTAACAGAGGAGCAAACGGCTGAGGCTCACTGGCAAATTTTGACGGATACAGAAGAAGCTCAATATTACATGGATGCTCATTTGCAGCTGTACACGGCGAAATATGGTGACGATTACGACCAGCACCATCGAAGGAGGAGTTTCCATCCATGGTTATTAAAATTTGTACGAAAACTAAATATATGGTTCTTAAAATTTGTACGAAAACTGAATAGTATAGAACTAACACAATCTATTTTTCAGGCTAAGAGAATATATGATGCTTAGGACCCTAATTTTAACAGGGCAATATGGTCATTGGCTCGAGGTCCGCAATTCACTCGGATTTATAAGGCGTGCTACGTGAACGGTATCAAGTATGTCTCATTCGATAGAGATCAAAGGCTCGTGACTCAAAATAGCGGGGTGATGTTAAGCACGAAGCTTGGAAACCTGTCTCAACACTTCTATGGCCATCTTGACTATGTAGTCGAGGTATGTTATCCAGACAATTTGTCGGTCGTATTGTTCAAAGTTATATGGCACAACACCATTGACGATCAGGATGACGAAGAAATTGACACCATCAAGGTAGATCATGGTCTGATATCGGTGGATACTAACACTAGTTACTATGAGAGTTCACCATTTTGTCTTGCTGTGAAGACTAAACAAGTGTTCTACCTGGACGATCCTGCGGCGGGTGGTACTTGGAAGGTGGTGCAACAAATGTCGCATCGAAATGTATACAGTGCCGAAGTACTTGCAACAGAAGACAACATGCCTCCTTCAGGGAATCAAATCACAGAGCCTTACCAAGAGGACACACTAGGTTCAATACAATTTTACCATATTGATGCATCTAATCTCCAACTCGATTTAGAAGTACACGAACAGAATGAAGAATCAAACGGTGAGGAAGATGACAGTGGCGATGAATTCGATGAGGAAGAAGAAGAGGAAGATGAAGACGATGATGGCGGAGATGACGAAGAGGAAGACTACTAGTTAATTATGGTACATGTTGTAATATGATAATGATGATATATATGTATTGTTGTAATTTTGAACAATATTTACAATATTCTAATTAAATGAAAACAAATGCATATAAACATAACTAATCTGTTCAGTCAACTTGAAGCGACGAATATTGCACAATATTCGTTGCTTTAAAAATTGAAGCGACCATTTTTGTCAAACGTCGTCGCTTCGGAAATCTGAAGCGACGAAGTTGGACCTCCCTACATTACCTAGTGGGTTAAAACTTGGTCGCTTCATATTATCTGAAGCGACCAAGTTTTAACCCACTAGGTAATGTAGGGAGGTCCAACTTCGTCGCTTCAGATTTCCGAAGCGACGACGTTTGATATTCGTCGCAAACTTAAATGTGAAGCGACGATATTTGGACTTGTGTTGTCGGCTAATATTCGAAGCGACGACGTTTGTCTATATTCGTCGCTTCGTATCTGATTAAATAAACCAGGACTTTGCTCCTTCCTCAGTAGCGCGAAATTCTTCTTCTTCCCCCCAAATCCCAAATTCTTCTTCTCTTACAACCCGAAACCCAAATCCCTTCTTCTTCTTCCCCTTCTTCTTCTTCTTCTTCCCATTGATAAACCCAAACCCCCTTCTCACCGAAATTCCCTGGTCTCTCTCAAACCCTAGATTCATCAATGGCACCCGGTTGTAGTGCCCAGAAGAGGAAGAAGGAGATGGAGGCGAGAAGAGAGAGGAAGGCGGCGGAAGTTGCCGCTCAAATGGCTGTTGCGGCGGCGGAGGCGACGGCAACAGTGGCGGCGGAATCTGCGAGGACGGCGCCAGAGGCGGGGACGTTGGTTCCCATCCCGTCTCTGGCCGAAACCCATCCTTCGGCGGGTGTGGGGGCTAATGGAGGTGGCGCTGACCTGGGGAGCGGCGGCCGCGATGGCGGTAGCGGTAGCAGTGGTGGTGCCGCTGGAGGAGCAGCCGGTGTGGTAGGTGAGGATGCTCCTCCCCTCAGCATTAGGACCAAGAGGGGTCCTCAGGAGCCGGGTGAGTGATTCAGAATCATAGTAGGGACTCTGATTTATTCTAGTTTGCGATTATCATCTAATTAGCTTCATTCTAGTTCCTTGACTTAATCGTTTGTGGTACTCTTCACGATTCACGATATTAGATCTATTTGTTTCTGTCTTGGTTTTGTGGTTTAATTGTTATGGAAAGACTACTATGCCTGTGTTTATGCATATGTTAGCTTGGTGTCTCATGACTCTTTTTTTTCGTTCAGAAGAGTATTAGTTCGTTAATTTTTAGTTTATGACATTATTGTTAATCTTTGTTGGTCTTTTATTTCGTGTTTTCAACAATTTTGAGTTTTTGGTGTAGTAAGTCAAGTAGATGGATGAAATAGTTCAAGTACAGATATCATGTCATGCTTTCTAATCAGCTGCATTTGAGGGAATCACATGTATGGTAGATTAGGGCTTATTATTTGAAAGTTTGCTTCTGGCAAGAAGTAACTCCACCCTGTGAATCCAAGCTATCCAGCTCATACTCATAATAATTGGATATTTGATGCTGGATGCCAAGCTTGTCGGCATCTTTTTTTTTTTTTTTTTTTTTTTTTTTTATAATATGGGGAAATTAATATGTCTAATCCATTCATCAATAAGATTTTGATATATACACAGCTCCAAAGTGTAATGTCCAATATACTGATATATACACAGATTTTGATATATACACAGCTCCAAAGTGTAATGTCCAATATACACAGCTACAAATTTTTTTTTTTTTTTTTTTTATAATATGGGGATTTGGAGGAAAAACTTAGAATTATAAAACAATATTGGATATAAGTGTATTTGCGGATCACAGTGGATGGCATCATTCAACTATATATGATCCCGCATGCAATCATTTTATGTATGTATGTTCCCTTCATTGTCTTCAGTTGATGTTTGGATCTCTTTTGTATATATAGCCAGCATCAAAATATGTCTCAGAACAATCCTTCTCTTTTCCTTTTTTTTTTTTTCCTTTTTTTGTTTCATAACATGTTAAGCTGTTTCATTTTTTCGTCATTACGGGGGTCGAAAGTTTGACAGTCCTACCTGAAGCCATCTGTGGATGATACAATCCCTATTTCTAGAACAGTTATGCAACTTTCAGTTTCAATGCTTTTAATTAACAAAAATTTTCAATTAGCTTTGCTGTGTGCAATATGAAAACTAAAAATTTAAGTTAACTTTTGAATACTGAGACTGTTTTCTTAATGTTTCATACCATAAACAATAGCTTACTAGAAACAAAAGCCAATTTGTACTTGTAAAACACAATTTTGACATCTAAACTTGCAACAAGGATTTAGAATGAAGTAATTTACTGCCTTCGGTGACACTTTTTTGTTTCAAATTGAGAATGTTCTACAGGTACTTTGTTATGGATTAGTTTCATTATAGGTACTATTGGATCATGAATGAATCTTGGTTGTTTTCTCTTACTGAAGTTTTCTGTTATCTATTTGGTTTCACTATCGCTAGACTTGTTAGATGATAGTCAAAGTTGGTGGTAGCTTTACACCGTGTTGACAGTAGCCGCAGAGGGGCTACAGCAAGCCCACAGACCCGCGGCAAGTACACCAGGGCCCGGCCCAGGACTCAGGATCGGAGCACCAGCACCAGGCCTCGGGGCCCAGCGGTCTATCCTGCCTCCAAGGGTCCTGGGACCAGGGGCGCCTGCCTGCCAAAGAGGGCACCAGAATATCCAAACAGAAGGGAACCAGTCCCACATCGAAGGGCAAGGCCAGCCCTCACCCTCAACCACCTATATATGGGCCTCGACTACCACCATAAATAGGTAACTTGTCTCCCTCCCTGCTTACATACGTGCCCAGGTTATATATATTCCAACTATACTAACTTAGGCATCGGAGAGGTGAAGGCCGGCCCGCCCGGTATTCCCCTTAGTAAGCAGGATTGCAGGAGATCGAGTTGGGTTCATCAAGTATCTACCAAGACCCCCGGGTTTAGGCAGAAACACACCGTTCACCCTTGGTGTTAGCTTTATGTTATTGCATTAAATGGGAGGTCTTATGATGTGCATTTCTTGCAATTGGTACTGTTTTAGTTCCTTTGGATGTACTTGAAAGTCGAAATCCAAGTATAGCTTTACAAGTGTTAATTAGATTATAACATTAGCTAGTAATTTAAACTCACAAGCCATCATCAATTGCCAGAAACCATTCAATCATATTGATAATCAACATGAACACAACCACAAAACAAGCAATTGATATTTAAGCTTTTCTATATTGATAAAACTGAATAGCCATTTCTACAAAACTATGCAAGAAAAATAAATTATTAAATGCATATTTTGACTGCATCCAAACTTGAAATCGATATTATTACATTAACCAACATAAAACCAAACTTAGATAACAACTAAATATGCATCCCAACTTTCACAATTTAACTGTAGCTAAATTCCGGAAATGAACGGCAGCCATTAGCATACAACCATTGACCTTTCTCAATCTTCCGAAAATTAGGGCATTGCATTGTGCCCTTTATATTAAACGCAGAACCAATGCAGTCTGAAAGGGTTGTAACAAACTAATCAAGGAACATGATAAAGAGCTTCGATAAAATGTCATCACTAAACTTACTTCTATAGAAGAAGTTTTTGTCTCAAATATAATGTGCAAGTAAAACCATCAATCATCAGTAGAAGGAGAATTGCTACTATACATAGAAGGCCAAAAAAGTTTCAAGCCTGTCAATTTTAGCATTGAACAAAAACTGCTAATGTGTGGAAGGAGTTTCTCAAATACAATGTGCAAAAAGATACTCCCTTTTGATTTCCTATCCTAATCTGATCCATTAAATTTAAAAACTTGAACAAGACAGAATCAATAGAATTGAATTACATGATATCCAGCAGAAAAGATCTGATCATTGAGCTAAGAAAAGCCAACACCTTGACACTCAAGAAAAATCAAACATAAAACTCTAATCATGTTTAGCTTGGCAAATGCAGTTTAATTAATCTTAAATTTACTTAATCAAAAATTAACATAAAAATCCGAAATTGAAAACAATTCACAAGATTTAAGAAGCAGAATTGAACCTGGATCTCTGAAATTTCAACCAATTACACTGAATTGTGACTCACCCATTTTTTTTTTATCAATATCCGGGGAATATATAGCCTTCCTTTACCCATTTTTTTAACAAAACCCAAAATCAAAATCTCCATTATTGAAGTTAAATCAATCCCACTTTCTCCTGAAACCCCTCGTGTCCATTCACACCCTCCTCTTCTCCTTCTTCTCTTAAATTAGCAATCTCAATCTTCCATATTTAACACTTCTCATGTGTCTTTCTGTTTAATGCATGTGTTTTTGGTTGTTCTAATATGGCAGAGCTTGTTGATATGACAATGGGTCAGAAGGTGAATGGACGGAACCCGGGCAAGCCTGGCATCATAACCGGTACGAAGACCCTATATTTGGTGTCGCTGAACGGCGGGAAACCTCTGAAGGTTGACTACTCGGAACGGCACAGGGGTCCGAGCCTCTTGAAGTGGAGGACTTTGATGTCCCGAGACATCGGGAGCGCCATCCGAAGCAAAGTGCCCATGCTTGCGCCTTCATATACTGAGTTGGCTGAGGAGCACCGAGATGCACTCACCACTTATATGGAGGTAAAACACAATTTCATACTAATTTCAAATTCTTATCTTTCAGTCATATATATTGAAATATGTTATTTCTAATGATTTCTTTGAAATGTTTTTTACTAGATGTTCTACGACCTCCCTCCCACCGAGATAGGCATGTGGAGATACATCGACGAGACCGCTGCCAAGATCTACAAGGACTGGAAGTACGACTGCCATACCCACTACGTCGAAGTGTCAAAGGCGACGCCTGCAGAGTTCATCCACCGACCCGAGCAGTGGGAGTACCTCAAAGTTCACTTTGAGGACGACGATTATAAGGTAACGGAAAGTAATTAGAGGTTTTTAAATTTCATATAATAGATTTTGATTCTAATAGATCGTGCATATTTTTGCAGAGGATGCGTGCCCGGAACGCCGCAAACCAGAACAAAGTAAAGGAGAAGGGGTGTGCAGTCAACCACCACTCTGGCACGACTCCCTATAGGTACCGGGTCGTTGCGAATGAGGCGAAAGGCAGTTTGGCGCCTATACTTCAGACTGTCTGCGATGTTTATGCGCGATCGCAGAATGCGCAGGAGAAAGTGGTGAGTTTCCTGACGAGTTAGATGCAAGAATTCCTAGTTTTAGCTTATGATTTTATTTATTTACAATTTATAACTATACAAACACAAACTAACTTAATATGATATTTTTTACAGGCAGCGGTCAAGAGGAAGATGGATGAGCTCTGTGCTAGCCGAGCGGCTGATGTGGAGAGCGGCAGTCAAGTGACGGGCCCCGCTACCGTCGAAGAATAGATAGCGGTAGTGGACGAGTGTCTGGGCGGGAAGCCGGGGACGAGAGTTCGAGGTATGTACAAATCATAAAATAACAGTTTCTATTTTAGATACGAAAGAGAATTTAATTTGAATAATTTTTTGTGTTTTACGATCTTTGCAGGGCTAGGAGGTGCATTAAGACGCCCGGCAAAACCAAGAGGCGGTGCACGCGTGTCTAGCAACGATTCGGAGGTTGAGAAGTTGAGGGCAGAAGTAGCAGCCGCCAATGAACGTGCCAGAATCAACGAAGAACGTAGAAGAATCGAAAAAGAAGAAAGCAGAATCGAAAAAGAAGAGATGCTGCAACGTATTGCAAGGATGGAGGCTGCCCTCGGCATGTCGACCAATCCCGCCACCGCCGCCACAAACCCTCCGACGATTGCCGGTAGATCATCATGTGCTGAAGGTATGGGGGCAATGGACGTAGACTTAGATTAGGACCCTTCGTTACTTTGTACTTGGAACATATGTACATCATTGTTAGAACACATTATAGTTTTGAATGAAATCTATGTATTTATAGTATTTGTGTTATGTTGGATATGTGATTTGAATGAAATGTTGGTTGGATATGTGATTTGAATGAAATGCAGGTTTCAGAAATGAATGAAATGCAGGTTTCAGAATACCAGAATGCTGTTATTCTGCCTCTGTAACAAATTTTAAAGCGACGAACATTGATAATTGTTCGTCGCTTAGATTCTAGTGATGCGACGAAGATTGCACAAAATACGTCGCTCCTTGCATATTCAAAATAAAAAAAAGAGATCAATTCTGTTATTCTGTCTCTGTAACAAATATTTAAGCGACGAACATTGATCATTGTTCGTCGCTTAGATTATAATGAGGCGACGACTTTTGAACCAAACTTCGTCCCCTCAAATTGTAAGCGACCACCCAAAATTCATCTCCTAGAAGTGGAAGCGACGACCCAAAATTCGTCGCCTCGAATGTGAGGAGACGACCCAAACTTCGTCGCTCAGTATGTGGCGACAAACTTTGAAGTCGTCGCTTGAAATATCCAATCGACGACTTTTGTAGCAAAAGTGGTCGCCTCGAAATCGAAACGACGAAATTCAAGCGACTACTTCGAGCGACGACGTCTTTGTCTCTTCGGTGTCGAAGCGACGACTTGTTTGCTGAAGCGACGACAAAAAGTCGTCGCTTCGAACCTGTTCTGGAGTGGTGTCCCTTAAATTGCACTATCAAGGAAATAAAAATAGATCGATACAACAACTTTCAATTATTTCGTTTTAAGTATTTACTTGACTTTTAATCGATATATACTTAGATCCCTGCTTCAAATTAATGATTCCACTTGCATTATTCAGTGTTTTTATTTTCATTTTTTTAATTTTACAGGGATGATATTCAGCTTATCAAGAGCATTGTAGAAGACGTTTTAAAGAAATTGATCCGTATCTCACCAAGCATAACCGATGGCTTGATTGGAATGGATTCTCACATGGTGAAAATTGATTCGCTATTAGAACTGGGGGTGTGTGATTTTCGCATAGTTGGAATATGGGGTATGGGCGGTATCGGCAAGTCGACGATCGCTAGAGCTGTTTATGACAAAATCGGTGCTCAATTTGAACACAAGTGCTTTCTTGATAATGTGAAGGAGGGCTTCCTCGCAAAAAATGGTGGAGTGCAAATGGTTGAAGAACTTCTATCTAGAATTCTGAATGTAAATGATCGACGTACTTTGGATGGAGGCCTGAATATAATGAGGAAAAGACTAGGCAAGAAAAGAATTCTCCTTGTCCTTGATCATGTGGACGATCTGTACCAAATTGAAACCTTGATTGGAAAGAGACCTTCATTTGGTGGTGGGAGTAGAGTCATCATAACAACTAGAGATAAGAGATTACTTCCAGATGAGGATTTTATATACGAGCCAAAGTTGTTAACTACTGAAAAATCTCTTGAACTGTTTTGCTGGTATGCTTTTAGAACAGACAAACATTCAGAGATTCGATCATAATCCAATCTCAAGGCGTGCCGTAGAATATGCGTATGGTCTTCCTTTAGCACTCAGAGTCTTGGGATCCTTACTTCATAAAAAGAATGTACAGCAGTGGGAATATGAGTTGGAGAAGATAACGAAAATTCCAATGACGGATATTGGACGTGTGCTTCGAGCAAGCTATGACGGATTAGATGAATGTCAGAAGAACATATTTCTAGATATTGCATGTTTCTTTAGAGGAGAGCAGAAAGATTTTGTAACAGAGTTTCATGAAAGTTGTGGCTATTTCCCCCAGAATGGACTAACAGTGTTGATTGAGAGATCTCTTGTAGCCGTGTCAATTCTTGGTCGACTTCAGATGCATGATTTGATACAGGAAATGTGTAGGGATATCGTCCGTCAAGAATCTGTTGAAGACCCAGGGAAGCGTAGTAGGTTATGGTATCATGAAGATGTTGTTAAAGTGTTGGCTCAAAATACGGTATGAATATAACATATCATGATCTCCATTTTTTCAATTTCTTGTGAAACCCTATGATCAGAGTCATATTACAATCTTAAATAATTTAGATTTTGACATTATTACTAATATTCTGTAATTTCACGATTGGTCATGCAGGGAATGGAAGCAGTTCAAGGCATAATCTTGAACTTATCAAAGTTAAACGAGATATGGGTGAACAATGAAGCTTTTGTTGGGATGAAGAGACTAAGAATGCTCCAACTTGGTGTAAGAAAGGATTTTTATGGCGCAAGTACATATAATGAAAATTTCAAACAACATGTGAGTGGAGACTTCAAGTTTCATTCAAATGAATTGAGAGTTCTTGTTTGGCATGGTTACCCACTAAAGTCTTTACCGTCTGAGTTTTCAACGAAGAATCTTATTAAGATCGACATGCGTCATAGTCATATTAAACAAATATGGGAAGGAACGAAGGTATGTGCAACCATGCATCATGAATGTTTCAGATTTTCTATCTATTTGTAATTTTGTATACAGTAAATTAGTTCTCATATGCCCATTTTCTTAACATATCATATTTTGACAGTCTTTGCAAAACTTGGTATACATGGATTTTAGTTACTCAATAAATCTAACCAGAACCCCTGACTTGACTGAGGCGAAAAAGCTTGAGAGACTGGATCTTGCAGAATGTACAAGTTTATTGGAGGTTGACCCATCCATTTCAGCTCTTAAAAGCCTTGTTCATTTAAACCTACAAGGCTGCTCAAATCTTGAGAAGTTTCCTAATGTAACCGGAAATATGAAAAAGCTAACAGGACTTTACTTAGGTGAGACTGCAATTAGAGAAATGCCCCCGTTATCTTATGATCTTTCGGGACTCGTGGTTTTGAGCCTCCGTGGTTGCAGAGAACTGAGGAGTCTACCGAGCAGCATTCACATGAAATCTCTGGAATGTCTTGACCTATCTGGCTGCTCGAAACTTGCAGAGTTTCCAGAGATTTCACAAGTAATGGAGAAGCTTACGGAGCTTTATCTAGATGGGACTGCAATTAAAGAACTACCCTCATCTATTGACCATCTTACGAGCCTTCATAAGTTAAGCATGAGAAACTGCACAGGACTTGTCTGTCTTCCGGACGAAATCTGCAATCTGGCTGGCTATGAAGGTCTCGATCTCGATCTAACTGGGTGCTCAAACATGGAAAAGTTTCCTGATCATATGAAATTCTTTATGCGGCTTGATACGGTTGGAAGCGGTATAAAACAACTTCCCTTCTCTATCTTGCGTACGGAATCAATATCATTTCAAGGATTGAAAGGATTGACGGGGCCTTTTTCCTCATGGCCAATGTGGAATCACCAGAATCCTAGTTACTGTGTTCTGAGATGGCTTAATTTAAGTGACTGCAATCTTCTGGAATTATCGGATGCTATTGCTCATTTATCTTCATTGCAAGACTTAAACTTATCCGGAAACAAGAATTTGGAAAGTTTACCTGCAGCGATGAGTCGCCTGGGTCGTTTAAAAAACCTTTATATACAACGTTGCAAGAGACTGAAATCAATACCAGAGCTTTCATCGATACTACACATACAGGCCGATGATTGCACATCTTTGGAGACAGTTTCAACACCACAGATTACCTGTGCTGACTGGATTCGCCTCAGATTTGTTAATTGCTTGAAGCTGGAGAAAACCAATCTATTTATAGATATTGTGGAAACCGCTCTTGGTCATCAGGTTTGTACTCTATCTCAGAATCATGAGCACATACACCTACGAAATATTACTAATTAGTTTAACCGTCTATTTTCGATGTATAGGGTGATGGTGTTTTTCAATATGAACCTCGTTACTATATGTGTGTTCCTGGGAGTGATATTCCAGATTGGTTCAACCATCAGTGCAGAGGGTCTTCCATAACTGTGCAGTTACCACCGGATTGGTTCGCAAACAAGTTTCAGGGGTTGGCAATATGTGTTGGGAAAAATAATAGAATGGAAATAACAACTCAAACCACAACAAGATATATATGCAAAGATAAAAGAGTAGAGAAAAGAGAACACCAGATATAACGTGGTTCGGCGATGTGCCTACGTCCACGGAGTAGCAACAATAAGAACTTCCACTATGATGGGGTACAAGAGATACACAACTTCAAGAACACAACTTGAAGGAAACCCTCTCTCACACTTGTTTTGCTTCTTACAACTACACTCTCAACTTGGAGTGGACACTCTTTACTCTCAACATAGAAGAATATGTTTCTCTTGGATGAGATATCCAAGAATGAGCAAATGACCTAGCCTTCTTTTATAGGTTAAAGGAGAACCCTCTAGCAACCGCATTTATGCTCACCATAAATCTTCCATAACCTTCTTGGTATATGAATCATCACTTGCTTCTTCATAAACCTTCCATAACCTTCTTGGTATATGAACCATCACTTGCCTCCTCTTGGCATATGAACCAACCTTTGAGTTCTAGACAAATCTTTCATATTCCACAAATTACCAATTATTATTATTTTATTTATTTAGACTTGGTCTGGATATCTAACAATCTCCCCCTCCAGACCAACAATGGCTATACGAGGCAAGACTTCTACTTGAAGTTCATCCCAGCGGACTTGCTGCAATACTCCAACTTCCCTTGTGGCACAACTTTAGTCAGCATATCTGAAGTGTTCTTGGTGGTGTGAATTTTCCTCAACTGAAAAAACTTCTTTGACACAACATCTCGTATCCAATGATAACGATGATCAATGTGTTTAGTGCGAGGGTGATACACTGAATTTTTATTCAAGTGTATAGCACTCTGACTATCACAATGTACTACATACATGTCTTGCTTCACACCCAACTCTTGAACGAACCTTTGCAGCCATATCATTTCCTTGCCTGCTTCATTTGCCGCTATGTACTCAGACTCTGTGGTGGACAGGGCAACACACTTATGTAACTTGGACTGCCATGACACAGCTCCCCCACAAAATGTAAATATGTATCCAGAAGTGGACTTTCTAGTATCAAGGTCTCCTACCAAATCTGCATCTGTGAAACCTTCCAAAACTGGACCTGATCCACCAAAACTCAAACACAGCTTTGATGTTCCCCTTAAATATTTGAGTATCCACTTGACAGCTTCCCAATGCTCTCTGCCAGGATTAGAGAGATATCTACTAACAACACCAACTGCATGTGCAATATCTGCGCGAGTACATACCATTGCATACATAAGACTACCAACAGCTGATGAATAAGGAATACTTGCCATCTTGTCTTTCTCCTCTTGTGTAGTTGGACATAACAATCTATTTAACTTGAAATGATTATCTAGAGGTGAGCTTACTGACTTAGCTTCTTTCATGTTGAATCTTTCAAGCACCCGTTCAACATACCTCTCCTGTGACAGCCACAATTTCTTCGCTTTCTTGTCACGAGTAATCTCCATGCCCAAAATTTGTTTAGCTAGCCCTAAATCCTTCATATCAAATGAGTTTGATAAATCTGCTTTCAACTTGTGAATCCTAGAAATATCTTGGCCAACTATCAGCATATCATCAACATAGAGTAGTAAAATTATAAAGTTACCTCCATGGAACCGTTGGATGTACACACATGGATCTGCATCAGTTCTCTTGTACCTATGGCTCACCATGAATGAGTCAAATTTCTTGTACCATTGACTTGGCGCTTGCTTCAGCCCATATAAACTTTTCTTCAACTTGCAAACCATGTGCTCCTTTCCCTCAACCTCGAAACCTATTGGTTGCTCCATGTATATATCTTCCTCCAAATCACCATGAAGGAAAATGGTCTTCACATCTAACTGCTCCAACTCAAGATCCATGCTTGCTGTCATGCCCAGAATAACTCTAATAGAAGTCATCTTGACAACTGGTGAGAAGATCTCGTCAAAGTCTACTCCTTCCTTTTGCCCAAAGCCTTTGACAACCAAACGAGCCTTGAACTTTGTCAATTGTTCATTCTCGTCCCTCTTCAACTTGAACACCCATTTATTTTTGAGTGCTTTTCTGCCATTGGGAAGCTCCACCAACTCATAGGTGCCATTCTTCAATAAAGAATCCATTTCAGACTGCATCGCCATCATCTACTTGTCACTGTCTGCATGAGTCTTTGCCTCGTCAAAGCATTCAGGCTCTCCATCACTAGTCAACAATATATATCTGCAATATGGATCACCTCCATCACTGGTTAGCAAAATATATTGTGAAGAAGGATATTTACTATTTGGCTTTGACACTCTGTTGGATCTTCGAACTGGCACTTGGGCATTGTCTAGCTGCTCTTCCTGATTAGGCTCCCCCTCATCAGGCTCCCCCTGATCATGATCCTCTTGATCATCAACTCTATCTTCTACTTCTTCAACTTCAGGCATATCAGGGATATCTTCATTTACCACATCTTGAGGTCTCTCATTTGGTTCTTCTTGGAGCGGTGATGAATCATAGGTGAGGCGGTCTACATTTTCTATAGTATTCTTGTCAAAATCCGCAACGGTTTGATCTTCATGGAACACCACATCTCTGCTTCTAATTAACTTCTTGGTCTTTAGATTCCACAACCGGTAGCCCATCTCATCATTGCCATACCCAAGAAAGATGCATGGGATAGCTTTGTCATCTAGCTTTGATCTTTTCTCTTTTGGTACATGTGCGAATGCTTTGCATCCAAACACTCTCAAATGAGAATATGAAGCACTTTTACCGGTCCATACACTCTCTGGAGTCTCCAAGCCCAAGGGTACACTTGGTGTTTGGTTGATAAGGTAACATGCAGTTGTTACTACTTCGCCCCAAAACTCCTTGGCCAGGTTAGCTGTCTTCAACATGCTTCTCACTTTCTCTAAAATGGTGCGGTTCATTCTCTCTGCTACACCATTATGTTGTGGAGTACCAGGAACTGTCCTTATGTGTCTGATGCCATACTTTGAACAATAATGTTTGAACTCATTTGACGTATACTCGCCACCATTATCAGTGCGGATACATTTGAGGGTTCTTCCTGTCTCCCTCTCCACCATGGCATGAAACTGCTTAAAGGTTTGGAACACCTGGTCTTTTGATTTCAACAAATAAACCCAAACCTTCCGTGAAGTATCATCAATATAAGAAACATAATAATTATTATGACCATGTGATTCAACTTCCATTGGGCCACATACATCTGAGTGGACTAGGTCTAATACATTTTATTTCTTTGTGAATGTGCTTGAGAAGCTAACTTTATGTTGCTTACCAAATAAACAATAATCACAAGAGTCAAGAGAGGTACCTTTGGCAAAGAGAATAAGAGACTTCTTTGCCAGGACTTGCAATCCCTTCTCACTCATGTGGCCTAGTCGCTTGTGCCATAGACTTGGAGAAGAATCGTCTACAACATTTAACTCCCCTTTAAAAATCTTGCCATATGTCTTATAGAGAGTACAACACATCCTCCCTTTTGCAACCACTAGCGACCCTTTGGTAAGCCTCCACTTTTGATCACCTCTATGATGGTGAAACCCTTGTCTATCAAGCACGCCGGTTGACATTAGATTGAGACGTAGACCAGGAACATGTCTAACGTCCTTCAACATAAGCTTGTAGCCCACCTCTGTCTCAAAACAAATATCTTCAATTCCTGCAATCTTGGAGTAACCTTCATTTCCCATCTTCACAATCCCATATTCACCACCTTTGTACGTAGTGAAATACTCCTTGTGTGGAGTGGCATGGAAAGAGGCTCTAGAATCAACAACCTATGCAACACCGAGCGAATCGTTGACGTGACAACATTCACCTTCAAGACAAAGGAGCTCATACACATCATCATACACGGTAGCGACGGTGTTTCTTGTGTCATCCTTCGGTTGATGAGTATTGGCATCACGAATTTCCATTGGTTCCTTCTTCAACTTGTTGCAATTCTTCTTCATGTGGCCAAAGATACCACAATGATGACACTTTCCATTGAATCTTGTTCTGGATCGGCTCACATTCCTTCCATGGCCTTTGGGTCCTCTACTTTTGCTCCTTCCTCTATTCTCCGCAACAAAAACTTGGCTATTGTCGGAGCTTGAAGAACTCCTTCTTGTTTCTTCATTCAACATGTTAGTTTTAACATTATCCAAGGTTAATTTACCATCAGGAGCAGAGTTACTTACAGTCACAACAAATGTCTCCCAATTATCCGGCAACGACCCCAACAGCAGCAATGCTTGCAACTCGTCATCAATTTTCATCTCCATAGTAGCCAACTTGTTTATAATGCTCTGAAAGTTGTTGAGGTGCTCCGTCACCCTCACACCGTCACGATACTTCATATTAACAAGCTCTTTGATGAGAAAAGCTTTCTTTGCAGCGGTCTTCTTCTCGAATAGGGACTCCAACTTCGTCCACAACTCATGAGCATTAGTTTCATTTGCGACATGGTGGAATACGCTATCATCCATCCATTCTCGGATATGGCCGATTGCTTTACGGTTCACCTTCTTCCAATTAGCCTATGCTGTCTCTGCCGGCTTAGCTCCGAGTCCTTCTATTGGTTCATGTAAGTCTTTGCAATATAGAATATCCTCCATCCTTGGCTTCCACGTAAGCCAATTTGAGTGGTTGAGTCGCACCATAGTGCTCCTTGATCCTTCCATTCTAACCCCACACCCACGAATTGGGCTTTGATACCACTGTTGGGAAAAATAATAGAATGGAAATAACAACTCAAACCACAACAAGATATATATGCAAAGATAAAAGGGTAGAGAAAAGAGAACACCAGATATAACGTGGTTTGGCGATGTGCCTACGTCCACGGGGTAGCAACAACAAGAACTTCCACTATGATGGGGTACAAGAGATACACAACTTCAAGAACACAACTTGAAGGAAACCCTCTCTCACACTTGTTTTGCTTCCTACAACTACACTCTCAACTTGGAGTGGACACTCTTTACTCTCAACATAGAAGAATATGTTTCTCTTGGATGAGATATCCAAGAATGAGCAAATGACCTTCTTTTATAGGCTAAAGGAGAACCCTCTAGCAACCGCATTTATGCTCACCATAAATCTTCCATAACCTTCTTGGTATATGAATCATCACTTGCTTCTTCATAAACCTTCCATAACCTTCTTGGTATATGAACCATCACTTGCCTCCTCTTGGCATATGAACCAACCTTTGAGTTCTAGACAAATCTTTCATATTCCACAAATTACCAATTATTATTATTTTATTTATTTAGACTTGGTCTGGATATCTAACAATATGCTCCACCAGTAACTTGCGGGGTGCACAAAGTAGAAAGACTCTTGAATCTGCTTTCTGTTGTGCTACCTTAAAAGCAAATGATGGTCAGGCCAACTTGTATTTTCCGTTGATCCCTATAACAGGTGGAATTAACATCCTCCTTGAGTCGGATCATATGTTCCTGGGATATAGAAATTCATCACGTTTAGCAAAGTGGCATAATGAACGCATACCGAGGCCATTTTTAGGATTGTGACAACTAGTAATCTCGAAGCAAGGGACTATGGATCCTTCCTAGGTGATTCAGGGTACGTTTACTAAACCGTAATGGGATTGAGAAGGAATGAGAGTGAGAAGGAATGGGAGAGAGGAGGAATGGGAGAGGGGTGGAGTCATTCCTCTTCATATGTTTACTTGTCTTCCGGAATGGGAATGAATCCCTGGATTGATTGCCATTGATGTGTTTACTAACATGTAGGAATCAAAATCATAATAAATCTAATTACGAAAATACCCTTAAACAATTTCAGCATGAACAAACAGTTTCAAACTAAGGAGAGCAAACCTGGCCTTGGGTTCAAGCAACTCCAAACAAAAATAACATTTAAGAAATTAGTTATTCCAATGAAGATATTTAACACTAGTGCACATCAAATATTAGGATATTCCAATGAAGATATTTTTCAGAAAATTAGAATTTAATCATCCTCATAACAGATTCTGGGACTAAGAAAACTTGAAGCAGTCACCAAACAAGACAATCAAATGACCAACAAGGTTACTAAATTAAAAGTCAGTACATCACTGCCATAAATTCAGTACATCACTGCCACAAATTAAAAGTCGGGTTCAACAACCATAACAGGTCCTAACATAAACCAAAAGTCTAGCTTATGTAACCAAATATAAAGCATCAGTAGAAACGACTTTGAGGCCAATAAGAGTAGAGGTTTGAGCAAACGTCACTCATCATCATGGTAAACCATATTGGAGTAGGTTATGGACATATGATGCTTTCCTTTCATCATTCATGGTAAAGAACACTCTGAGGAGATCATGTTTTTGTGCCAAAGTGTTGGTGACATGGAAAACCTGTACTGGAGTCAGGAAGTCCATTTTGCTCAGCTCACCATCAAGTTTTGATTGCAGCTCAGTTAAATCCTTATCCATAGATAAAACATTAACCAGCCCATCAAGTTTAGGTGCCATTCCAGCCACTGCTTTTGCCATTAGACTAAAGTTCTTGCTCATTTCATCCAATGCTTTTCCCTTTCGGCGACTATTATTAGAAGCAACACTTTGACCAGGCATCTATTGTGAAACACTTGCAGTTTGAGGACTGGGTTGTGTAGAAGATATATCAACATCATCAAACCCTTCTTGTTGAGGTTCCATTCCAGGACTTGGGTTTTCATTGTCAAACATATTCTCATCCTCTAAATTGGGTGGATCAATATTGGTATTCTCAAGTCTAATTTCCTCTTCATCATCATCAGCATTCCCCACATTAAGTCCATTTGCACGATCTTTTCTATAGATCTCTCCAAGAGTATAGTAGTGCCGGAACGATTTTCCATATAGGCCAGCAGCATCTTTTTTTCTTTTCTACAATGATATGTAAAAGTAACTAGTTTAGTTAAATATAAAATGAAACATTTATATGCGATAATGATAATGAGTTGAACTTGGATAAAAATTTAAGCCATAAGCAAGCTACCAGATCGATTAGAGACTTTAGTAGAAAGACCAGACATGTTACATATTTAGTTAACAGAAGAAAAAAAACATATGATCATGTAATTATATTCACACTCTTCCTAAGATGCTTTACCCCAAAAGTCCGATGCATTTTTGCAACTAACATCAAATCGAAAAACACACCAAACTTCAATATTTGTGTAACATGTACTTACAGACCTGGGAATAAATGCATTTATGCAACTAATAACAGTCTTGGTGTTGAGATAATTAGTCTAAGAATCTGAGTCTAAGAAATGATTTATGTCATCTGTAATCAATAAATGAATGATGGTACCATTATGTAACGATCTTTCTTAATGACTCCATGATTATATACTAATTCATTCAAGTTCAAAATAGAGTGATTATAATACTTGATTTTGCAAAGTTCCCATCTTGGACTGTGGAAGTGTGGAACTACCACAAGCAATGACTACAATTAAATTTCAAAGCAATGACCTTATATACAAAAAAGAAAAGGTGAAAAAGAGGTAAAGCAAGCTAGTACTGATAACACTAATAACTGGTGGATTACTGGATTTTGTGATCAAGTCATTCTATATGTACTGATGTAATCATGGCCTTGGACATGTGATATATAATCATATCGTGCTTTGGGTGAATACAATTGCATAAAGAAGTAAATAAAAAAAAATAAAAAACCAACCAGACTACAAAGTACTATGCAAATATGAAAAAATACTTAAAAAGCAAGTAGGTAAAATTTCTGCATTTACCTCCACCCACTCGTTAAATACACTTAGCTCGCAGACCAACATCATTTCTTGTTCATTCCAGCTAAATCCACTATGGTTTAGCATCTCATATAAAGCAGCATACTTTGACTTCAGTGTCTTAATGCGAGACTCAATGTGTGGGTGTGCCAATATTCCATGACCTGGAAGTTTAGATTCCATCATATTTTGTAACTGTTTGAGATAACCAGTCTTGAATCCATTATCAGCCTTCCAACTTTTGTTTTGGTGTAGTTCAAGAAGCGACTCCACCAACTTTTCATCTTCTTCTTCTGTCCAGTAATGTTTGTTTTGTCCGCTTCCTCGAGAAGTTGATGTGGAACTCATCCTATAACAAAACGGGTTAAACATATAGCAAAATAAAAGAATCTAGTAATATGATAAGTAATAGCATTCAACAAAAACATCCATTGCATAAAATTAACAATTACAAACCGATGTTCATTACAAAAACATATTGTAATAAGTCATAGCATTCAACAAATTTCATAGGGAAATGACAAGTAATTTTCTTCAAGAACCCCACCCCAAAAGATAACAACAAGACAAATCATCAAGATTCTCTACTTCCTCTCCATGTATTAAACATTTCAGTGGCAAGGTTGTCCCTCCAAGCACTCCACTCGTCCGATGACTCAACCGTAGTAATGTAGTCATTGGCCTCTAAATTTTCATTCACTTGTTGACTATCATACAAATGCTCGATCGGATCAACCGCCATTTCTCTTCTTATGAAATTGTGGAGCATGCAACAAACCGAAATAATGCGACACTGTGTTATAGTGTCATAAAAGGAAGGACTTCTAAGAATCGCCCAACGCATTTTCAGCAATCCAAAACACCTTTCAATGACATTCCTAGCACTAGAGTGTTTCATGTTGAAAAACTCTTTCGCATCTCTTGGTCGGTGTCCATCTCTCCACTCATTAAGATGATATCTTTGGCCTCTAAATGGTGCAAGGAAACCTTTTCCATTAGTGTAGCCGGGATCAACTAAATAGTAATTCCCTACAATTTATAAAAGACAAAAAGATTTAATATATTAATAATGTGGTCAATAGTTATGGTTTCCTATTGGATCAATTGAGGTTCAAAGCATTACCATTTGGAACTTTTAATCCGTTTCTCCTAGTTATAGCATCTCTAAGCACTCGACCATCATGTGCCGAACCCTCCCAACCCGGTAAAACATATATGAATTGCAATTCAGGAGAGCAAACACCCAACACATTTGTCGCTATTTCATTTTTCCTTGTCCTGTACCTCGGTTTGTCTTTCTCGGGTACACGCACTCTTATATGTGTTCCATCTAATGCTCCTAAGCAATTCTACATTATAAAAAGCTATTAATAATTTTATAAAATAAAATCTCAAGTTTATAATTAACAAAAAGTTAAACAGAACATACCTTAAACCACTTCCACTTGTAATCCGTGGAGTTTTCAGGTATCGGAACGGGTGTTTTCCAAAAGTCTTTTTGACATCGGATTACTGCTTTTAGACACTCATGAAAATATTTGCTAACAGTTCGACCAGACCTATGGAAATGGAATTTTATGACTCGATTTTTATGGTGGTGTGCAAGAATGTTTAAGAACATTGCAACCATCTCTTCTATTGACATATTCCTAGTCCCTCGTAGCTGTCCTTTAGTTTTAAGAATTTGACAAAGTTTATGAAATGCCACCCTATCCATCCTTAGTTGATCAATACAAATCACATCACTCTCATAAACAAGTTCATATAGATGTGATAATTGCCTAAACACTCTAGTGGGTGAATATGGATATGTGATGCGTTTTTGGTTTCCTAAGAATGCATGAGCATAACCCGCAGCACAAACAACAAAAATAACTCGAACAAGGACAATCAATTCATTTATGATGACAAGTACTTTCTGCTTTGTCCACAAACCTAAACGTGCCATTCGTCTACAAAAAAAAAAAATTAAAATTAAAATTAAACAAACAACAAGAACAAAGTACAATCAGCTTAAGCCAATTATTATATCAATCAAAACTACAACAATGGAAAAATGGGAAATCATGTATTCAAACTTTACTGCATGTATATTTCTAGCCATCAAGGTTAATTGGTCCCTGGATGTAAGTCCAAGGGTCCCTGCTTTGATGTAAGCCTACCCCAAATTAGTGGAATGCGATAGTGCTCCAACCATATAACTACCTGGAATATTGGACAGACAAACCTAACCTTCTGATGAACTGGCCTCTTAAGTAAGGGAGACAATAGTAGTCAGGGTAGTTGATTGTTTCATGAAAGTGTTCCGTAGTGCTATATTTGAACCAGAATATGTCCTAGTAATAGATGCAGCTCTGGTAATTCAAGATTCAGAAATATGTTGTACCATGTTATTTGGTTTCCGCTACGTATCTAAAGCAACTAAGGGAAGGGTTCTAATTAATCAATTGTAGGGATCGTGGTTTACGTTAATTATGTGATATTTATAGTATATGGGGATATAATAAGAAGAAGTATATTCAACCCCCTGTAGAAGTTTATAACATAACCCTCCTTCCCCTCTTCTTCTGTATAACTAGTGCTGATTGCTTCCATAGGTTAGTCAATCGGAGCTGAAGCATTCAAATTCATAAATTTCAGTTGTAATATGCATGAAATCAATACAACATGAAATAAAATCCATGAAACATAGTTGCTCTCTCAAAGCAAGAACCACCCACACAACCATGAAATTTCTGTCGAATCCTTTGTTTTATCAATTTATCCACACAACCCAAAGCAAGAATCACCCAGACCAATCAATCTCAATAAAAACCAAAGTTTAGAGAATAAATGTATTATATGGCATCAGATTCATGTTACCTTGTTGGATATTACAGAAGACAACTCAATCTCTTTCTCTTCCTTCTTTACTTCCTCTGTTCTTGTTCCTTTCTTTTCTTTCCTGAACTCGAAGAGAACCCAAAAGAAGATGAATATGTAAGACGAAGAAAACGAATCAGAAAGAGAGAGAGCTTTTGCATGAATTCGAAGAAAAATAAGGAGGAAGCAGAGAACCTGGTGCCGACGAAAGAGGAAGAAGAGCTACAGAGGTGAGACTGTGAGAGGCTATTAAGTTCGATGAGTGTATTTAGGGTTTTCAAAGGGTAATTTTGGATTATCATAAAATTATGAGGACAGTTTGGGAATAAAAACTTGATTCAGGGATGGTCAGGAATGAATACATACTCCCCCCACCGGAATCAAAATGGGGGATACAATCCGGGATAATTTGTGGGGCCTACACGGAGTCCATTCCGGACAGAGTTAGTAAACAAACTTTTTCAAGGGGAAAGGGAATGACTCCTCATGGAGTCATGGAGTCATTCCCATTACTGATTAGTAAACACGCCCTCAATGACATGGGAAGATTGCACTTGGATCACAAGCTGTGGGGTTCGGTTATTTCCCACGAATCCACCAGCCTCTGTGGACCTTATTCGCAACCTGGAAAATCAATAACAGAGATCAGGAGTATGAGAAAGAGAGAAACACTAGAAAGAGGGAAAGAGAAGATGGGGGTGCGGGAAGAGGGGAAGGAGTGCTCATGAGGGCACATATGCTGCTGCTTCTCGTTGAGTGGATGCACTATTTCGTTGAGAAAGCGGCAACGGAAAACAGAAACAGAGGCAGAGGGTGTTGCTGGATTAATGTCAGAGGAAGCTGATGTCTCAGGGGAAGGGTGACTCATCTGACTGTTCCTCTAGGTATCCATCACCATTACAGCTTTTTAATCCTGTGTTTGTTCCCCTCTTATTCTGGAAACATTTTTAGCAAAACGAACTCGTTGATTCCATTTTCTTTAGTATACTGAATTAATTCATGCAATTGACTTAATTATATGAAATTTGCCTGACTGCATTTCTAACTCTTGGTTTTTCTTCTAACTAGTACATCTTGATTGTTAGTGAGTGCTGGTTATTGGGACTTTTGGTGGCATGCAAGTGTTCACTCTTTTTTTTATATATATTTAAGCGTAGAATAATGTTCAATTCCATTACAAAAATATTTTGGGGCCTTATTAAGGCCTAAGAATTTTGGCCTTAATTCTATGTGGCGTGCCACCTCATCAAGACACATCATCAAAATCAAAAATCTTGTTATGTTATATTTTGGTTAAAATACAATCTTGTCCTTTCAAATTCAATGTTCTTTCAATTACACCACCAAATATAATGTATTATTGTCTTAATACAAAGCAGTAATTACGATGACTAAAAAAAACAATAATTACGAAATATAATTTATTCATAACTACCTAATTAATAGTCATTGTAAATTAGACAACAATTACAACCAAATTCTATTTTATTTTAGATGATTTTGTTACCTTTTTTGGGTTGACTACATGAAATTTATTTCTTGACACAATTACGATATTTGACATTAAAACATTCTATCTTTGTTAATCAAATTCAATGTTAAATCTTTTTTTACTCTTAATCAAAATTTAGATTTAGAATTATATATATATATACATATCCATCGAATTTTAGAAAAATAAAAGTAGATAAAATAAATTTGTATCAAATTTTTTAGATGAATTATATATATATATATATATATATATATATATGAAGTTTATTTGGACATTGATATAGTGTGTACGTTGAGTTTTTATTTTATTTTTTGAAATAGTACTATTTTTTTTAAATAGTATATGTGTGTGTGTGTATATATATATATGTATGTATATTCACTTAAATTTATATTTTTGAATAATTATAATTTAAAAAAATTATATTTGGTGTTTATATTTAAAAACGAGTGTAATAAAAAAAATGGCTTGAAAAATATTTTTCTTTTCTTAAAATTATTATTATTTTTTTTAAATGACAAAATAATCTAGAGTCATTAGATTTAAAAGGAAAAGATTGTATTTTAATCCTAATATGACATAACAAGGTTTTTGATATCGATGATGTGTCTTGATGAGGTGGCACGCCACGTAAGATTAAGGATAAAATTCTTAGGCCTTATTAAGCCCCCTATCACTACTCTTTTCCATTATTTACTGGGTGGTAGTGCTCATCTTTATTTAGAGTTAAAAATGCATGATTGCGCGCACAGGTTAACACAATATCAGTGACCATCATCGAAATTTCTTACTTGTGAACCGGGACTAACTAGACCATGAATCATGCTCTAGCTAGATATATATAAATATAAGGCAAAATTACTGTTTTGGTCACTGATCTTTGTCAAAAACGACAGTTTGGTCACTATCGAATGTCAAATATCAAAATGGTCACTCAAGTTATGCAAAAGTATATCAAAATGGTCACTCCGTGAACTGAGACGTTAAAATATGTCACGTGCCGTCGATGTTCACTACATGTGCCAAAGTATTGAGGGTATATATGTCATTTTAAGCCTTGATCGATTTAAAAACCCTAAAACAATAAAGCTTGAATCATAGCATTTAGTCGACCTCCTCGATCTTGGGCCGGCACCACCGCTTCCAGCTGGAACATCATCATCAACTGGGCCAGCACCATCAGGACCAGCACCCTGGTACATCTTGGCGATGATTGGGTTGCAGATGCTCTCGAACTCCTTCATCTTGTCTTCAAACTCATCAGCCTCTGCGAGTTGGTTGCTGTCCAGCCACTGGATGGCAGCCTCAATGGCATCCTCGATCTTCTTCTTGTCAGCACCTGGGAGCTTCTCACCAATCTTCTCGTCCTTGATGGTGTTCCTCATGTTGTATGCATAGTTCTCCAAAGCGTTCTTGGCCTCAACCTTCTTCTTGTGCTCTTCATCCTCAGACTTGTACTTCTCTGCCTCTTGAACCATCTTCTCAATCTCCTCCTTTGAGAGCCCTGTGTGATTGAATCCTCTCCACCACCTGGAAGTAGTAGCATGGTTTTCGGCTTCTAGATCAGTTGGAGTCCAAGGGGGATCGGAGAAGACATTCTTATATATACGACGTACGTATATCTCAGAGCTGTAACAAGTGAAGATCCGATGAGTCCAAAGATGATGATCGAGTTCCTTGAGGATTTAGTGTCTGCGGTGTAACAAACAGAACTCATTTGGAACATTACTTTATGAAAACAAGTGTTAACATTATGCGAATTGCTGATACGTTTTCTCATTCTGAATACAGAATTTGTTTCTCCTGAATCCCCAGATTGGTGAAGGTTCCCAACCACCAATTGTTTTGATGGCCATTTTCTTCTTATGCCAAATGACACATTCCATCTGATCACCTTGCAGAGTCTCCCACAGGCTAATGCTAAAATGAAAACACAAATCCATTTGATAAATATAACTAGCAGACAGTTGCTGAACCCGTTTTATAGGAATGGAAAGTGGTGCATTTAGGTAACTCCAGGCAAACTGAGAGATGGATTGACATGCTATGACTGTCTACTGTAAAGTGATGCATTTAGGTAACTCGAGCCAATCTCAGAAATTTTTAGACATGAGGAAGCATTTGATCTTAACTTGTCTGTTTTCTTAGTTGCTCATGCCACTGCAAGAGTAACTGCAATATGTGCGAAGCAATTACACACTACATAATCTAGGGCCATATCAAATAGGAAATGAATCTGAACTTGCTATTTTGAACCAATCCTCTCCGTTTCCTTGTCTGCATCTTTCCTCAAGCACAGGACATTCTTGGATACAGAGGTGCTGGAGTTTAGTGAGAAGCTTTATACCTGCTGGCAATGCTTCTAAATTAGGACAACCAGATATGATCAAGGATCTAAGAGAATCAAGATTCTCAAACCATTCTGGAATCAAACACTTGGTGGAGTTTCCGTTTAGGCAAAATCCGCCGTCTCCAAAACCCTGGATTTCAACAATTACAGACACCAAAACCAAAATTTCACCACCACAATCAAAACCTAACTCCACACTCCAATTCAGCTCCAACTAACCACTCCACGCCTCCATTCAGCTCCAAACCACAAAACCTAAATTCACCATTCCCAGAATTACTCACAGTAACACTCGAATTCACCACCACCACAAGCAAAACTAACGGCTTCTCCAAACCTCACTACGATCCCGAAGCCTCGAAGCTTCAACTCCAGAGACGCCAATCGGACGAATGCCGAACCGGAGACTCGGATCTAGACCACTCGCTACTCCGCTCAACGGTCGCCGGATCGCAAGGAACACCAAAACGACATCGGATCAGAAGCGAATTTTCCGGGCATTCGGAGAAGAATTGGACTCCGGTGAAATTGGGGAAGCTGAAAACGAAGAGAGAGTTGGGGTTTGTTGTCGTCTAGATTTGCTGATGAGAATCTTTGTCTCATTAATCAAAACAGAGAAGTGACCATAATACCCTGGCAAGAAACGGAATATTCGAAGAATATTCTATAATTAACAGTCGTTTGACCTCTAATGACCAAATTGATAATGAAACATTAATTTGAGTGACCATTTTGATATTTGACATTCGATAGTGACCAAACTGTCGTTTTTGACAAAGATTAGTGACAAAAACAGTAATTTTGCCTAAATATAATGATAATAGAGAAACCAATAATCAAGTTTCAAGTTTCCCATGCTTTCTTGGCAAGTCTTATATTAATCACAAAAATCAACTCGTTCGTCCTTCTCTAGTAAAATATGCAAAAAGATTAGATGGCAATCATGGCATTATCCCCCCTTTTTCAAATCCCGTGAGACGCGTGTTTCACTTTTGAGTCTATCATCTTCAGTTCTTCACTGTCTCTGGTGCTTGTTAATGGCTGCTTCTCCGTCTTCATCACCGGGAGGCTGTTTCTAGTACGACGTTTTCATCAATTTCAGAGGCGAAGACACCCGTAGGTCTTTCGTCTGCCATCTTTACGACGCTCTGAAACAGAAAGCACTCAACACCTTCATAGACTCCGAAGAGCTTCAAAAAGGCGACGACCTATCCAAGCTACTCAAAGCCATTCAAGACTCCAGGCTTTCGATTCTAGTTTTCTCTAAAGACTATGCCTCTTCGACATGGTGCTTAAAAGAACTGGTCCACATCCTGGAGTGCATGGATCGGCAGAGCCAGACTGTGGTGCCCATTTTCTATGAAGTTGATCCTTCCCATGTTCGCAAACGTAAGCAAAGTTTTGCAGAAGCTTTTGCAAAACATGAAAGCGATTCTAATATGGACAACGAAGAGCTGGAGAGTTGGAAGTCCAGTTTAACGAGAGCCACCAATTTAGCCGGCTACGACTCCAGAAATTATCAGTAATCATTTTCATACTCTTGCTTAATTAGTCTCTATCTGCTTCCTGCTGATGATTAATTAGAATGTTGAAGTATATATCCTGCTCATGAACATACTTTATGCTTGTTCTTTTCATTCTTTTTTCATTATGAAGTCTTGATGATGATGTTTGGAATTCTTTAAACTTGATATATTAGTGAGGTAATTAGTCAGGTATCCTCTAGCTTCCTCATCTCTATTAATTAAGCCAATTTGGCTTATGAAACTGTCAAACAGTTTTTTCCTTTTTTATCTTTGGTTAATTAAATTACTTAAAGCGAAATCTATGATTTATCAAATGATAGAAGAGGAATAACGAAATAATAAAACATGAATAAGATGGACATAGAGCCCACAACCACCACTCCAGAACATGTTCGAAGCGACAACAAAAGTCGTCGCTTCAGCGAAAAAGTCGTCGCTTCAACACCGAAAAGACAAAGCGGTCGTCGCTCGAAGTCGTCGCTTCGTTTTCGTCGTTTCGATTTCGAGGCGACCACTTTCGCTACAAACGTCGTTGCTTGGATATTTCAAGCGACGATATCAAAGTTTGTCGCCACATATGAGCGACGAAATTTGGGTCGTCTCTTCACATTCGAGGCGACGTATTTTGGGTCATCGCTTTCACTTCTAGGAGACGAAGTTTGACTGGTCGCTTACAATTTGAGGCGACGAAGTTTAGCTCGTCTCCTCACATTCGAGGTGACAAAGTTTGGGTCGTCGCTTGCACTTCTAGGAGACGAATTTGGGATGGTCGCTTACAATTTGACGGGACGAAGTTTGGTTCAAAAGTCGTTGCCTCGTTATAATCTAAGCGACGATCAATGATCAATATTCGTCGCTTAAATATTTGTTACAGAGACAGAATAACAGAATTGATCTGTTTTGTAATTTTGAATATGCAGGGAGCGACGTATTTTGTGCAATCTTCGTCGCATCAACAAAATCTAAGCGACGAACAATGATCAATGTTCGTCGCTTCAAAATTTGTTACAGAGGCAGAATAACAGCATTCTGGTATTCTGAAACATGCATTTCATTCATTTGTGAGACCTGCATTTCATTCAAATCAGATATCCAACCAACATTTCATTCAAATCACACATCCAACATAACACAAACACTATAAATACATAGATTTCATTCAAAACTATAATGTGTTCTGTTGACAGTAGCCAGAGAGGCTACACCAGGGCCCACAGACCCGCAGCAAGCGCACCAGGGCCCGGACCAGGACCCAGGATCGGACCACCAGCACCAGGCCTCGGGCCCCAGCGGGCTATCCTGCCTCCAGGGATCCTGGGACCAGGGACGCCCGCCTGCCAAAGAGGGCACCAGAATGTCCAAACAGAAGAGAACTAGTCCCACATCGAAGAATGAGGCCAGCCCTCACCCCCAACCACCTATATATAGGCCTCAGCTACCACCATAAATAGGTAACTTGTCTCTCTCCCTGCTTACATACGTGTCCAGGTTATATATATTCCAACTATACTAACTTAGGCATCGGAGAGGTGAAGGTCGGCCCGCCTGGTATTCCCCTTAGTAAGCAGGATTGCAGGAGATCGAGTTGGATTCATCAAGTATCTACCAAGACCCCCGGGTTTAGGCAGAAACAATTGGCGCCGTCTGTGGGAAGCTCGTTCAAAAAGTCAGTGTCGCTGTGCCGGAAAGTAGGGCCCTGGTGACCCTTTAAGAGATCGCTAAAACCGTAGTCCGGAGGCCATGGAAGGAAGAAAGATAAAGACAAGCACGGAAGGATCGAAAGGACGAATTCAGTTCCCCGATCGGGCCCCACATGCGGGGGCCGCGATCGGTGCGAGGTTCGTTCTTTCCCCCGACCGCAAAGGAAGTCCGGAAGCGCGAATTCAGTTCCCCGGCCCGGCCCGTAGCATAAAGGCCGAGGTCGGTGCGAGGTTCGCACTTCCTCCTGTTCAAAACAAGGCTCGCGATCGTCAAGTCTCAGAGAATCCCGACCCGGTCGGAGCAGGGGAAATAAGAAAGATGAAGGCAGAAATTGCGCGATTACGAAAGGAGGGCGATCAGGATCGGTTAAGAGCAGAGGCCCGAAGTCGGGAACTGAAGGCAGTAACCACCGCCCTGTTAGCAACCCTGGAGCGAGAAGGCCAGCCGGGTACTCCTCGGGCGGCCTCGCACACAGCGAGCAAGGCTAGCGAATTCCCGCATCTCGAGATAGGGCTGCCTACGGGCAGGAGGAAGACCGTCCATATACCCGTACCCCTCTTCTCAGAGGCTCTGAAAGATTCCGGCCCAGTCAAGCTCCCGTACCGCGCAGATCAGGCATCAGGAGAGCGGGATAGCTACACCGCGCGAACGATCGAGGCACTTTCCGCTTCGGTATCGGACATAAAGAACCGCATGGAGACCAGCGAGCGGAAGGCGGGACGACCGCAGGACGGCGCACGGTTTACCGAGCGCATTGGACCCTTCCCACGCCGGATCCGGGAAACGGGGGGATCTGGCGACCAAAGGCCTCTGAAGTTGACATACTCGGGAACGAGCTGCCCGTACCGGCACTTGGATAGCTTCAAGTCGAAGACAAGCGCTAGGGGCTATTCGGATGCCGTGAGCTGCAACATATTCCGAGAAACGCTCGCAGGGGAGGCATTGGGTTGGTTCTACGAGCTACCGGTGGACTCGGTCGAAACTTTCGCACAGTTGGCCGATAGGTTTGTCGGCCGGTTCGTCCTTAAAGCCACGGCAGCCCAGCCATCGACGGTCCTCTTCGATTGCATGCAGGCTAACCACGAACCATTACGCGCCTTCGTTAACCGGTGGCAGGTCGCCACGTCCGGGGTAAGAAACTTGGATAAGAGGATTGCGGGGATGGCCTTCAAGCAAGGATTAGGAGCTGGGGAACTTTCATACAACTTACAAGCGCAGGGGCCGCTGGCGTACGACGAGCTGATGACCGTGGCCGTTAAGCATGCTCAGGCAGAACAAGAGACGTATGGGAACAAGGCGCCCAAGCGGATCTCAGATGGCATACCGCCATCCCCTCACGGAAGCAAAGCCGGGCGGCTGCATATCAGCCGGGTACCTGTAGCCGCCAGGGGGATAGAGGCGCGAAAGGAGTGGCAACCCCGGTGAAGCAGTGACAATGATCCCCGACCAGGAAGAGGACCACCTTTTGGGCACCCAGCTCGGATCCAGGTAGCTGTGTCAGCAGAGCGGACACCACGGGCCCCGGTTCCTTCGCCAGCAAGAAAACCCTACGAACCGGACCCTCGGATCCCAGATCGGAAACCACAGAAGGCGGTCGTACAAAACCAAGCCCGCCCCGGTAGCCCCAGTGCGGCCCAACCGCGAGCTCGGCCGATAGGGACTATATGCACACGAACCCCCGGGTGGATCGAGGTACACGGGAGCATTAACATGATCCACGGTGGGGACCATATCGGTCAGCTCACCCGGAGGTCAAAGAAGCGGTGCCTGAGATCAATCCGGGGGAGGGAGGTTTACGCCTTCAGAGAACGAAGCGTCCAAGCCGCTAAAACCGGATGGAACTCGGTCACTTTCTATGAGGATGAAGAGCCGGAGGATGTGATCCAACCGCACACCGACCCCTTCCTTATCACGGTCCAAATAGACCACTGGATAACCAGTCGTATGCTGATCGATACTGGAGCCTCTGTCAACGTAATGTTCCGAGACGCGTACCGAGGGCTGCAAAGAGGGAGGAACAAGTTATCCCAGGATAACGAGCCGCTGATAAGCTTCTCCGGTGAGGTAGTCCAGCCTCTAGGATCCGATCACCTACCAATCATTTTCGGCAAGGGAGACAGAACGAAAACAGAGCATTTGGAATTCATCATTGTCGACTGCCTGTCGTCGTACAATGGTATAATCGGTCGGCCAGGGTTATGGAGGCTCAAAACGTTCATTGCCGGCCATATGCTGATGTTGAAGATGCCTTCACCAGCCGGAGTTATAACTATACGCGGGGACCAGAGAATCGCCCGTAAGTACTACGCAGAAGCCCTGACCCACGGGAGGAAGCGGGCCGAGGTCTTTACAACCGCTCAGCAAGTACCAGCGCCGGATCTGAGTCTTGACCCCCGTGATGACATCGCTCCAGGTAGAGTTAGGCGATTCACGTTCACCGAGAAACCAGAGCGACCTTCGGCCGTGGAGGAAACCGAAGCCATCTGTATTTCCAAAGACCACCCGGACCGAAGCGTAGTGATAGGGACACAACTCGACTCGGTCGTCAGGGAAGAACTCATCGCCTTTCTCCGGGACCACAGTTCGGTCTTCGCGTGGTCCTACGAGGACATGCCGGGCATATCCCCAGAGATAGCCGTTCACCGGCTAAACTCATTACCCAGCGTCCCCCCGACGAGGCAAAAGAGGAGGTCTTTCAGCCCAGCAAAATATGAGGCGATTAGAGAAGAAGTGCAGAAACTCATGGGCATAGGTTTCATCCGGGAAGTCCAGTACCCGCGCTGGCTCGCCAACGTGGTCATGGTACCGAAGAAAGCAGCCGGTCAGTGGCGCATGTGCGTGGACTTCACTAATCTAAACCGGGCGTGCCCAAAGGACAGCTTCCCGCTCCCTCGGATTGATCAGCTCATTGACTCCACATCCGGCTTCAAGCTGCTCAGCTTCATGGACGCCTACGCCGGGTACAACCAGATACGGATGCACCCGGATGATGAAGAACACACGTCATTCACAACCGACCGAGGCACCTACTGCTATAAGAGGATGCCGTACGGTCTAAAGAACGCCGGCGCCACCTACCAACGGATGGTGAACCAAATGCTGGAACAAGAGATGGGCAAAACCGTGGAAGTTTACGTTGATGACATGTTGGTCAAAAGCTTAACTGCCGGGGCCCACGTCCGGGATTTGGCCGTGGTCATCGGTAAAATGCTCAAATTCGGAATGCGCTTGAACCCGAAGAAGTGTCTTTTCGGGATTTCAGAGGGTCTTTTTCTAGGACACATCATCAGCCAGCGAGGGATAGAAGCCAACCCGCTGAAGGTCCAGGCAATCCTTGATATGGAAACACCAGGAGAGAGAAACCAGGTCCAGGTCTTGACAGGCCGGTTGGCCGCCCTGGCCAGATTCATCTCCCGTTTAACCGATAAGTGCGTCCCGTTCTTTAAACTGCTCAAGGCACAGCAAACCAGGAAGATACTCTGGGCTGCGGAGCATGAGGCAGCGTTCCAGTCCATCAAAGCATACCTGGCTGCAGTTCCTCTCCTATCCAAACCACTGCCGGGAGAAATGTTGTACCTTTACATAGCCGCATCCGCAGCCGCCGTCTCCGCCGCTCTCGTCAGAAAGGAGGGCACGCTCGAACTTCCGGTATACTACGCGGGAAAGGGACTTACAGGAGCCGAGGGCCGGTACCCCGACATAGAGAGATTGGCTCTAGCCTTGATTGTTAGCGCCAGGAAGCTCCGGCACTATTTCCAGGCTCATTCCATCACCTTATATACCAACCACCCCCTGCGGCAGATCCTGCAAAAGCCAGACACCAGCGGGAGGCTCGTACGATGGGCAGTCGAATTAGGGGAATTCGACATCACCTATGCCCCACGAACAGCCATCAAGGGACAGGCTGCTGCGGACTTCATATGTGAGCTCACCCCAATGGCGGTAGAAGTCCATCCCGCCCGGCTCAAGGACGCAGGGGCAGAACAAACCGCCAAGATCGAACCAGACCTCCCAACCGGCTGGAAACTTTACGTGGATGGCTCCGTAACCGCCAAACGGAGTGGGCCCGGGGTCCTGATAACCTCACCCGACGGCCAATCGTACGAGTATGCACTACGGTTCCTTTTTACCACCTCCAATAACGCTGCCGAGTACGAGGCCCTCATAGCCGGTCTGCAACTGGCCAAGGAGCTGGGAATCTCATCCATGGACATATACAGCGACTCCAGCTTGATAGTCAACCAGATGAACGGGGTGTTCGAGGTTAAAGATCCTCAGCTATCCTCCTACCAGGCTTTGGCCAAAACACTGATCGGGTTCTTCCGCGGCACCACGATCCAACATATCCCCCGGGAGGCAAATAGGCATGCAGACGCCCTTGCGAGGTTAGCAACCGGAAACTACCCTCTAGAGTACCGGAGAGCTAAAATCGAGACCCTCCAAAAGCCAAGTATAAGCAAGACCATCTCCGAAATATTCGCGGTAGAACAGGTACCACCGAGCTGGATGGACCCTATAGTCAAGTATCTGACCGACAAAACCAGCCCCCAGGATGCGGTGGAAGCCAGGAGGCTGCACCTCCGGTGTGCCCGGTATGGCCTCATTAACGGCCAATTATACCGAAGGGGCCACAGCTTCCCCCAGCTGAAGTGTGTGACTAAGGAGGCAGGAGAAGCAATCATGCGAGAGATCCACGAAGGGGTATGCGGTAATCACTCCGGCGCAAGGTCATTATCCCACAAATCACTCCGAGCGGGCTATTTCTGGCCCGATATGGCGGCAGTATCGAGGAAAATATCACGCGGCTGCCACAAATGCCACATGTACGCCTCGGTACCTCGTGCCCCGGCAATCGCATTATCAATCCTGTTGGCACCTTGGCCTTTCGCACAGTGGGGATTAGACATCATCGGCCCTTTCCCCGTGGCAGTAGGACAATACAAGTACGCCATTGTGGCAGTGGATTACCAAACTAAATGGGTCGAGGCAGAACCGTTGATAAAGATCACTGAGGAACGGGTTAAGAAATTCCTGTGGAAAAACATCTACTGTAGGTTTGGGGTGCCGCAGACTATTATCACGGATAATGGGACGCAATTCAACAACGCGGATCTCATCCAGTACACAGCCTCCCTGGGGACCCGGATGCTGTTTGCCTCGGTAGCACACCCGCAGACCAACGGCCAGGCAGAAGCGGTCAATAAGATTATCAAAACTCTTCTTAAAAAGAAACTGGATGCCAAGAAGGGATGCTGGGCCGAGGAACTCCCCGCGGTATTATGGGCCATCCGGACAACGGCAGCAGAGGCAACAGGAGAGACCCCGTTCTGCCTGGCATTCGGGAGTGAAGCAGTGCTCCCTGTGGAGACTGAGATACCCAGCGGCAGGGTCGAGAATTACGACGCCGACACAAACGCCGACGGCTTACTACTTAACCTGGACCTCATCGAGGAGCGGCGCGACCGAGCGCACATGCGAAACCAAACCTACAAGCAGCGGGTCGCCCGGTACTACGATAGAAGGGTCCGGGAAAGAAAGCTGCAAGTCGGCGACTGGGTCATGAGGAAGGTCCAGAAAAAGCCATTGGCCTTGCAGCCAACATGGGAGGGACCCTACCAGATCACCGCGGCCGTAGGCCCGGCAACATTCCACATCATAGACGCTACGGGCATCTATTCCACCAGGCCGTGGAATATCGAACACCTACGCTTTTACCCTAGATAGTAGCAATCGTAAAGGAACGAAAGTGTAATTGGCAAGCATTGCAATGTGCAGTTATGGCATTAAAGAGACTACACCAATTACAGGATATATGTACAGAGCAAACACCTAGCTAGCGCTCCCGGAACCCACAACCCCCGGCCCGCCACCTTTTAGCTCCCGCTCTTGCTCCCTCATCACGGTCAGGGCTATGTCAGCCTCCATCCGCTCGGCGTCGAGCCACCCTTTCTCCCGCCACTCCAGATAGGCATCACTTATACCCTCCGTGCGGGCCTTCTCCAGCATCTCCTCAAAATCTGACGACTCCCGAAACTCGTCAACGGCCTTATCGGCCACTTCAGCAAGTTCGGATTCCACCAGCCTCTCCCGTCCCCGAACGACCGCCGTCATTTGGGCCTGCAGCTCCAAAACTTTTGCCTCCAACTCGACAATCCTCCCATCACGGGCGACAAGCTGTCGGCTGGCTTCCTCTCTCTCCCGCACGAGTTCCGCACTCAGCCGGCCGCCTTCCTCCCTTTCCTTCGCAAGCTTGGCTTCCGCCACACCCACCTTAACACCCAGCTCCTCCACCCGCTTCTCCAGGACGGCGGCAGCCTCCATTCTGGGGCCGGCGACATAAAACCTCTGAGCCAGCTGCCAAAAGAAAGCAAAAGGAGCATCAGCTCATGTCACATTACGGAAGAGGACTCACAGAAAAACATTTACCCGTAGAGCCAGTCCCACGGGCTCCGCCACACTCTCGCCCGGATTTTCGGTCCAGGACCCCTCCCGGTCGAGCCCCAAGGTTTCGATTATACCAGCCACAAGCCTACTAAATCCACCACCAGAGCTACGAACGGTTTCCGGTTCCTGAGTCCTTAGACCACCCGCCTCCACAGTCGGGACTATGGCTCGCTCCATCGGCCCGGCTGAGCTTGACGCCCCCGCATCAAATACCCTCGCTCTCTTTGCCGGACTTTCACTGTGGCTGCTTCGACGGTGCTCGGGCAAAACCACCGATTCCCTCTCCCGCGAGGTACGCACTGCCATTTGTCGCGCCACAGGCTCTGGCCCCGGGAGGCCCTCCGCCCGCACCTCCCGAATGCGGAGTGGGGAATTGTTCTCGCCGCCCGGCCGCCTCCCATAATGAGCGTCTGAGAACACTAGCGGCACCGGCCTCGCATGCTCCGTACGTTTCTGGGTAGCCACGTCAAGAACGACCTTTGCGGCCTCCTCCCCTATCTCCATCAACCGCGCTGCTATAAGCTCCTCATCCGGCTCAACAGTCTCCTCAACTTTAAGCGCGGGCCGAGGACCATTAGTAGGTTTCCTCCCCATCCCCAGCACCTCCAGCACGTTCCACCGAGTGAAATTGTAGGTGCTCCGGCTATCATGATCCCAGCCATAAAACAAACGGAATAACCGTTGCTTCTCCAGGTTCTCCAATTCGTAGGTCTGGTCCCCGATCGGTTGATATGCCCCGGGCACTTGATAACCCCTCCAGGTACGCTGCCACTTACCACCGGCCAGCACCACCGACCTCCTCCAGCCATCCAAAACCGTCGCCGGCAGATGCGTAATGGCAGCACCATGCTCCCGCGTGGCAAAATTCACGCAACCACGGCACTGGCCCTTTCTGCAGTAAGAAATCCTGTACAGCGCCCGGAATTCATTAACCGTGGGCCAGTCCATATAACTCAAACAAAACAGGCACCCAAGCCCAAGCAACTGCCTCCACTGATTGCTCGGAAGCTGGGCTGGGGAAAGATTCAGTGAGCTCAGCATGTACTGGACAAATCCCGGCAACGGCAGCGATAGTCCGTTGCAGAACTGGTCATCAAAAACGGCGACCCAGCCCGGCTCCGGATTACAGGCCAGCTCGCCGGGATGCAAGCCTCGAAGTTTAACGGAAGAGTTGATATCCCACCTCGACCGAAACTCCCTAATCTCCCTCTCGTCCATACTTCTGATTGCTTCGTCGCAGACAATCGTCCCATCACCATCCCGCAGCTCGTGCCTCCTAGGCCCACGACCGCCACTGGCATAATGCGCAGATCTCCCAGACGCCATCAAACCTCAAAACAAAAGTTCCGTTCTGCCGAAAGATGGAAGAGGAGAGCAGAAGACAAAGGGTAAGCAAAGTGCGGCAGGAGGAAAGCAGATGAGACGATAAATAGGGCAACAACAAAAGTCAGGCAACCCCAGCCGTCGATCCCCTCCATCTCAGTCCGCCCCCTGCCGACACGTGTCCACGGCATCAATAAAGGATCCCATGCCATCATAACTGATGGAACTGATGGACTCCCCCTTCATTGCATGTCAGCCACATGTCCCACCCGCAAGCAACAGTTAGTAAGCAAGGAGCACGCAACGAGGCGTCCCCTCTCCTCGCTTCACAAAGGTCAAACTTCAAATCAACCCGACACCATGACGTGTCACAGTTATTTACACCGGCTGAATGCCAGTTCACTGGAGGACTCACCCCGATATGGCAGACCGCCCGGTCGAGATCCGCCCAGCACTATGGCATTCCACCGGGCATGTGACATTCAACCAGCTCCAAAATATTCTACCGAATGTCATTCCCTACGCCTACGGGCAGGGACGAGCCAGCAACAACTCGAGGCTTCTAAACGCATGGGCTTTATAAACCCGGGCGAGCTTACATCTAACCAATGTACTCTTGTCCAGCAGGATAAAAACCCTGCATCACACTGAACTGTGATACCCTTGGGGATACATGGCGAGACTCGTTATCTCAACGCCACTCCACCGGGCAGATTGTCTCTCTAACACAGAGCAAGTCTCCCCGCAGGCTAACAAACCTGCACATTACCTCAACGCTTAAACAACAAAAGCTGAGAAGAGCTAGCAAGTGTTAAAACAACGCCTCAGCACGGCCATAACACCCTTCGGGCACCTGTTGGCCTATTCCACGCACCAACAGGCCTCCCCGAAGGCTAGTCTGCAAGTTTATCCGGGACTCGTTTCGATATGGCAGGACGCCCGTCGAGCTCCCGTGAACCCCGCCCCGCACCGATATGGTTCATCCGGGAGTCGTTTCGATACTTTAGGAACGCCCATTCAAGATCCAGATACTCACCTCGGTCACGCCCAATCTTTAACGCGGACTTGGGGGACTGAGCACCGGTAGGTTGGTAACCCTGCGGGTCTGCAGGCCAAGAGCAAGACAGATCTTAAGTCCCCATTCAAGATTGCACTTGACCGGGAACTTGGGGGACTTGTTGACAGTAGCCAGAGAGGCTACACCAGGGCCCACAGACCCGCAACAAGCGCACCAGGGCCCGGACCAGGACCCAGGATCGGACCACCAGCACCAGGCCTCGGGCCCCAGCGGGCTATCCTGCCTCCAGGGATCCTGGGACCAGGGACGCCCGCCTGCCAAAGAGGGCACCAGAATGTCCAAACAGAAGAGAACTAGTCCCACATCGAAGAATGAGGCCAGCCCTCACCCCCAACCACCTATATATAGGCCTCAGCTACCACCATAAATAGGTAACTTGTCTCTCTCCCTGCTTACATACGTGCCCAGGTTATATATATTCCAACTATACTAACTTAGGCATCGGAGAGGTGAAGGCCGGCCCGCCCGGTATTCCCCTTAGTAAGCAGGATTGCAGGAGATCGAGTTGGATTCATCAAGTATCTACCAAGACCCCCGGGTTTAGGCAGAAACATGTTCTAACAATGATGTACATATGTTCCAAGTACAATGTAACGAAGGGTCCTACTCTAAGTCTACGTCCATTGCCCCCATACCTTCAGCACATGATGATCTATCGGCAATCGTTGGAGGGTTTGCGGCGGCGGCGGCGGCATCCGGATTGGTCGACATACCGAGGGCAGCCTCCATCCTTGCAATACGTTAAAGCATCTCTTCTTTTTCGATTCCGCTTTCTTCTTTTTCGATTCTTCTAAGTTCATTGGCGGCTGCTACTTCTGCCCTCAACTTCTCAACCTCTGAATCGTTGCTGGACACGCGTGCACCGCCTCTTGGTTTTGCCGGGCGTCTTAATGCACCTCCTAGCTCTGTAAAGATCGTAAAACACAAAAAATTATTCAAATTAAATTCTCTTTCGTATCTAAAATAGAAACTGTTATTTTATGATTTGTACATACCTCGGACTCTCGTCCCCGGCTTCCCGCCCAGACACTCGTCCACTACCGCTACCTGTTCTTCGACGGTAGCGGGGCCCGTCGCTTGACTTCCGCTCTCCACATCAGCCGCTCGGCTAGCACAGAGCTCATCCATCTTCCTCTTGACCGCTGCCCGCAAAAAATACCATATTAAGTTAGTTTGTGTTTGTATAGTTATAAATTGTAAATAAATAAAATAAGAAGCTAAAAACTAGGAATTCTTGCATCTAACTCGTCAGGAAACTCACCACTTTCTCCTGCGCATTCTGCGATCGCGCATAAACATCGCAGACTGTCTGAAGTATAGGCGCCAAACTGCCTTTCTCCTCATTCGCAACGACCCGATAGCTATAGGGAGTCGTGCCAGAGTGGTGGTTGACTGCACACCCCTTCTCTTTTGCTTTGTTCCGGTTTGCGGCGTTCCGGACACACATCCTCTGCAAAAATATGCACGATCTATTAGAATCAAAATCTATTATATGAAATTTAAAAACCTCTAATTACTTTCCGTTACCTTATAATCGTCGTCCTCAAAGTGAACTTTGAGGTACTCCCACTGCTCGGGTCGGTGGATGAACTCTGCAGGCGTCGCCTTTGACACTTCGACTTAGTGGGTATGGCAGTCGTACTTCCAGTCCTTGTAGATCTTGGCAGCGGTCTCGTCGATGTATCTCCACATGCCTATCTCGGTGGGAGGGAGGTCGTAGAACATCTAGTAAAAAACATTTCAAAGAAATCATAGAAATAACATATTTCAATATATATGGCTGAAAGATAAGAATTTGAAATTATTATGAACTTTTGTTTTACCTCCAGATAAGTGGTCAGTGCATCTCGATGCTCCTCAGCCAGCTCAGCATATGAAGGCGCAA
Source organism: Potentilla sterilis (assembly GCA_963682095.1). Taxonomy (NCBI): domain Eukaryota; kingdom Viridiplantae; phylum Streptophyta; class Magnoliopsida; order Rosales; family Rosaceae; genus Potentilla; species Potentilla sterilis. The sequence continues at coordinate 39,490,178 of OY821763.1, read as the reverse complement.
GCATGGGCACTTTGCTCCGGATGGCGCTCCCGATGTCTCGGGACATCAAAGTCCTCCACTTCAAGAGGCTCGGACCCCTGTGCCGTTCTGAATAGTCAACCTTCAGAGGTTTCCCGCTGTTCAGTGACACCAAATATTGGGTCTTCGTACCGGTTATGATGCCAGGTTTGTCCGGGTTCCGTCCATTCACCTTCTGACCCGTTGCCATATCAACAAGCTCTGCCATATTAGAACAACCAAAAACACATGCATTAAACAGAAAAACACATGAGAATTTAACTAGGGTATGCATATGCTAACTAAATTCAAACTGATTAAAATAGGAGGATGGAATGAGTTTTTATTGACTTGAGTATATATAATTCAGTCTCTTTTCATAAAAATGAGGTAGGTTGAGCACACCTCAGCCTCCGTGTAGTTATGTTTCTGCTTCTACTTATTTTCAGCAAGTAAATACAAAACAATTAGTCACCTAATTAAATCGTCCAACGTATCTATAGCTAGAAAAACCAGCTACAACATAATCTAAAAGTTGAAACTTGATGAATCGGCACACACTAGCTAGGGTACTCCCATATGTTTCATGATATCCACATTATCATTATAAACATCCCTGTTAAAATGTCGTCGAATCCAACAGTGCAGCTCTCAATGCAACTAATTGTGATGACTTGACAACATAGATCAATGACTGATCGAACTAGTACCCAAAGTATATATTAATCGAAAAAGAAATAATATATGCATTTGTAGTTTAATTAATTTCTGAAATGTATATGTTACGTGTCTAGCAGAAAGTATAGCTCAAGTAACCACTGTATATAAGCTGATCACAAACTATATATAAGCTCTAGTCGACATTATTAGAAAGAGGTCACTGTATATAAGCTCTAGTCGACATTTTTGGTGCATCACTTGAAATCAATATGCAACTTTCTTTTTCAAGTTCATAAACTAATTCTCATTGAGACAACAGAGACATAATGGAACTTGTATGTCATATTTCATTGCTCACTGATACATGCATTTATGATAGTTCATCTCTTTTGGAAGTTTAATTTCTTGATTGCTAAGGCAAATATGAAAACAAAGAACACTGAAAACCCAACAAGAACAGCAACACCAACACCTAGAAAGTCTTTACTATATCCAAAATATGTCCTTGTAAAATGATCTATAGTTTCACCAGAATCAAGTATGTCCTTAAGTCCTCCAAACTGTGAAGTAAACAATCCATACAAGCAGTATGTAGGCCTCAGCTGCATAAGGTTATGATTTGTTTGATCAATAGAATCTTGTTTACATAAGAAAACAGAGATGTAGCAAGAATGTTTACTAAAAGTGTCGAAAGGGGGGAAAAAGGCAGGGCAGGGAAGGACCACAGACAACAACATCAACAACAACAACAAAGTGCTCACAGTTTCATTATAACTGGTTTTAATCATCAGCCAGACAGCCAACATTAATAGCCAAGTGCATGAGATTCATTAGAGAAATTATATACGAATTAGTTCCCTTCACATGAACAAGGAGCTAATCTGAGATTTGGAAATAAAGACTGATGTGTGACTAGCAACTAGCAGTTTCTATTCTGTATGAGATCGATTCTTTTTCATACAAAATGAGCAGGACCAAAGACACACACACCTGACTCCTGGCATGGTTGTACACAACAAAGAGGCAAGGGCAACACTGATATATATCACTTCTACAGTTCATCTATGCTTCCTGAGTTTCTGAAATGATTTAACTAGTGAAAGTAAAAAGTACAATAAGAGAAGAAAAGGGGGACCAAATTTAGTAAATAAAACAAGTGCAGTGCAGCTATATATAGTGCTTCACAGCTATATCCATGATTGGACTCAGAATAGTTTTTTTTTTTTTATTCCACTATTACTATGCACATTCTCTATACCATAATTTATAATGCAGTGTCGCTGGAATATTTAAATCCTTCATTCCAAAGATCAGGCATGTGAAACTTAATCCTATTAACACCATCTGATACTATAGTTAAGTTTGTCAAATAAGACAAGTGATATCATGACAATAATAATTCAAAACACTCAAGATAATAATTCAAAACACCGAAATTAAAACGCACCAGATAAAGAAGTCCAATGCAAAACACTCACCTTTTTGCAACTATCCAAAAGGTGTTAAAGATAACAAAAGTGGTAAATACTTAAGTTGTTCTCATAAACAATTGATTTAAGTTAAATCAAGCCCATCAGTTTGACTAATCCATTCCTCAATGGAATTTTAAATGTTGCAATGTCTTTTATTTGATTCTTATATGCTCTCTAATCCACTAAAGCCAACAAGGAATAGCACTTTCTGCATATTAGTTAAGTGCATGAACCCTAAAACTAACTCAAGTTTGCATCTTGCAGATCTAAGAATCTCACACCAAGTTTACCAGAGCAATTTTCCACACTCCGAACCAAGTCGAAACAAAAAATCACACAGACACTAATCACATTGCACCAATTGTTAAAATCAACGAATGAAAATTGACCAAATATCTAATTATTATGAGTATGAGCTGGATAGAGGGTCAAATTCCACAAGCTTGGATTCACAGGGTGGAGTTACTTCTTGCCAGAAGCAAACTTTCAAATAATAAGTCCTAATCTACCGTACATGTGATTCCCTCAAATGCAGCTGATTAGAAAGCATGACATGATATCTGTACTTGAACTATTTCATCCATCTACTACACCAAAAACTCATAATTGTTGAACGAAAAAAAGAGTCCCTACTATGATTCCGAATCACTCACCCGGCCCTGAGGACCCCTCTTGGTCCTAATGCTGAGGGGAGGAGCATCTGCGCCTACCACACCGGCTGCTCCTCCAGCGGCACCACCACTGCCACCGCTACCGCCATCGCGGCCGCCGCTCCCCAGGGGAGCGCCACCTCCACTAGCCCCCACACCCGCCGAATGATCGGTTTCGGCCAGAGACGAGATGGGAACCATCGTCCCCGCCTCTGGCGCCGTCCTGGCCGATTCCGCCGCCACTGTCGCCGTCGCCTGCACCGCCGCAGCAGCCATTTGAGCGGCAACTTCCGCCGCCTTCCTCTCTCTTCTCGCCTCCATCTCCTTCTTCCTCTTCTGGGCACTACAACCGGGTGCCATCCTTGAATCGAAGGGTTAGGGGTGAATCGAAGGGATTTCAGGTTTAGGGTGTTTTTGGTGAGAAGGGGGTTTGGGTTTATCAATGGGAAGAAGAAACAGAAGGGGAAGAAGAAGAAGGGATAGAACACTTGTTCTTGGGTGGTAAGAGAAGAGGAATTTCGGAATTTGGGGGGAAGAAGAAGAATTTGGGATTTGGGGGGAAGAAGAAGAATTTCGCGCTATTGAGGAAGGAGCAAAGTCCCGGTTCATTTAATCAGATACGAAGCGACGAATATAGACAAACATCGTCGCTTCGAATATTAACCGACAACACAAGTCCAAATTTTGTCGCTTCACATTTACGTTTGCGACGAATATCAAACATCGTCGCTTCGGAAATCTGAAGCGACGAAGTTGGACCTTCCTTCATTACCTAGTGGGTTAAAACTTGGTCGCTTCAGATAATATGACGCGACGAAGTTTTAACCCACTAGGTAATGTAGGGAGGTCCAACTTCGTCGCTTCAGATTTCCGAAGCGACGATGTGTGACAAAAATGGTCGCTTTAATTTTAAAAGCGACGAATATTGTGCAATATTCGTCGCTTCAAGTTGACTGAACAGATTAGTTATGTTTATATGCATTTGTTTTTATTTAATTAGAATATTGTAAATATTGTACAAAATTACTTGATACCGTCAGCATATCATCATTATCATATTACAACATGTACCAAAATTAACTAGTAGTCTTTCTCTTCGTCGTCTCCGCCATCATCGTCTTCATCTTCCTCTTCTTCTTCCTCATCGAATTCATCGCCACTGTCATCTTCCTCACCGTTTGATTCTTCATTTTGTTCGTGTACTTCTAAATCGAGTTGGAGATTAGATGCATCAATATGGTAAAATTGTATTGACCCTAGTGTGTCCTCTTGGTAAGGCTCTGTGATTTGATTCCCTGAAGGAGGCATATTGTCTTCTGTTGCAAGTACTTCGGCACTGTATACATTTCGATGCGACATTTCTTGCACCACCTTCCAAGCACCACCCGCCGCAGGATCGTCCAAGTAGATGGCCATAGAAGTGTTGAGACAGGTTTCCAAGCTTCGTGCTTAACATCACCCCGTTATTTTGAGTCACGAGCCTTTGATCTCTATCGAATGAGACATACTTGATACCGTTCACGTAGCACACCTTATAAATCCGAGTGAATTGCGGACCTTGAGCCAATGACTATATTGCCCTGTTAAAATTAGGGTCCTGAGCATCATATATTCTCTTGGCCTGAAAAATAGAATGTGTTAGTTCTATACTATTCAGTTTTCGTACAAATTTTAAGAACCATATATTTAGTTTTCGTACAAATTTTAAGAACCATGGATGGAAACTCCTCCTTCGATGGCGCTGGTCATAATCGTCACCATATTTCACCGTGCACAGCTGCAAATGAGCGTCCATGTAATATTGAGCTTCTTCTGTATCTGTCAAAATTTGCCAGTGAGCCTCAGCCGTTTGCTCCTCTGTTAACCTGATATTTCTGGTGGTATCCATAATACACGGTTGAACTAACTGAAAAACAGAACTAATATTCCATATTGGGGGATTGGGCTCTTCGTGTTCTTCCAATTGCAGATACGACTTACAGTACGTCACCGACTCCCATGATATGTACATTTCTGCAATACTCCCCTCCGGGTAACGTGTATTACTCATTGACTGTTTATAGTCACCTAATTGCCTGTAAAATGATGAATATGATTACTGCATATATAAGGTCGATACCAATTTAGTTTGGACATTAAGATACATATTTGAATAATTTGATTAGTGCATATACCTTTCCGTCCTCTTTTCAGCTTCCGAACACCACTGACTTTTGCGTATTCCCCTCTTCTGCAAAGCTTCGCGAGCCCTTGGACCATCCTTGCTCTTCCCTTCAATTGAAAGAATGGTGGCCAGGATATTGTCACCCACGTTCTTTTCAATGTGCATGACATCTAAACAGTACCTGTGTAATAACGACGACCAATAGGGAAGCATCCAAAATACGCTCTCGTGGGTCCAACATTGTCTGTTGTGTGCTGAGTAAGGGACATGAAAATCTGGATGCTGGCTAATAGTGGCGTAATTGTGTGACCTAATTTCCTCCAAAATTTCATCTCCGTCCTTATGAGCTGGTCTTTCTCGCCACTCTGGCTTCCCGTTAAATGCCAAACTGGATCGCATTGGTGAATTCTCGTCAAGCCATTTCCGATGTCCTTCATAAACGATTCTCCCACAAATATGCTCCGCCGTAAGCTCATGTTGACAAATTGGACATGCCTTGTACCCTTTCACTGTTGAGCCTGCAAGCATTCCTAAACCAGGAAAATCACTTATCGTACACATCAGCGCTACCTTCATCATGAATACATCATTGTCGACTCTGTCAAAAGTAGGGACTCTATTTTCCCACAAATCTTTGAGCTCGTCGATCAATGGACGAATGAGTACACTAAGGCACTTTCCTGGAGATTTAGGGCCAGGAATCAACACGGCCAGCATATTATATTCCTTCCTCATACACATATTAGGGGGTAGATTATATGGCATCACAACCACGGGCCACGTACTATGTTGGGTTGTCATTGTTCCAAATGGACTGAAACCATCAGTTGCCACTCCAAGCCGCACATTTCTTCCCTTAATGTCGTCGAAACCTGGAAATGTCCTGTTAAAATGTTGCCATGATTCTCCATCAGATGGGTGCCGGAGGGTACCTTCATCTTGTCGCCTCTCCTTATGCCATCGCATATGCTTTGCTGTGTGTGGGGACATAAATAGGCGTTTCAACCTTGGAGTGATAGGGAAATACCATATTATCTTTTTTGGAAGGTCATCCGTATCTGGCTTATATCTTTGAGCACCACATATTGGACAAGTCCTACTAGTTTTATTTGCAGCCCCCCTGAATAGGTAACAGTTGAACTCACAAACATGAATTTTTTCATATCCAAGGGAAATATCCTTGATGATTTTTTTAATTCTCGAATAACTCACAGGAAAATTATTGACTTTAAAAAACTTATGCACCCATTTACATAATTTATCAATACTCGTATCCGACCATCCGTTTTCAACTTTAATTTCCATTGCATGTAATGTGGCACTTAATATAGTTTCTTCACTCCCTTCATACAATGGGGTTTGAGACTCCTTTAGAAGCCTTTCATACTTAGCGTAATCATCATCTACCATGTCATTGAACTGAACTTCAGCGTTTTCTTCAACGACATTATGCGGTGCATCTGCATGGTATCCAGGATAGTATGGAAATACATCTTGTATAATCTCCACAGGCGGGATCACTGAAGGACCGGCAACACTGGAAGCCTGGACTCTGTCTTGAAGCCACTGTCTCCGTTTACTGATCATTGCCGGTTGACCAGAAACTTCCCCGTGTAAGCGCCAAACTGTGTAAGTCGGATCCAAACCATGGTGCAAGCAGTGATGATAAATTTCTATGAGTTTCTTATAATAAGGACCATTTTTGCAAACTGCGCACGGACAAGGGAGAAATTCGATTCCAGCAGTGCGAGCGGTCACAAAATTGATGAAGTTAACTAAGTCTGTGCTGTAATCAGGGTGTGTAAAGTGAAGTTTCATCCAAGATTTGTCGGGGACATCATCCATGTTTCCTGTCATAATATAAACAGACAATATGCATAAGGTTAGCACACAACATTTATGATACAATCAAAATCTGTCCCAACACTTCTTCTCCTTATGCCTCCGGGTTGGGTCCTATCCCCTTCAGGCGAACACGAGTTTGTTGATCCTTTTGCTATTCATGTGGTTTCAGCTACAGTTTTGGGAAATTTCGGCAGCATCTCTCTACAGTTCCTCAAGTGCACAAAAATCTAAACAACCTAATTTGCACTCGAGGAACATTGTAGAGAGACAATGACGAAACTATATCCCAAAACGTAAACTTAAACCACATGAATAACAAAAGGATCAACAAACTCGTGTTCGCCTAAAGTGTCCAAAAATGGGACAATTCGAGAATCAACAACCCATCTCGATCAACTAGATGCGTTGTTGATTCTCAAACGGGAGTTCTAAGCTGAAAAACACCACAATTATATATAATACGAAACAATAAATTTACACACGGCACCACACTCCCTCACTAAGCCACTCGCATGTTTCAGAAACCCTAACTACCACAATCCACACACAACACAAACAAATTTCATTTTCACTATATTTGGATGTAACTAAATTTTACGATTTCACTAAATTAAGCTGAAATTCAATTTCATTAACTTTCCCAATTTCACTAAATTTCCCCATTTCACCCAATTTCACTAAAATTCAATTTCACTAAATATAACAGTTTCACAAATTAACTAACATAATCTCAATTTCACCAAAATCAACACCAACTCCATCATATATTCAAACACCCAACACTAAAACAAACACAAAACACACTATATAAACCAAATCCAACTCAAGAAATCAAACACTAAATTCAACCAATCAAACCAAAATATGGTGATTACAATGAAGATGATAGATTATACTAACCTAAAAAGCAATTGGAAGAGAACACCCAAGCTTCCGGACTCCGAAATTGACGAAATCAGTAGTTTTGGAGATTTTTCGCAGCTGCTACAGTGTTTTGACGAATTTCTTCGATCTTCTGTGTTCTGTCTAAGCTGAGGGCTTTATAGCAGATTTCAAAAGTTGAAGCGACGACGATTGATCAAAATCCGTCGCTTCGTTTATTATGATGCGACGACTTTTAAAAACTCGTCGCTACATTTTCCAAATCCGTTTCTCTTACAATCCAAGGCGACCTGAAACCATTATTCGTCGCTCTATTTTTTCCAAGCGACGATTTTGATAATCGGTGTCGCTCAATTTTTTTGAAGCGACCACTTATATATGCGTCGCTTCGGTGTGTTGAGGCGACAAAGTTTGACTTCCCCATTTCAATATTGGTCGCTTCAGTCCTTGATTCTAAAATTTTTTATGAGATTATACTCAAGTGTACAATTTTTCGAAGCAACTATATAAAAGAAGTAAAATTTTGAAAAAAACTGTGAAATAACATTTGATCGTTATGATGAAATACGGTTATGGTAAAAAAATCACTTAAATCCGACAAAGTTAGAGCCCTGATTGACGCGGTCAACCTTATTTAAACTTGTTTCTCTCTGTGGGAAACCATAGTATCGGGAGGTAAAAGTTACCAAATTTTTACATGTCTGATTACGTCTCATTTATTTGAGAGTTTAATGTTTAGAAGAGTCGACGAAACAAGGTCATCTAAAGGTACGTAATAGCGTTTTCGTCTGATAAGTTTTATGAAAATATGGTTGACCAGATTTTAAAACAGGAAGCGACGACTATTGATCAAAACTCGTCGCTTATTTTCATATGTTAGCGACGAATATTGACGAAGGTTATCAACTTCGTCGCTTGAATTTTGAGTCGGCGACGAAGATTGAATTTTCGTCGCTAAAATTTACAAAACATTGTTCGTAGGCGACAACTTACCAATATTCGTCGCTTCAATAATTTGTGAGCAACGACTATTGATCAAAAGTCGTCGCTCTCTTTTTCTGAAGCGACAAGTCCAATATCGGTCGCTTGAATGTGTTGAGGTGACGAAGTTTGATTTTCCCGTTTCAATCTTCGTCGCTTCAGACCTGATTTCCAGTAGTGAACTCTCCCACGATTTCAGCATATATTGATAGAAATTGAAACTGTTTTGTAGTTTCTCCTTCATGGAATATCTCACCAGAATTCTAGGTTTTCTCTTCCTTCCAAAATCTGCCTCTCTACTCTTTAATCAATTAGAGAAGAAATCATCTGTAAAAAGGTATGCAGGCTCCAAGTAGTGCGATGGAGGTTCTCTAAGTGGCTACATGTAGTTCAGTGATATTATCATAAGGGTTTCTCTTATTCCGTCTATTTGGTTTCACAACAATTTTGTATTCTTATATATTTTGTAATTTTGCGAATATTGATAAGTGGTATTAAATGGATTTTGGACAGATAAATCTTGGGGTGTTCATATGTTATGCAAAGGTACAGTGATATAATTATGTCATATTAAACTATAATTAAAAACAACCATGAGAAAAACCACACGCGTTGCGCTGGCTAGTAGAATGATAGAATAAATTTCACATAACCTATAGCTATTATCTTCAAGTATAGAAGAATTGTAGGGATCGAGCTGAGCTCAACTAAATGTCGCAGTAATTTTTTTGTAATTCAAACTCCTTATTTTATTTTTTTTGTTTGAAATTGTTATGTGTTTGTTTAAATGGTACTAGAGATTTTTATAAGTTAGTTAAAGAAAAAACGAGTGAAAAAACCTAACCCTACTGCCGCCACTCTCTCCTTCACCTCGGCTAGTAGAATGATAGAATAAATTTCACATAACCTATAGCTATTTATACTCGTCCAAAAATCGGACAATTTCTGATTTATATCGTAACTTTTTCGTACGAACTCCAAATTGAGCATGCTACATGTCCACGAACTATTTTCAACGTCTTCTATCTCGTCATGAAATAAAATCCTCGGTCGAGTCAACTTATTTAAAAGTCAACATTTAGAACTTTTAAATCGTAAAAACAATTCCCGAGGAGAAATAATAAAAGTAAAACAGTTAAACGATAATTCTAGGTTCGGGTCGTATCACTTTGAATGTGACAGAAATTTATCCGTCGCTTTAGAAATTCTTAAGCGACAGACTATGGCACCGTCGCATAAATCAGACAGTACGTCGCTTAAGAAGCTCTAAAGCGACGGTACTAAGGCGACATGTATTTTAGTCGCTTAAGAACCACTAATGCGACAGATATATCAGATAGTCGCTTAAGAAAGTATAGTAAGCGACGAACATGTAAGTTAGTCGCTTAAGATGGTAGAGTAAGCGACGGATGTTAGCAAAGTCCGTCGCTTAAAGTTTTCAAGATCTGTTTTAAAGCCTCGTCTTAAACAGAATACAGAACAGTTGAAGAAAAAACAGAAAGTGCTGTGCTGCTGCCCAAAACTGGAAAATCGTCCGGTTTGATCAATTTCAGGGTCAAATAGCTTGGGTCTTCTCTTCCAATTGCTTTGTAGGTTAGTATATTTCTTCTCTCCATTGTAATCACCATATTTGGGTTTAATTGGTTGAATTTAGTGTTTAATATCTTGTGTTGGATTTGGTTTATAATGTAGTTTGTGTTGTTTTTAGTGTTGGGTGTTTGAATATATGATACAGTTAGTATTGATTTTGGTGAAATTGAGATTATGTTAGTTTGTGAAATTGTGAAATTTAGTGAAATTGAATTTTATTGTAATTTAGTGAAAATGAAATTTTGTGAAATAGTGAGATTGAGTGAAATTAGAATTTTATGGTACAATAGGTTGAAATTATTAATTAATGATGTAATTGGTTTGTGTTGTGTGTGGATTGTGGTAATTAGAGTTTCTGAAACATGCGAGTGGCTTAGTGAGGGAGTGTGGTGCCGTGTGTAAATTTACTGTTTCGTATTATATATAATTGTGGTGTTTATCAGCTTAGAACTCTCGTTTGAGAATGAACAACTCATCTAGTTGATCGAGATGAGTTGTTGATTCTCGAATTGTCTCATTTTTGGGCACTTTAGGCGAACATGACTTTGTTGATTCTTTTACTATTCATGTGGTTTTAGTTTTAGTTGTGGGATATAGTTTCGACAATGTCTCTCTACAATGTTCCTCGAGTGCAAATTAGGTTGTTTAGATTTTTGTGCACTTGAGGAACTGTAGGGAGATGCTTTCGAAATTTCCCAAAACTGTAGCAGAAACCACATGAATAGCACAAGGATCAACAAAGTCGTGTCCGCCTGAAGGGGATAGGACCCAACCTGGAGGAATAAGGAGAAGAAGTGTTGGGACAGATTTTGATTGTATCATAAATGTTGTGTGCGAACATTATGCATATTGTCTGTTTATGTTATGACATGAAACATGGACAAGAGTTGGATCGGCTTATCTAGAGGTGGTCCGAAGTTCATTAAGGGGATAATTGATTTATGTGCGTTTGTCAGTAGGAATAGCAGTAGTGACACAGAAGTGCACAAGTGCCCGTGCAAGCGCTGTCGGTTGCAGAAGCGGAGGCTTACAGTGGATGAGATGTTTACGCACTTGAGGAAAAACGGTATGATGTATGATTACACTTCATGGATATATCACGGTGAGGTTGCAAGCGGTCCTTCATTGTATGAGCAGAGGGAACAATACCTACAGCAGAAAGCCTATTCTAGTGGTAGTGCGGGTCCTCAGATAAACACGAGTATGGACATTCTGTATGATGCTTTTCCATATATGGATAAATTTTGTGAGCCAGAGAATGTTGGTGGTTTAAATGATGGAAATGATGTAAATGATTTAGATTCTATTGCCAGAGATGCTTATGAGAAGTATAGCAGGCTTTTATTAGAAGCCCAAACATTGTTGTATGATGGTAGTGAGGAGACTGTTTTAACCATCATCCTTAAAACAATTAAGATAAAAAAAGGTAAATAGATGGTCAGACAAAAGTTTTGATGAGAACTGTCAGTTGATCAAGAGAGCACTTCCTCCAGGAAACAAGTTTCCTGATTCATACCGAACTGTAAGAAAGATCCTAAAGAACATGGGTATGGGTTATAAGATCATTCAAGCATGCGAGCATGGTTGTGCGTTGTTTTACAAAGAGAATTCCGAACTAGACAACTGTCCCAAATGCCATGAGTCAAGATGGATATATTCTGCACAAGGTATAAAAGTTCCTGTAAGAAAGGTTCGTTATTTCCCTCTAACACCCAGGTTGCAACGCCTATATATGTCACGCACACAGCAAAGGAAATGCGGTGGCACAGAGAAAGGTTTTCAGATCCAGATTTTCTTAAACACCCGGCAGATGGGGAAGCATGGCAAGAGTTTGATAAGGACTTTACAGATTTTGCCAACGACATTAGGAACGTGCGCCTCAGACTAGCTGCAGACGGGTTCAATCCTTATGGTGCATCCTCCAATCCTCATAGCACTTGGCCTGTTGTGGCGATGCCTTAATTTGCCTTCTTTAATGTGTATGAAAAAGGAGTTTAACATGCTTGTATTGTTAATATCTTATCCAAAGTCTCCTGGAAAGTGTTTGAATGTGTTTATGAGACCAATGATCGATGAGCTAAAGATGTTGTGGACTATTGGAGTTCAGACTAATGACCGACATGAGCAAAAGTCATTCATAATGAGAGCAACAGTGATGTGGACCATTAGCGACTTTCCCGGATTAGGGATGTTGGGAGACATCCAGACAAAAGGCTACAAAGCGTGTCCCATTTGTTTGGAAGATGTTGATTCAAGCAACTTGACAGGGAGAATGGCATACCAGGGTCACCGCAGATGGCTAGACCGGAGGCATCAATGGCGTCGAGCAGCAGATAAGTTTAATGGGAAGGTTGAGTCAAGGGAAGAACTACGCTCTTGGTCTGGGGATGAGATTTATAGCATGATCATCTCTCATGACTACCCTGAACTGAGTTTGCATCCCAAGTTCAGGCCCAAAGCAACTAGAGAGAAACTGTGTTGGACTCACGTGAGTATATTTTGGGAGCTGTCGTACTGGACCACATCGAGAATAAGGTATACCTTAGATGTCATGCAAATTGAGAAGAATGTGTACGACAACATCAGCGGAACCATTTTCGGTCTCAAAGGAAAGAGCAAGGACGATCTAAAAGCTCGTGAAGGTCTGCAACAACTAGGGATACGGAAGAGGTTGTGGAAGAAAACGAAACCCGGGTCAAGTAAAAAGAAAGAAAAAGTATCTCAAGCACCGTATACAGTTCTTCCTGAGGCAAAGAGCGAGATTTTCGAATGGATTAAAGATGCACAGTTTCCTTATGGTTATGCGGGAAGTTTGAAGAATAAGGTCAATGTGAATGATAAAAAGTTTTATGGATTGAAGACACATGACTTCCATGTACTGCTCCAACGTCTTCTTCCAGTGGTTATCCGACCATATCTGCCATATCACGTCGTTGAGCCGTTAATAGTGTTGTCCAGATGGTTTCAGAAACTATGTGCTAGAGAGTTGAAGAAAGAGGACGTCCGTCACATGAAGGAAGAAATAGTCATGATTCTTTGTAAATTGGAAATGATCTTTCCTCCCGCTTCACCATCATGGTTCATCTCATGATTCACCTTCACAAACAGGTTCTACTTACCGGCCCAGTACATTTTACCTGGATGTTTCCCATGGAAAGGTGATGCGTTATTTTTCTCATTTTAACTACATGATCATGTCCATATATATTGTACTAACTATAAGAATTAATTTCAGTTTACCTACTTGAACTTTGGCTCAATCATCATTTCAGTCCCTGTACTTTTGATTTCATCAGCTACACCCCTGTACTTCCCTAAATTAATCAACTGATACTAATTTTGTAATTTCGTCCAAACAATCTATCAATACCAAAGGCTTTTTGGTACCATTTTCCTACATTAATGCACTGTTACCATATTACGAATATAAACAAGGCTAGACAATTCATATAATCAAGTTGAACAATAGAAAACAAATCATATATGGTGATTTCTTTTTATTTTACCATATATGATTTGTTTTTTTTTATTTTCTATTGTTCAACTTGATTATATGATTTGTTTAGCTTTATTTATAATCGTAATATGGTAACAGTGCATTAATGTAGGGAAAATATACCAAAAAGCCTTTGGTATTGATAGATCGTTTATACGGAATTTACAAAATTAGTATTAGTTGATTAATTTAGAAAGTATAGGGGTGTAGTTGATGAAATCAAAAGTATAGGGACTGAAGTGATGATTCAACCAAAGTTCAAGTAGGTAAACTGAAATTAATTCTAACTATAATATTTGACAGGCAACTCGGGGACTATAAAAAGAATGTTAGAAACACACGTTTCCCAGAGGGGTGTATTGTTGAGCAATACATTACACATGAGTGTGTGACATACTGCAGTTTTTATATGGATGATGCCACAAGAGATGCTAACGTTGCCAGTGCACCTCCATTCAATATCTCTGTTGTTTCCGAACTCGTGAAGCCCAAAGGTTTCGTAGCAAATGCTCGCTTAAGTAGGGAAGAACTGTATGCGGCTCACTGGAATGTAATGGAGCACTGTACAGAAGGGCCTCACTTCATTCAGATTCATCATAATCAAGTAACTGAAATCTATCCAGATATGACTGATGAACTGCGTATTCAGAACTTTCTTCCATACTTTAAAACTTGGGTATATAATCACTATAATTTGATCATTATATACAGTTGCACATTTATATTACATTGCACTAATGGTTTATATTAATGTTACAGATGACACAACTGCAAGCAGAAGGAAGTATGAATTATACGCCTGAACTGCACATTTTGGCATGCCGCCCTCAAGCACACCGTATTTATTCACAATGTTCTGTGAACGGAGTTAAGTTTGTCACGTGGCAGCGAGACCAGCGCTTGAAGACTCAAAATAGTGGGGTCATGGTAGAGACGGAAGGCATCTCATACTACGGGATTCTTAAAGCCGTTGTCGAATATTCAAAAGGCATGCATGTTGTTTTATTCAAGTGTAAATGGTACAATACTGACTCTACCGTTCCTGGGCGCGTAAAGTTAGATCACGATCTTTTATCAATGGACACATCTACCAGCTGGTATGAGGATTCACCATTTATTCTTGCCGTCACGGCAAGACAAGTGTTTTATCTAGATGACCCGAAGGCTGGTGAACCTTGGAAAGTCGTTAATGTACGTGATGTCATACAGAGGTACGTACAGTGCTAGCACACTTGCAAGGGATGAAACTAACAGACCTCCTAGGAGGAATGAAGTTGATGAACCCTATCAAGAACCTACCGCGGACTCAATCCCAACTTACACTCATATATCTGGTTTCACCATCTGCTTCGGTTCTCTTCCACACATAGATGTTTCCATTCAATGTTACAATGATGAAGAGGACGAGGATGATGACGAAAGTGACGATGACGAAGAATATGAAAGTGAAAGTGAGGAAGATGAAGACGGAAGTGATAGAGAGGATGATTATGGTGATTATGAGGAAGATCTATCTGATGAAAATTGATCGTTTCATTAACTGTTTTATGTAAACTGTAATTTGTAAACCCTCATTAAGCAATACATGACCGATTGGTAATTAAAATTCAATTTTATTGCACAATATTCATAAAAAATGGAGAAAAACACAGTAAGTTTTTATGCGACGAACTATAAACTCCGTCGCTTAACTCAACGGCTACAGCAACGAGCATATTAAAAGTCTATCGCTTACGTTCTATTTATTAAAATATAATTTAATTGCAAATTATTTATTTAAAAATATGAATCTATTTTAGCGACGGGTTTAAAAAATCTCAATCGCTTAAGAATATTTACGCGACGAATGTTCTCTATCACCGTCGCTTAAACGTAGGTTAAAATTTTTTTAAATTGCACAATCTGTTTCTTTAAAACAGTATATTTTAAAGCGACGGATTTAATATAACTTTGTCGCATAAGAGCTCTAAAGCGACTAGATTTAGCAATTACCGTCGCTTAAGTTAATTTCTACTATTCACAACAGAACCTTGTTCAAATGTCCTTTTACAGTTTTATGCATCTGTGTTGAATAGTAAATATTCACTGAAGCGACGGATATTGCCAAATATAGTCGCTTTAGATCTGTTAAGCGTCACTTAAGTCAATTCCCACTACCAGAAAAAAGACTTTTCCCGACGAAATAAAAAAAAAACGGCCGACGACATAAAATTTTCGTCGGCTATTCCCAAGAATGGCCGACGATTTTTTTTTTCGTCGCTAAAAAAAGAAATCGTCAGCTATTCCCCTAGAATGGCCGACGATTTTTTTTTTCGTTGGTAAAAAAAAAAAATCGTCGACTATATTCATATTTTAGTCGACGATTTGAATTTTCGTCGGCCTCTCTCTGAAACTTTAGCCGACAAAAACTTTTGAAAGTTTGGCCAACGAAATTGGCATTTTCGTCGGCTATAAGTCTATATATTTTCAGATCTAGACAGCAGCTGCTTATTTAAAAAAAAAACGAAAAAAAACGGGAGAAAGAGTGAAAAATCTGTGGGTATTTTATACGATTAGTTGCGTCTCATCGATTTGAAACTATTATCTGTTGAAGGTCAGGCAAAAAAACGTCATTTAGACAGTCCAATTACCATTTCTAAGCGTTTAGAGGTTTGACTGATCCGGTTGACCGTTCCGATCGAGCCTTTAACATTGTCAGATGTAGTTGGATTTTTTTTCATACATGTATTTAATCTAAACGGTGATATCTGACGGTTGGAATAGATTTTCTAAACTTTTAGATTCAAAATCAGAACATATGCACTAATGTTCCTTAACTTGTTTACTAAGTGTTTAAGTGAATGTATAGTTTCAA
Organism: Potentilla sterilis; assembly: GCA_963682095.1. Taxonomy (NCBI): domain Eukaryota; kingdom Viridiplantae; phylum Streptophyta; class Magnoliopsida; order Rosales; family Rosaceae; genus Potentilla; species Potentilla sterilis. The sequence continues at coordinate 39,473,587 of OY821763.1, read as the reverse complement.
ATAGTTACTATACGTAGACTCTTCAAATGCAAAAATATTGTGAAATAAGATATGACCGAAATAATGAAATACGTCTACGGTTGAAAAATGACAAGATTCTGATAAAATCTGAGTGTCGAATGTTGCAGTTAACTGTTTTTTACTTTCGTTTTCCTATGGGTAGCCTGACGTTCGTTAAATCAATTTTGTAAAATTTTTATATGATTAGTTGCGTCTCATTGATTTAAAACTATTATCTGTTGAAGGTGAGGCCAGAAACTGATGTAGGAAGGATGGCAGCAAACATTGAAGAGCAGATTGACCGTTGCAAGTCAAAACCCGGTTTACTGCAGATTTGGCGTCCGGCGTCCGAATGACGATTATGATACCATTCCGGAAAGGGAACGACGCCAGGAATCAAACTCGTGGATTTTCCACGATGTGTGGGCCTTTTCGGGCTTTCGAGTTCGTTTAGGGCCTCAAAACGGCAGTTTAATATGTTTTCAAGATTTAAGTTTTCTAATTTGTTTTGGATTCGTTTTGTTTTAATTCCTTGGGCTTTTAGGTTTCCTTGTTAGTTCTCCCAGGGTTTCTTTTCAGTATTTAAGCATCCCTTTGGGATCACATACAATTAATTAATCATATTTTATCAAAACCCTAAGAGTTTTCTCTTGATTCCTGGTGGATTCCAGACCTGTTCTTTAGAGTACGACGTTGATTGTACTCTCCATTCATTGAGGGTTCGACATTGATCAACCCTTCCACACTACTACTGCGTCAGAAACCGTCGTTTAACTAGACTAATTTCCGTTTTTAAGCGTTTAGAGGTTTGACTTAGTGGTTTGACCTATAGTTTAATTTCGTCGGCTTAACTCTTGCGATCCGCGCCTTTTCATTGTCCGCCGTTGGATGGCTCAGATCTGACGGCTGTTGATCTTCCAAAGTATAGCCGACGATGTTCATAGAATAGCCGAAAAAATATTGTAAATCGTCGGCTATTCTCTAAGTTTAGCCGACGAAAATTATATTTCGTCGGCTAAACTCTTGCGATCCGCGCCTTTTTATTGTCCGCCGTTGGATGGCTCAGATCCGACGGTTGTTGATCTTCCAAAGTATAGCCGACGAAATCTTTTAAATCGTCGGCTATTCTCTCTGCTTTAAATCTTTCAGCCCGCCTTTTTTCTCTCCACCTCCGGAAAAACTCCTCCTTCGCCGATCTGCGTCTCCAATCCGCCGCTCTCCTCCTCCTCCTCCTCCGACATCCTCCTCCGGCATCCTCCTCCTCCGCTTTCCTCCGCCGATCTGCGTCTCCAATTCGCCGCTCTCCTCCTCCTCCTCCTCAAATCGGCGCCGGCGTCCTCCTCCTCCTTCTCCTCCTCCTCCGGCATCCTCCTCCTCCGGCCTCCTCCTCCTCCTTTTCCATGGAAGTTAGACATAACTATGGAAGATTGCATATTCAGTTGAACCAAAGCATAATTTAATTTTTTTTTCCCAAAATTTAAGAATAGCCGACGAAATTGACCTTATTTCGTCGGCTATAACTGTTATAGCCGACGATTTTTACCAAATTTCGTCGGCTATAACTTTTATTACCGACGAAAATCACATTATTTCGTCGGCTATGCCTCTTAAAATATTAATATATTCTGACGAAATAACCGACATAATAGACAAAATCGTCGGCTATATTTAAGAACAAATAGCCGATGAAATTGATTTGCTTCGTCGGCTATAGTTGCCAAAATCGTCGGCCATACTCGAAAATATCCGACGAATTTCGTCGGATATTTTGCTAAGGTTTGGCCGACGAAAATGAATTTTCGTCGGTGATAATTTTAGAATGGCCGACGATTTCGTTATTTTCATCGGCCATTAGTTTTACCGACGGGCTTTTAACGACGACTTATAGCCGACGAAATTTTCGTCGGTAGAAGGAATAGCCATATAAAAAATTGGTAGTGTCCATATAAAAAATGTATCGGGGTTATTCTGTCAAAACTGGTAGTGTCCATATAAGAAATTTATACCACACTTTCGTAGCTATTACGTACCTTTAGATGACTTCGTTTCGTCAACTCTTCCAAACATTAAACTCTCAAATAGATGAGACCTAATCAGCCATGTAAAAATTTGGGAATGTTTACCTCTCGATACTATGGATCCCCATAGAGAGAGATAAGTATAAATAATGTTGACCGCATCCATCGGGGCTCTAACTTTGTCGGATCTAAGTGATTTTTTTGACCATCACGATATTTCATCATAACGATCAAATGCTATTTCACAGTGTTTCTCAAAATTTGACTTCTTTTATACACTTGCTTAGAAAAGTTTTACACTTGAGAATAATCAAGTTATACAGCATTAGTAAGTATGTTGTCATTTTAATGCCTCAATTCAAAAAATGAAAATTTTGACCGTATGATGTGATCGTTATAGTTAAATATGAGTACAGTAGAAAAATCAACTCGTTTCGTGAACGTTCGATGCTCGATCGAAGCGGTCAACCGTATTCACTGTCGATGTCAACAAAATTTTTTCATTTTAAGCGACGATATTTGTGAACCTAAGCGACGGTTTTTATTTTTGTCTATCGCATAAGAGATAATTTAGGGCGCCAGTCCTTAAAAATTTAAGTTTTGCGCCAAAATTATTCCGGGAAATTTAAAACATTTTATGCGACGGACGTATGCATAGTTCGTCTCTTAAAGTGTCTAATTAATATTCAGCCTCTCTCGACCTCGACAGCCTCTGCCGATCCCAATTCCCAATTCTGGAAATATCGACCTCCGATCCTCCGCCTCTGCCCTTCGCCACCTCTGCCTCAGCCTAGACCCTCCACCTCTATCCTCCGCCACCGCTGCCCTTTGCCACCTTTGCCTCGGCCTAGGCCCTCCGCCTCTATCCTCCGCCACCGCTGCCCTTCGCCACCTCTGCCTCCGCCTAGGCCCTCCGCCTCCACCTCCCCCATCTCCACACCAAAGCAACCTCCGCCTCTCTCAGTTCTGAACCTTCTCGACTCGATCAGTCTTCGACTCCCTGCCGCCGCTAATCAACCAGGTAATCAGTCTGCTTGTTGTGCTAATAATGGCGGTTTATTGAAATTTCTTTGGATACGTTTGGGATGAGTTTAGTTTTGTCGAAAATGAATTGGCAAGACATTCTTTATGGTTAAAAATGAGCTAAGTTCAATGCCCTTGCGGTATCTATGTTTGTCTATATATGAATTGAATAGGCTAATTCTTACTGTCCACAGAGCACTTCATCAGTAATTATTGAGTTCAGAATCTGTGTTTGCCTATGGCTATTCTGTGTCTCCAAATATAGCCATGTCTGAGTTCAGAATCCATGCCAACCAAAGAAAGTATAGTCACAACAAATTTGGACTCACTCACAGAACAAGATAAAATTAGCCATGTTTGCCTATGGCTATTCTAATTTAGCCATGTTTGCCTAAAATTATTCTATCTCTAACCCACCAATAGAACAAGATAATACCCCATTAAATTTGACAATCCAGAAGAATAATCTAACATCTGTTTTTGGCAAGAGGTTAAGTTAAACTAATTGATGTGTGTTTGATTCGCATGATTGGTATTTAATATCTATATGTTTCCCTTCTATTACCTAACTATCGTCTCTTTTATCAGCAATGCCTCCAAAACCTCGATATTCAAAGACGAGGAAGATCATCGACATTGAGGACTGTCACATACGGCAAAAGTTGATGAGACGATCACTACGAGCACCACCACTACCGATGCCGCATGCTGATTCTTCTGGGCTCTCACCTTCTTCTGTTGTTGGCCCTTCAACTCCATTTGTTGCTCCTTTAGCTCCTGCTCCTGCTCCTGCTCTTTCAGCTCCTGCTCCAGCTCCTGCTCCTTCAGCTTTTGCTCCAGCTCCTGCTCCTTCAGCTTTTGCTCCAGCTCCTGCTCCTGCTCCTTCTGATCCGTCACCGGGCGTGCTGCTAAGTCCTCCCCCACTCCCAGCAATGGCTCCAGTGACGTGTAGCAGCCCCAGTACCGGTTCGGCATCTACCGGCGCTTCGATGACTGCGCGCAGCATTCGCTGCAAGAACTTGGAGACGAGAGGTATATTTCGGTGACTGTGTTTCATTTCATTAAGGTATAGATGATATGAAAGCTTATAATTGATTCGAAAATTAAGGATTTAATGGTTATAAGCTTGTTTCTCCTTTTCTGTGTAGATACACCACCAACAAGGAAGAGAGGTGTGATGGTTGAATTAAAGACCCAGGAGCTGGTCCGGACTACGGGGGGGAAGATCGTGGTGGAGTACGATGAGTACCACAAAGGCCCGAAGGATCCCGTGGTCCGAGGCCTCATTTCTAGGGACATTGGAAGTTGTATAAAGGACAATGTCCCCACGATAAAGCCCACCTACAGGGAATTGGGCGCCGAGGATCGAGGGATCGTGTTCGACTACCTCTCGGTAAGTTTGTTGTTTAATATGTTTTTTACTTTTCTTACTAATTTTATTTTTGTTATGTTTTGTTACTAATGTCGGTCCATTCTGTATATGTAGCCACACTACCATATCCCCCTAGATCATGATGGCCTGTGGAATTATGTTCAGAGAACGGCAGCCGATCGGTATAAGGATTGGAAATCCGATTGCCGACAACATTGGCTGCAGTGGGGGGATGACGTTCCTCTTGAGTTCCTGCATCGTCTGGCGCAGTGGGAGTGGTTGGTGGTGGACTTCAAGGACCCTACTCATGCGGTAATCAATCTCTCTTTCGTCGTTTTCAATCTTTTTGATGGTTTATATTAGTTTATGTTGAATATGTAATGGTTTTAAATGATATGTTACAGGCCTTATGTGCGAGAATGAAAGAGATCCGATCGGCTCTAAAAAGGATGAACCACCACTCCGGGACAACTGTCTTGAGTTACCGGGTGTTGACAGTAGCTACAGAGGGGCTACTTCAGGCCCACAGACCCGCAACCAGTGCACCCGGGGCCGGCCTAGGGCCCGGAACCGGATCGCCAGCACCCGGAGCCGGGGTCCAGCAGTCTACCTTGCGACCAGGGGACCGGGGGCGCCAGCCTGCAAAAGAGGTCACCAGAGCTGCCCTTTGGTGTACGAACAGAAGGAAGCCAGTCCCACATCGAAGAGTGAGGCCAGACCTCACGCCCGGCCACCTATATAAGGGCATCAACTACCCTCATTAATAGGTAACGGATCTTTCCTACTGCTTATCATACCTGCTTAAGTTATCTATTCATCCCAACTGTACTAACTTAGGCATCGGAGAGGAGAAGACCGGCCCGCCCGGTATTCTCCTTAGTAAGCAGGTTTACAGGAGATCACACTGGGATTCATCTGTTTCTGCCAGGCCTACGGGTTTTAGGTACAAACAATTGGCGCCGTCTGTGGGAACAGATACGATAAAACCACGTAAGCATTACCAATGGCAGAAAGCTTTGAGGCAAGCCAGGAAAGAAATACCACCAAGGAGCAGCGTGTTATGCCAGAACAAGCGCTCATCTCCACCCCGGTCAACGCGCGAGAGCAGCGCAGCGACCAGGACAACCAGGAAGGCAGGAGCTGTGGGAGGCCGGCCGGCACGCCGGGGCCACACCTTGATAGCTCGCGCGGGAAAGGCCCCGTGAAGGGCGACCAACCAGCGCACCGAGGCTTTTCGCTGACATTCTCGGACGATTCGAGCGACAGGGAGGAGAGCCCGCTCGGTGACAGTGACCGGGACACCACGTACAGCCCCGGCCGGCTCGATATAGCGGGGGAGATATGGGCAATGGCGGCGGAAGTCGGTCGCCTGCGCCAGGAGGGCGACCGGGATAGGGCAAGATCCAATGCCCGGTATGAGGAAATGGAGGCGGTGAATGTTGCCCTGGTAGCCGCCCTGGAGCGAGGACAGCAGCGCGACGACGCTATGACTAGGGCACATGCACCTACGCCGGGCCGATCTCAGCGGTTTGAAGCGGGACAGTCATCGGGCGGAAGGCCCCGCTCCTCCAAGCGAGCAGAGATCCCGGCCGGCACGGCCCCACCAAAGAGCGCGCCGACCTCCCGGCAACCACAAGCTTCATTCGAGGATGAAGCCACGACCCCGACTGCACGGGCATTGCAGATACTCACCGACACTGTGGCGGATCTGAAGGCCCAAGTAGAGACCAACGAGAGAAGGGCAGCGCGGCCGATGGAAGGCGCACGATTCAACGAGCGCACGGGCCCTTTCTCTCACCGGGTTCTGGAATCGGGGAGGTCTAGTAACCAGAAATCTCTAAAACTCACATACTCAGGATCCAGCTGCCCGTACCAGTATTTGGACAGTTTTCGGTCCCAGACATGCGCCAAGGGTTATTCTGACGCAGTATGCTGCAACATTTTCTAGGAAACTCTGTCTGGAGAGGCGCTCAGCTGGTTCTATGAGCTTCCGGCAAACTCCATCGAGGCGTTCGAGCAGCTGGCCGATCGGTTCGTAGACCGCTTCATCCTCCGGGTCGAAGGAGCCTGGACATCGACCATCCTCTTCAACTGCATGCAAGCACCCGGCGAGAAGCTGAGGACCTTCGTCAACCGCTGGCAGACAGCGACGGCCGGGGTTCGGAACCTCGACAAGAGTATCGCCGAGATGGCGTTCAAACAAGGGCTCCGGCCAGGAAAATTTTCCTAAGCCGTGCGGGTGGAACTCCCGCAGGGGTATGACGAGCTGATGGCAATGGTCATCAGGCATGCTCAGGCCGACCATGAAACTTACGGGCAGCACCTGCTGAAAAGAAAACGGGACGAGCAGCAGGAGGAGCACCCCCGGGAGAATCACCCCCCTCCCGGCCAAGAAGACAAGGCCAGCCACCGGACCGAGAACCGAGGTGCCCGACCGAGCCGGCCCAGCAGATATTGGGGGCAATGGCAGCAGAGGCCCTATCACGACAAACCCCAGAACGAGCACAAACCGGCGCAGTACCGGCAAGAACGCCCCCTGGCAATCATGCCAGCAGAACGTCAAGAGGTCTTCACTACCCTAACCTCCTCGTCTGAAGACATCTTGCACGAGAACGGGAACATCATTCCCCCACCGCCCAGGAGAAAGTACCCAAAGAGGAAGCTTACCCCGGCGCAAACGGGCAAGTACTGCTCCTACCACGATGAAGCTACTCATCGGACAAACAAGTGATTCGCTCTCAAGACAGCGGTGGAAAGTTTGATTAGCAACGGCCAGCTCCAGCGGTATATAGGAGAAAGGAGAGCAGATCCCGATCGGGAGCCGGGCCAGGCCTGGTAGGCGCGCCCAAACCTCCAAGCGGTTAGTTTGGCATATCATCGGTTCGGCTGCTATAACATCATGAGATATATGCCAACTATTTTAAGAAAAATTTTCACCGGTTCCGCCAGTGCAAGTGTATTCATATCCAAGGAATAATACAAACAAAAACCGTTCCGCCGGGTTTACAAAAAAGAAAAACTGATCCCGGCCAGTACGGAATCCGGTTCACCCCACCAGGAACCTTTGGTGGCCCCCCGGTGGTCTTGCCCTTTCCAGGTCCCGCCTTGAGCGCAGCAGGGTGACTCTTCACACGCCTCAGAATATAGGCGTCGCCCTCAACATCCATGGCCCTCGGTTCGGCATGAACGGTAAGCCGACCGGACTCCTCGTCCACCGAGGTCCGCGAAACGGCCTCCCCTTTCTCCTTCAGAGTTGAGAGAAGGTCTTCACCGTCCATGGATAAGGTATTGTCGGGTTTAATGACCGTCCGGGAAGATGCACCTGCAGGACAAGCAAAACGTTAGTGTTTAAAAACTCGGCCAGAAGAAACGCCACCGCTAAACCTTGCTACGCACCAGGATCCCGCCCAAGACCGCAGTACTTCAACACCTTCCGCCGAATGAAGTTGTAAGAGCTTCGCTCGAGATCGTCCCAGCATCCGAGTACGTATAGTCGTAATCCTTTCCCGCTCCAACTCGGATAGTTCGAACGATTGGTCGCCAAGGGGCTGAAAGGCACCAGGAACCCGGTACATTTTACTCATCTTCTGCCACTTCCCCCCCCCCCCCCTCCCGCCATCACCACCTTTTTCCTCCAGCTATTGTCTATCCAAGAAGGCATGTGGGTGATGATAGGCTGGAACTGTCGGGCGCTAAAGGTCAGACAACCCCGGGAGCCCCTCTTCTTCGAGAAGGATATTCGGTACAATGCCCGGAACTCGTTCACCGTCGGCATGCTCATCCCGGACAACTCGTACAGGCAACCGAGGCTCAGCAGCTTCCTCCACTGGTTCCCGGGAAGCTACGCGGGAGACACTTGCAGGGCACTGAGCGTGTACTGCACGAAATCTGGCAGCGGGAGGGAAAACCCGTGGTGAAATTGGTCCAAGTGCACGGCAACCCAACCCGCCTCCGGGTTACAGGCCGATTCTCGGGGATTCAGCGGCCGTAACGCCACCTCGTCGGGGATACTCCACGTCTCCCGGAAGGCGGTAATCTCTTCGAGATTCATACTACCCTCCGGTTCATCACACACCACGGCCCCTTTCCCACTCCTGATGGTGTAGCTCACGGGCGGAGTGCCAGAAAAGCGCATCCCGTGAGGGATTTCCTCAGATCCAGAGGACCCGGAAGACGAAACCTCGCTCCGGGAGCGGTCAGCGGCTTCGGTGTCCGGGGATTCCGAACCGAGCCAATCCTCCAGTCTCTCCTCATCGTCCACGACGGGACGCCTGTCGGCCGATTCGGAAGCCCCATTAGAACTTGCAGAAGCCATTTAACCTAAGGGGAAGAAAACAAAACCCCACCGCTGGTCAGCAACAGGCTAGAACAGCGCCATCTGCGGCTCCTCCCCAAGATTACCGCAGCCGCCCCACTTAAAACAACTCACTGTCGGCAACAGAGCCCCCCCCCCCCCCCCCCCCTCTCTCTCCCCTCAAAAACGCCAAAAAGAAAAAGAAAAAAAACACCAGGCAAAGAAAGCAACACTTACCGATTATTATGCACAACCGAGGAAAGTCTGTCCTACGAAAACACCGAGTAATGGCAGGCAAAGAACAAGAACGCTTGAGGCAACGGATGTCGCGGGGCACCTCCACAAAGCTTTCGCCGGATTCCTCTCTAACCTTCTCTTCTTCTCTCTGAGCCAAAGAACAAAACAGAACTTATGAAGGAAGAGGAGGCCTTTTTATAGAGGGGTCTGATGCCCTAGGCACTTGTAATCCCCCCAAAACACCCAATCAGGGCAACTCAAACGCCTGCGAATCCAGACCCTCCATCTCAGATCGCTCCCTACTGGCACGTGTCCCAGCATTGGTAAACTTCCCACGCCATCATAACTGACGGGACTGATGGGCTTCCTCCTTAAATGCATGTCAGCCACTTGTCCTACCTACGAGCGACATGGAGGAGAGATGGAGCAGGAACCGAGGCGTCAAGCCCCTCCTCACTTCCCCAAGGGCCACGACAGCTCTCCGGTTATGATTTTTCAACCGACTCGAGGGCTTCTCTTCGGTTATGATCTTCCAACCGGAGCCATGGCAGTTCACCGGTTAGGTATCCTTCAACCAGCTGCATGGCATCTCCACGACAGCTCTCCGGTTATGATTTTTCAACCGACTCGAGGGTTTCTCTCCGGTTATGATCTTCCAACCGGAGCCATGGCAGTTCACCGGTTAGGTATCATTCAACCGGCTGCATGGCATCTCCACGACAGCTCTCCGGTTATGATTTGTCAACCGGCTCGAGGGCTTCTCTCCGGTTATGATCTTCCAACCGGAGCCATGGCAGTTCACCGGTTAGGTATCATTCAACCGGCTGCATGGCATCTCCACGTTCAACCGGCTCGAAGGCTTCTCTCCGGTTATGATCTCCCAACCGGCTCCATGGCCTCTCACCGGTTAGGCAACATTCAATCGGTTTGAGAGCATTTCACCGGTTACGAGACATCCAACCGGCTCCATGGCAGCTCACCGGTTAGGTATAATTCAACCGGCTCCATGGCCTATCACCAGTTAGGTATCATTCAACCGGCTTGAGAGCATTTCACCGGTTAAGAGACATCCAACCGGCTCCATGGCCCCTCACCGATTAGGTATCATTCAACCGGCTCCATGGCATGACTTCGGTTATGAGAACATTCAACCGGCATGGGCTTTATACACCCGGGCGAGCTTACATCTAACACATGTACTCTTGTCCAGCAGGATAAAAACCATGCATCGCACTGAACTGCGATCAAAAATGGGGATTCAAGGCGAGACTTGTCATCTCAACGCCTCCCCACCGGGCAGATTGTTTCTCTGATCCAGAACTCTCCCCGCAGGCACGTCGCCCCACACTTATTCCAACACAAGCTGGGCCGAGCCACCGGGCCCCTCCCGGCCTGCCATTGGCAGCAATTTCGCCTTGGGGGACTCGTTCCGATATGGCAGAATGCCCGGTCGAGTTCCCAGACACTCTCCGACTAGATACGGTATGGGGGTCCACCGGTCGGTTCGCCAATTTCGCCTTGGGGGACTCATTCCGATGTGGCAGAACGCCCGATCGAGATCCCATGCACTCTCTGGGTTTCACCCCACTCCATATCTATTGCATGGCGGATTTCAACGCCCCATTATCATCCCATGCACTCTCCGGGTTTCACCCCGCTCCATATCTATTGCATGGCGGATTTCAACGCCCCATTATCATCCCATGCACTCTCCGGGTTTCACCCCGCTCCATTCTCATGGCACGACAGCACTTGAGCACAATACCATTTGTATTGCAAGCATACTCATAACTGTCGCACATCATCATTAACAGGTACTCACCGCACCTCGTCTGACCGAACGCCCGGTCACGCTCAATCTTCAATACGGACTTGGGGGACTGGGTACCGTTGGGTTGGCAACTGCGGGTCTGCGGGACAGAAGCAAGACATATTAAGTCCCCATTCAAGATTGCACTTGACCGGGAACTTGGGGGACTTGTTGACAGTAGCCACAGAGGGGCTACTTCAGGCCCACAGACCCGCAACCAGTGCACCCGGGGCCGGCTTAGGGCCCCGAACCGGATCGCCAGCACCCAGAGCCGGGGTCCAGTAGTCTACCCTGCGACCAGGGACCCGGGGACCGGGGGCGCCAGCCTGCCAAAGAGGTCACCAGAGCTGCCCTTTGGTGTACGAACAGAAGGAAGCCAGTCCCACATCGAAGAGTGAGGTCAGACCTCACGTCCGGCCACCTATATAAGTGCCTCAACTACCCTCATTAATAGGTAACGGATCTTTCCTACTGCTTATCATACGTGCTTAAGTTATCTATTTATCCCAACTGTACTAACTTAGGCATCGGAGAGGAGAAGACCGGCCCGCCCGGCATTCCCCTTAGTAAGCAGGTTTACAGGAGATCACACTGGGATTCATCTGTCTCTGCCAGACCTACGGGTTTTAGGTACGAACACCGGGCGAAGCTGCATCAGAATCAAGGACATCCAGCCCCATTCGTCCGTGCATTCGAGGATGCATATGCCAGAGACCCTGTGGGCGGTCCACACGTGGTGAGACTTCCCCTCTTTTTGTTCCATTTCTTGTTTTACAATTGCAGTTTTATATATTTCTTATTAACATTGGTTATGTGTGTTATTGTAGGAGGCGATGAAAGAACATATGGACAGACTAGTAGGGCAAAGGACGACCCTACACCCAGATATTGCCCCCAAAGCACCTCTCCCCATTGAAGAACAAATCAATTTGATAGTCACTCAACTTGGGGACAAGAGAGGCACAGACATCCGAGGGGTGGGACGGTGCATGCAGCGGGAGCCGAAGAAGAGAGGAGGGGACCGGCGTGTCGACGTTGACAACATCATGGAGGAGCGAGTTAGTGAAGTCAGAGAACAATTGATGGAGGAGTATAGGGACAAAGAAGCGCAAATGGAAGAGCGTATCCGCCAGAGAGAAGCAGCCCAAGATGAGCGCTTGCGTGAAATGGATTTGAAGATTGCGATGCTCATGGCGCAACAACAGTCAGGGGTTTCAGGTAGTTCTTCTCAAAACCCATGACTTCACGACATGCAGGCTCTCCACCACTGCTATATATGTTTATTACCTTTTGTTTGTACTTACAGAACAGTTTATGTAATAGCACAATTGAGTTTGGAATGAATGTGTTGGTTTCAGATATGTGAATAGAATGTGTTGGTTTGGTATGTCTTGGTTGTGCAGGTTTGATTGGTTTGGTTTTGTAAAAGGGCAACATACAGAAACAACTTCTGTATTGAATGCAGAAACCTCACTTAAGCGACAGACTTACATATGTATGTCGCTTAAGTGTAACTTAAAGCGACAAATATATCACAAAATACGTCGCTTCAGTACATCTTAAGCGACGAACTATCTTATACCTATGTCGCTTAAGTAAACACATGTCTGGCGTTTGTTTAAGATTTTAAAAAAAACGATTTCTTAAAATATGTTAGTCGCTAAGCTTTACAGCGACGATGTTTCTTAGTCGCTTAGGTGAATCTTAAGCTACGGAGTTTTGTTTCTCCCCGTCGCTCAAGTACATACTTAGGCGACGAACATAATATTATCCGTCACTTACGGTAACAAAATAAAAAAATATAATGAATATATATTAGTCGCTTACGACTTCAGCGACGACGCAAGTCCGTCGCCTAAGATAAACGTATTTAAGCAACAGACTTTGACTCTCGTCGCTTACGTGTACACTTAAATGACGATGATTGAACACTCCATCGCGTAAGACCTGAAGCGACGAGACTTAAGCGACGGTATGCCCGTCGCGTAAGGTTACAGCGACAGACTTATCCTCTTAAGCGACGGTACGTGTCTGTCGCTTTAAAACTTATTTGGCTTAGTGAGATAATTCAAAGACATATTCATGGAAAGATTGCTCGTGGATCACAAATTGCGGGGTTCGGTTATTTTTAAAAAAATAGATATGCAGAGATAAGGAGTAAGAGAAAGAGAGAAACATTAGAGAGAGGGAAAGAGAAGATGGGGATGGAGGTGCAGGAAGAGAGGGAAGAGTGCTGAGGAGGGACCATATGCCGCTGCTTCTCGTTGAGTGGGTGCACTGTTTCGTTGAGAAAACAACAAAGAGAAGGAGAAGAGTAGGGATGGCGCATCGCTGGGGCCACAAGATTACAGTAAGAGGAAGCGGATGTCTCAGGGGAAGGATAACTCCTCACACCGTCTCTCTAGGTATCCACCATCATTACAACTTTCATTTGAGTATTCTGTGGTGTCTTTTTTTTTCTCCCTCTTACTATGGAAACATTTTTGGTAAAATTATTTGTGATTGCATTTGCTTCTCATTTTTTTTAGAACACAGAATTGTTAATTCATGCATTCCGACTTATGTGAAAGTTGCCTTACTGGTGAAAGTTGCCTTACTGTATTTTGAACTCTCTCACTCTCTGTTTCCCTTTCCATATAGTACACATCGAGACTATAAGTCACTGTATCAAAAGTGAAGAATGAAACTGTGGCAAATCGATCTCCTTAAGTACATATCAGGCATCTAATGCAGTCAATTAAAATAGGAAGTTATATCTGAACATTATAGGGTGCTCCTATATAAAGCCGGCATCCGTTGCTGCTCTTCCACTCACTGATTAGTGATTACTCTAAGAAGGATAATATGAAATATATGTATGTATGAGAAACTAATATATAGCATATTAATTCAACCAAATATTGACTCGAAAATTTTCAATTGTTGTATGGGGGATTGGGAGCCGCATTCTGTTTGTTGATTAACATAACACTAATTCTTTTGTAATTTCTTTCTTTAAAATGTCCAAAGAGAACAGAAGCATATATCAGATGGAACATTAAGTTGGGGTAAACAAACTGGTGCTTGGAAATGCAGATTCAGCCTCTTGTGCGGGAATCAACACTAATATGACTTCAAGTAATCATTTTGTCGAGTTTTTGTATCAAGGTTTCAATGAACAAGAGACATACATCATTTTTGAAGTTCCTTACACGTAGTGACAGGACCCGAACCAGATTTCACCCTGAAACCCAGATAAGGCCATGCGGGGACCACCTTAAGACTAACTCTATCGATAAATCGATAAGTCAATCTTAAGATGGACAACCCTAAACCCTACAACAACCAAAACACTTCTAAATTCCAGTTCCAACCTCAACACCTGGAGCCATCTGCTCCTTAAATCACAACAACCGCCACAATTAAATACAAAATCTAATTCAACTGGCTCACAGGTAATCAGAGCAATCTAACAAAATAAACTGGAATCACAAATGGAAGTATAACAAGAAATGTAATATGAAAATAAAAGAATAAGGGATCACAGATCCCACCTAACGGAAGCGACAATGATGATGATGACTATGCCTCGACTCCGAGTACTCTTGACCTCTGATCACTACTCTGCACACTGGGCGATTTTAAAACGAATGGCCCAGGGGAAAGTAAATTAAAAACGTCATAGTGAGTGGATAAAAATAAAACAATTTAATATAATACTTTAATTAAAAGTATCATATTACTTTCCCAATATTTTATAAATAAAACCACATTGCATGCCTTTAATAAAACGTCCCACGTTTTAAGAAAATCGTATTTAAAAATCAGCCCCGCTGATATATCAAATAAACAAATAATAATTTTGTTTATATATGTATTTCAAAACGAAATATTTTTGAAAATCAATTAATAATATTTCACGACCAATCTCATTGGTCATATAAAAACCCAGCCCTGCTGATTCGGGAATTTATTAAAATCGGAAATCTCATAGAGAAAATATTCCCGAAAACCTCATAATATAAAAATCATGGCCAAACCCATTGGTCATATAATAGAATAGGGGAACGTTATTACCACCATTTAATAGTAGCCTCCAAGGCTAAGGGTCGAGCCTCCAAGACTCTCTCTATAGCGTCTCACGCTATGCCCGTACACGTCGACCACCGAGCGTGAATCTGACCTATGTGGTCAAATCGTCACCTCGCATGGGCTCAGGCGACACTATGCCCGTACACGTCGACCACCGAGCGTGAATCTGACCTATGTGGTCAAGTCGTCACCTCGCATGGGCTCAGGCGACTAAGCTAGCTAGCATCAATACATATCTGGACCCTGATATGGTGAAAATCCGAAAACAAAATCGAAAATACGTATCCCCTTATATATCATGAATCCGTACGGTCCCCGACCGCACATCTGAGGCTTATAATAATCATTAGTATAATAGTCTCGAAATATACTCATATATATCCGACATATCTAGCATGCCGTAAAACAATATCAAAAACTATATTTATAACGTCGACATGTCTCACATGTCGAAAATCATAAATAACGAAAATATAAAATCCCCGGAATCTCATTTCCGGTCACTACCTTTAATTAAAACTTATTTAACATAATCAAGTTATGAATAATTAAAATATACTATTTCCGGAAATCTCGTTTCCGGATAAATCACATAGTAAAAGCATAACCCAAATCTATAATTTACTTTAAATATTAAATCAACAATTATAACAAAAGTATATGAATTATCGACTTTCGATAATTCATATCATGCTTACGAATTCATTTAATTAAATAAATTGCATTTCAATTAAACGTAATTGCATGCATTTAATTTAAAATAAAATCCACTCACAGTACGGCCGAGCGTGCCGCTATTCCTTACTCTCATTACGTCGAGTAATTTCTCGACCTGTAACAGAGACGTAATTATAAATATTTCAAACTTTGAAATTAAATTATAAAAGTTAAATCTACGGACGTCCTCACTCGCACGAAACCTACCAATTTTCTCTTTTTCAGTTATCGGTATAGGAATTACGCCTCAATACAGAAAATTTACGTCCGAAATTACTCAGGACACCCACCTCGTGTCCGATTAATCCTTTTACTAGTTATTTCGTCGTAAAACCATTTTAATTAGCTTTTAACCTTTTTACGGTAAGTCAACAGTAACTTTTAATGGTCAAACAGTAATTATTCTAGGTAAAACATTAATTCTGAAAGTCAAACAGTAAATTGTTAAAATTCAATTACTATTTACTATTTATTTTTACTGTTTACCTTTACTTTTACTGTTTACTATTTACTTTTCACATTTGACCTTTTTACTTTTACCTTTTACTGTTTCACTGTTCATCATCTCCTACCTCACGCCGCCGGAACAGTGGCGCCGCCGCCACCGCCGCCGGAACAGCAGCGCCGCCGCCGGCAGCGCCGCCACAGGAGACAAAACCACCTCCAATCGATCCCAAATTCACCCAACACCATCGCCTCCACCTCAGGAACTCATCCCCAACGTCCCCGCCGCCAAAAACAGCCCCGCGGCGGCCGGTACGGCGGCCCAAAAATCCTAAATTCCAATTTCTCCAAAAAAACAACCAATTCAACACCAAATTACACTAATTCGACTCATTTCAACCTCCTAAACACGAATTTAACGTCCAATTTCATCAAAAACACCAAAATCACATCCTTCATCGATTTGACCAAAAACCCTAGAAATTTCATTTTCTAATTCCTCCTTACCTGCTACGAATTGGCTCAATTTCTTTCATGGACGTGTTGCACAAGTCGAGGCCTTCAATTCCCCCCAAGAATCGGGTGGAACCTTGGCCGGAGGAGGGAGAACCAGCCCAACTGGGCTTGATGTTCTTGGGCTGGAATCGGCCGAACGGCGGCGATTCCCACCGTGCCACCACCACAGACTTGAAGGGGAGGAGGAGACGGTCCAAACGGGACCGGTGGCGCAGCGAACGGCGGCCGGACGGCGAAGAACCAAGGGCGGCGACTTGGTCGGCGCTGCTCGGGCCGAGTCAGGGAGAAAAGAGGGAAAAAGAGAGAGAAAAAAAAAAATATTTCCCGAACGGGAAATTTTTCATTTCCCGCTATTTATACTCGTCCAAAAATCGGACAATTTCCGATTTTACATCGTAACTTTTTCGTACGAACTCCAAATTAAACGTGTTACGTGTCCACGAACTCGTTTCAACGTCTTCTACCCCGTCATGCAATAAAATCTTCGGTCAGGTCAACTCATCTAAAAGTCAACCTTTAGAACTTTCGAATCGTAAAAATAATTCCCGAGGAGTAAAAGTAAAAGTAACACAGTTAAAAGGTAATCCTAGGTTCCGGATGTTACACGTAGGCCTCGTCAACGAGCCGGGCAGGGCCCAGCCCGGCCCATTCATAACGGGTTTGGAGCGGGCCGAGCTTTACAATGTATTTTAGAAATAGCGGGCCGGGCCAGACCAGGCTTCTTTAAAAATTCTAGGATCCAAGCCCATCCATATAAGGCGGGCTTGACGGGCTTTTGTAGGCCGGGCCGAATAGCCCTCGGCGGTTTGAGGCTAGGTGCTTTAATTAAAATAAATAAATATCTGAAATTATTTTTCAAAAAGGGTTTGGAACCCGGCATCATCACCGGGAGGCTCATCCCCACGCCTATATATATATATATATATATATTTAAATACAATCATAATAAATACAATCTATGTGTAAAGAAAGTTCAGTTTGTCCTTGCAATATAAACTCTAAACGCCAAACTCCAAACTCTAAACCCTAAACTCTAAATTCAAATTGATTTTCTATTATAAATATGGGGGAGAATCCTCTCCTAAGCACCTGACCTGCCTGACCTTTTTTTAGGCTTAATCCAATGGCTGGAAACAAACAAGAGAGGAAGAACATTTTCCAGCCATTGGATTAAGCCTAAAAAAAGGTCAGGCAGGTCAGGTGCTCAGGAGAGGATCCTGATCCTATAAATATACCCTATAAATATGTGGCTTATGGAATTTTCATTTTATGAATTTAGCCATTATAATGACAATATACATACTAATGCGGTATAACTTGATTAGAATATAATACTCAAGTGTACAATTTTTCGAAACAACTATATAAAAGAAGTCAAATTTAGAAAAATGCTATGAAATAGAATTTGATCTTTATGATGAAATTAGGCCTCGTCAACGGGCCGGGCTTTACAATGTATTTTGCGGGGCGGGCCGAATAGCCCTCGGCGGTTTGAAGCCGGGCTGGGCTTTAATTAAAATAAATAAATATCAGAGATTATTTTTTTAAAAGGGTTTGGAACCCGGCATCATCACCGGGAGGCTCATCCCCGCGCCTATATATATATATATATATATAATAATTATATATATATTTAAATACAATCATAACAAATACAATCTCTGTGTCAAGAAAGTTCAGTTTGCCCTTGTAATATAAACTCTAAACGCCAAAGTCCAAACTCTAAACTCTAAACCCTCAACTCTAAATTCAAATTGATTTTCTATTATAATTATACCCTATAAATATGTGGCTTATGGAATTTTCATTTTATGAATTTAGCCATTATAATGACAATATGCATACTAATGCGGTATAACTTGATTAGAAGATTATACACTTTACTTTTCGAAACAACTATATAAAAGAAGTCAAATTTAGAAAAATGCTATGAAATAGAATTTTATCGTTATGATGAAATACGGTGATGGTAAAAAAATCACTTAAATCCGACAAAGTTAGAACCCCGATCGATGCGGTCAACCTTATTTTAACTTATATCTCTCTATGGAGAGCCAAAGTATCAGAAGATAAACGTTCTCAAATTTTTACATGGCTGATTACGTCTCATTTATTTGAGAGTCTAATGTTTGGAAGAGTCGACGAAACAAGATCATCTAAAGGTACGTAATAGCGACTTCGTGGGAAAAGTTTTATGAAAATATAGTTGACCGTTTCGATCGAGCATTGAACGTTCACGAAACGAGTTGATTTTTCTCCTCTACTCATATTTAACTATAACGATCACATCAGACGGTCAAAATTTTCATTTTGTGAATTTAGCCATTATAATGACAACATGCTTACTAATGCGGTATAACTTGATCAGTAGATTATACTCAAGTGTACAATTTTTCGAAACAACTATACAAAAGAAGTCAAATTTTGAAAAATGTTATGAGATAGCATTTGATCGTTATGATGAAATACGGTGATGGTAAAAAAATCACTTAAATCCGACAAAATTAAAGCCCCGATCGATCAACCTTATTTAAACTTATCTCTCTCTATGGGGAACCATAGTATCGGGTGATAGGAGCACAATGTGCGACGATATTAATGTGTTATTATCCCCTATTTTTACTTTGTTAGGTCTATTTAGAGTAAGATAGAGTTGTATTATAGTTTTGTGTTGTTTTGGAAGAGTTTTGGAAAAATATGCTTAATAATCCGAAAAATGACAAAGTATAGAAATCTGGAAAATAATGTAAAACATGTCGTTTTCGTGATTCTGAGACTCGTGCTAAACTGACCTATCCTTTTCCAAATTTGATGAAATTTGGTATACATATAGTTGGCAAGCTAAAGTGTATTGTGTCAAAATTTCAGATCAATCGGAGTTCGGGAAGTCACCCAAAAGATGGCTGAAACTTGGCGGTTTGAACAAAGATCACCAGGAACTTCCAGGATTTTCCTGGAACTGTGTTCTGACTTCCGGAATTTCTGTATGACGCATCACTTGGAACTAGAAACTGTACCATACACCGTTGGAAATCCCTATGAGTCTAGTTTCTCTGGGACTTGGAATCGCATCAATCGGAGCACTGAGGAGTGAGTTATCCCGGATTTACTGAAGCAAGGTCATTCTGCCGGGAAAAATGATGTTTCCCGGTTGCATCAGGATAACTCTCCATTGGATTTTTGGGAGCATGGATCGGATATATTGGACCTAAAGACTTGTTGGACATTTTCATGCTATGTCATTGATGTCGATTGAAGTCCAAGTTCAAAATTGAAGTCCAAGAATGCATAGCTTTGCCGGCAAGGAAACATAAACCAACTAGGAAAAGGAATTTTCATTCCTTTGTGTTGCCGGCAATCCTAGGGTTTTTCCTCTCTATAAAGCCAAAAAAATTTCAGAAAAAGGTGTCACATCTCAAGCCAAAAACACTAAGCCAAAACTCTACCAAAATTCCCTAAAGATCCTACATAAAAACCCTAGCCGAAACACATCATCCACCACCATCTCACCAAGTTTCTGCCGAAACTTATACCTACTGCCCGTACAGCCTCCAAGCCATCTTCCGCCGGATCAACACGAGTAGAAGTCATCAAAGGTGTCTTCAAAAGTGTGATCCACTCCCCTCTTTCAGTTTTGGAATTTTTAATGTAGTTATGCTTAGTTTTGTCTATGAAACTCTCATGTATTTTTAGTTTTGGTTTGTATGTCTATGTATGAACCGATTTGGAATTTGGTTTTATAATTTGTATGTTAAAGACTTGTTTGAATCGATGCTTAGATTTAAGTTTAGGTTTCGGCAAACAATGAATTTTGCATGCTAATTTGTAATATGAAACTTGTAAAATTCGTACACTTAGATAATTAGGATAGTGGTATATATGCATGTTGAGGATTTAAATCGGTTAGTAATCTAAGGGCGTGACTTAAAAACCGAAACATTAGTTTTGTTTGACAAGCATGTGAATCTAGATGTTAGGTTTCATCTAACCCGAGTAGAATGAATGAAGATTAAACGTATGTTGCTTTGATTCGATTGTGCTCACTTAGGGTATTACCTTAGCTAAAACTTGCATGTTAAATGAGATGATTGACAACCTTGCTTGTTTACATGTCTTCGATTATAGACTTTTGTGCTTCAATATTACAAGTTATATAACGGTAGCATAACTTTTAGGATCACTATGCAGATTGATAGGTCTTAAAACATTAGAAAAGTCTCTTAACTAGGTAAGATCGGGTTCCGTTCTAGTTGTAGGTCGAAACTTGTTTAAATCCAATATATGCTAATTACTTGTTCCTTACCTTCTTTTTGTGTGAGTCTTATTTGTAAAAGAGTTAATTGCCGAATGTTTTGTGTGAAAGATGTCGACCAAACTTGTACATAGTAGTTTAGAGTTTAAATTCCTGCAATTTAATTTCGTGTCATAGTTTTTAGGATTCTCTCCCCCAAAGTGAGGATTTCATGTGTATATTTGTGGATATTTGTCTAACATTCTCATGTTTCAGGTACCCTTAATCCCCGGCTTAGAATGATCCCTACTTGCTCATACTACTAACGATATTTTGTAGGGTTATTATTTGTGTGAGCCTGGCGGTTCACATCATCGGGAGATAAACATTCCCAAATTTTTACATGGCTGAATACGTCTCATTTATTTGAGAGTTTAATGCTTGAAAGAGTCGATGAAACAAGGTCATCTAAACGTACGTAATAGCGTTTTCGTGTGATAAGTTTTATGAAAATATGGTTCACCGTTTCGATCGAGCATCGAACGTTCACGAAACGAGTTGATTTTTCTACTATACTCACATTTAACTATAATGATCACATCAGACGGTCAAAATTTTCATTTTGTGAATTTAACCATTATAATGACAACATGCTTACTAATGTGGTATAACTTGATTAGAAGATTATACTCAAGTGCACAACTTTTCGAAACAACTATATAAAAGAAGTCGAATTTTGAAAAACGCTATGAAATAGAATTTGATCATTAAGATGAAATACGGTGATGGTAAAAAAATCACTTAAATCCGACAAAATTAGAGTCCCGATCGATGCGGTCAACTTTATTTAAACTTATCTCTCTCTATGGGGAGCCATAGTATCGGGAGGTAAACGTTCCCAAATTTTTATATGGTTGATTACGTCTTGTCTATTTGAGAGTTTAATGTTTGGAAGAGTCGACGAAACAAAGTCATCTAAAGGTACGTAATAGCGTTTTCGTGTGATAACCCGTAGAGACCCGGGGTATGAATTTTAACGGGCTTTACGGGCTTTTGATGGAGCGGGCTTGACGGGTTCTTAACGAGCCGGGTCTATGGGCCGGGCCAAGTTTCTAACCCTTAAACTAAGCCCGGCCCTCTATCCACCGGGCCGGGCTTAAGCGGACTTTTAGACGGGTCGGGCCGAGTTTGAAGCCCATCGGGCTTGCGGGTCTCCATCGGCCCACTTGATCCGCGGGCTTAATGATGAGACCTAGATGAAATACGGTGATGGTCAAAAAATCACTTAAATCCGACAAAGTTAGAACCCCGATCGATGCGGTCAACCTTATTTAAACTTATATCTCTCTATAGAGAGCCAAAGTATCGGGAGATAAACGTTCACAAATTTTTACATGGCTGATTACATCTCATTTATTTGAGAGTTTAATGTTTGAAATAGTCGATGAAACAAGATCATCTAAAGGTACGTAATAGCTTTTTCGTGTGATAAGTTTTATGAAAATATGGTTGACCATTTCGATCGAGCATCGAACGTTCACGAAACGAGTTGATTTTTCTCCTCTACTCATATTTAACTATAACGATCACATCAGACGGTCAAAATTTTCATTTTGTGAATTTAGCCATTATAATGACAACATACTTACTAATGCGGTATAACTTGATTAGTAGATTATACTCAAGTGTACAACTTTTCGAAACAACTATATAAAAGAAGTAAAATTTGAAAAATTCTATGAGATAGAATTTGATCGTTATGATGAAATACGGTGATGGTAAAAAAATCACTTAAATCTGACAAAGTTAAAACCCTGATTGATGCGATCAACCTTATTTAAACTTATCTCTCTCTATGGGAGCCATAGTATCGGGAGATAAAAATTCCTAAATTTTTACATAGATGATTACGTCTCATTTATTTGGGAGTTTAATGTTTGGAAGAGTCGATGAAACAATGTCATCTAAAGGTACGTAATAGCGTTTTCGTGTGATAAGTTTTATGAAAATAGGGTTGACCGTTTCGATCGAGCATCGAACGTTCACGAAACGAGTTGATTTTTCTACTATACTCATATTTAACTATAATGATCACATCAGACGGTCAAATTTTGAAAAACGCTATGAAATAAAATTTGATCGTTATGATGAAATACGGTGAGGTAAAAAAATCACTTAAATACGACAAAATTAGAGCCCCGATCGTTGCGGTCAACCTTATTTAAACTTATCTCTCTCTATGGGCAGCCATAGTATCGGGAGGTAAACGTTCTCAAATTTTTACATGGTTGATTATGTCTCATCTATTTGAGAGTTTAATGTTTGGAAGAGTCGACGAAACAAAATCATCTAAAGGTACGTAATAGCGTTTTCGTATGATAACCCGTAGAGATCCGGGGTAAGAATTTTAACGGGCTTTACGGGCTTTTGATGGAGGAAGCTTGACGGGCTCTTAACGGGCCAAGCCGAGTTTCTAACCCCTAAACTAAGCCCAGCCCTCTACCCACAGGGCCGGACTTAAGCGGGCTTTTAGACGGGCCGGACCGGGTTTGAAGCTCATCGGGCTTGCGGGCCTCCATCGGCCCACTTGATCCACGGGCTTAATAATGAGACCTACTTTCACGTCTTTACTTCAAATATATCAGACGGAGTATTTGTTAGGGCATATGCCCCATACTACTC
This sequence comes from Potentilla sterilis, assembly GCA_963682095.1. Lineage (NCBI taxonomy): Eukaryota > Viridiplantae > Streptophyta > Magnoliopsida > Rosales > Rosaceae > Potentilla > Potentilla sterilis. Next base: position 39,450,172 of record OY821763.1, on the reverse strand, counting down.
CATCAATCCATCAATCCATCAATTTAATTGCCTCTATCAGATATTATTCACTGTAAATTGCTTTTCTGGATTAATTTTTATGCACCCATGCATCTCCATCACTCTTGCAATCACTATTCATCAATTAAATTTTTTATTTTTAAAATTTATTTTGTATTATATTTTAATCTGGTATTGTAATTTTATTTGGTGTTGTAATTTTATTTAGTATTATTGTTATATTTATATTGTTTTTATTTGGTAATGTATTTTATTTGGTATTGTTTTTTTTACTCATGCTCTAGGGTTCCTAAGTCTCTCTCAGTATTAAACCTACTGCACGTGGGCGTCCCATCTCTTTCCTCTCCATCACATAGGCAGGCAATCTGGGATTGCCTCTGTGATTGTTGTTGCTGCATACGGCGGGCCCCACCTGCTTTTTTCTTCCTTCTTTCCCCACTGCATCTTCTCTTGGCATCCATCCATCAATTCGGCTACTTAATTGAGGTGATGGACCCATGCCGGTGCATATGCTCTTAGTGATCACTTTCACCAAAGTAGAGGAAGTGAGGAGTTGTATTGCTTTAGGCACCATGCACCAGTATGAAATGCAAAGACTGATATGGATAACAATGAAAGGTTCAGGATATTTAATTTCTCATTCTGATTGGCATGGTAGATGAAAGCCTTTCTTCCATGTTGGAGCAATTTTCCATGAACAGGAATTACCACACAGTTGATTATCAGGAGTACAGGGACAACACCCAAAACCCTAAACCCTTCAAGCTCTGTCAATGATATATATTTTATTCTCACCTTGTGAAGTTTAAGTGAGTTATGGCGTGAATTTCAATTTCTTAGTTGAAGTTCCACTCTGTTAACACCTTCGTGTTAACACCTTCATATCTGACAATCTGTTAACACTTTCATATCTGACAATCTTTCAACACTTTCATATATGAATATAACACTCAAATATAACACTAAAATAAAACACAGGATGAGTTGGTTCTAAACAATCCCACTTTTTCATAACTTTCCAAACCAGTTTGTCACTCTTTAACTTACAACATATGCAAGCAAGTTCTAACTTACAGTTTTACCCCAAGCAGAAAATGATTTAAAACCATGCAATACATTTGTCTATAAAAGAAGCCCTATCAATGAGGCTTCAATAGAATTATCACCCGATGATGACCAATCCGTGTCTCACTTACACGACCAAGATGACGAAGGACCTGTGAAGCAACAAGAGACACTAAGAACAAAAGTTTCTTCGCCGAAGTAGCTGAATGTGTAAAGAGTCATGAAAGATAAATGCTATTTCAGAGAGCACAAAAATCAAAGTCATGATCTTCCAAGACCAGGTAGATATGCCGAAACTACTACTTCTATCAGATACTGAGAAAAGAAGATTGTACTTGGGACCTCTTCATCAGTTAAAAGAAGATGGGAGGTCCATTTATTCACTCAACTTATGCCCAGTAAAATAGAAAGTTTTCTCAAGTGCACTACAATATTGTTAAAGTTGACACAGTACATGTCTGAAAAATAAAGACAAGAACCTTACAGTTAGTATTGCTTTTCCAGTGTTGTCAAGCTTCAAGGATGGTCCCTTCATGTCAGTTTCGAGAAAGAAGTGTTTTCCCTTCACGGCTTCATGCATTGCAATATCTCTTATTTCCTGTAATCGTTATAGTGGTATCATTATATCAATACAAATAGCATACCGGAGCAGCTACACTGAAAAGTTAAACAGCAGTGACAAATGACAAAACTAAATGCTCATTGACACATGACATGGCAATACAGAATCTGATACTTGACACATTATTTGTTAAAAAACAATGGTTCCAAAACAATATTGCTTATTTGTTATTTCTCTTTTCTTTTCTTTGATGTTTAGTAAATAATGAGCGATAATATATGAGGTAGGCACCGCAATCCAAATAAAAATGGTACAAAGGACCTGACTGGCAACAACAAAAATTCAGAGAAGGGACGTTCTTTGTTCCCCCCCCCCCCCCCCCCCCCCAAAAAAAGAAATTCCAGGCTCTATGTGAGAGAGAGAGAGAGAGAGAAAATTGATTCAGAGATGTATTAGCAAGCTAAATGTGCTAATTCTTTCACCATCTTACTTAGGACCTGAGAACAGAACCAATAACCTGATTTAATTCACTTACCAAGGCCTTTTCCCAACGATCTCCTGCAACCTGCATGAAAATTGATAACCAGAATCAGACATGTGCCAGAAATGTACAGACCTAAAATCGGTGAGACAGAGCACAAACATTCTTCTTTGGAGCAGCTATGAGCTGATAATTTGCTTCCGCGTATGTTGCGATGTCATTAACAGCTGCATTGACCTTCTCCAGTGTAAGCCTTCCTCTCATGTATCTGCAGTTAGTAATACTTAGTGCAAGAAAATGACCCCAAAGGACTGAATACAGAAAGCCCCCTTTTCCAACACCAATCCACCTTGGAGTAGATACACAACAGCATTCAAAGCATTACTTTTGAGCTGTAGAAATCAGTTTCTCCTCTTCGGAGTTAAAACAATCCAAGTTAAACGATGACATAATAATTTACAATGACTAGCCTTTTAAACCTATATTCATGATTTCATGGTGTCTGGATCAAAATTGTAGCTGGAAAGAATTGTAACAACTTTTGAAAGGGTAGATTCTTCTATCCACACAAAGGCTCATTTTATGAGGTACGTGTATGAGTGGGACAGGGACAGGGACAGGGACATACCTCCTCATCCATTTTCAGCTCTCTCATTGTTTTACACTCTTAAGAAGTAAAGCTTTTTTGTTCACCGTGCACATACTTTTTGTATAGCAATAAACTTCTTATTAAGAGAGAACAGAAAAATTGCAGTAGTTTGTGAGTGAGTAGTACTTTAAAGTAGCAGAGTCTGAACTCTGACATTTTTGCAAAGAGTTGAAACATGAGACAGTGACAATACTAGTTTGTACACAGAGTTCCGCCTCTATGTAGTGCATTATTATTATAACTCTTTGCCAGGTTAGCATTACTTGATTGTGAGATCTCTCATTTGACAGCCTACGTGACTATAACCATGTCAGATTAATAACAGTACAAGTGACTACCATGTAAGTATGCTATTGTTGTCGAAAAGGAAAAAAGAAGACTGGATTCCTTCTTAACAAATACAGCAAAAGAACTCAGAAAGTAAACTTTACTCACGATGACAAAGAATCCAGCTCTTCAGCACTTATAAACCACAATGGTGGCGTGGAACGATTCTTCTTCTCCTGAAATTAACAAAAGCATATAGTATGGTTGCCCTCATACTGTTACAGAGCATGTAGTTATAGACGTACAGAACAGACACACAATGAATGTGTGTGTGTGTAAGAGAGATGTACCTTAGGTGGTGGTGGAGGTGCAGGATCCTCCTCAAGCTTAATGATCCCAAAACCAGAGTTCTGCTGAGAGCTTTCTGGAAATAAACTGAAACAAAAAAACAGTATAAGCTGTCTATCATCAAAGAAGTGCAAATAAATTAAAAACTATCTCATCCACGGATGCCGGGATATGCCTAAGAAAGTCCTACTACCATCTATTTGTATCCAAATTCAACATTGACATTCTTTCAGGAACATGAGTGGGCGCATAAATCGACATGTCCTTCAATTTCCTTTGCTGCTTCAGCGATGCATCGATCAGTTTCTGCCATCACATTGTACCATCTTATTACACATCATTCATCAAACTTTAACACAAAGCCTTTTACTATAACACCTTCATTAAACTTTAACCAAAAAAAAAAATTAAAAAAAAAATCACAGGCTTCGCTTCTTACAATTTACAAACTTTGATTAACTATGTAGATTAACTTTCTCAAGTAGCCACAGACGCAATTCTCAAACTTCACCCAAAATTTGAACTAATTTCCTTTAATCTCTAACATCAATTCTAAAATAGGATAATGAAAATTACAAGATTTCATGAAATTTCTCAGAAATTAAACAAAGCCCAATCAAAACATACTCACATAGAGAGAGAAAGGAAGGTACCTTAGCTTTGGGGATGGCTAGGGTTTCGTCGCGAACGCGGTCCTTGATGGCCTGAACCTGAAGCTCCATGACCTTCACGGCGGCGTCGACGGCCGTCAAATCGGTGACGCTGCTGGCCGGGTACACTGAATCGTTCACATTTCAGAGATTGAATGCTATGGAAATTGAATTTAAAGTAGGAGTTTTGGGTTAATCGGGTCGGGTCTTACTGTTTCGAGCAATAACGAGCTCTTGGAGCTCCGAGATCCGGCTGTTGAACCCGGATATCAGCGAGTCCAGCGACGCCCCTGCTTTCTCCGCCTCCATCTTTCTCTCTCTTCTGAAAGTTTCGATCTTTGGGTTCGTCGATTTTGGGAAAGTTGTTTGGCGGGAAAATTGGGAAAGTATTTGAGATTTTGAGGATGCCAACTACTGAAAGTACGATAATACCCATTTCAACAACAGAAATGACCTAGTGGTAAAAGTTCTCTGCTTTTTACTGCTGAAAGTTTTTTTTTTTTTTTTTTTTTACGAGAAAAAGAAATTACAACGAGACACTCATACAGCGACCAACAAGAGAACAAGAGTCATATTTGCTTGGGACGTGATTCCAGTCAAAAGCATGTGCGAATGAAGGGAGTGACCCACAGAAGCATGCAATTGTGTTGGCAAGGAAGTAAGCCTCTCTGAATACATGGGAAATAGAGACCTTCAAACGAACTAATCAAATATTTAATGACTATATACTACAGTGTTACGATTTTTCATTTGTAGCTAGTGAATTTTTACTGCGATTGGCGTAGTGTCTGTGATTTTCTATTGGATTATATGATAAGGTTATAGCTAACTGATCGAAGAAGGTTAGGTCATTTGTAGTCTTTGTAGATCGATGCTGGATTTTGTGGATGATAGATTAAATCAGTGGGTGTTGGGAAATAGCAGCAAAACTGTAGTGGCTTCCCGGAGAACGAAGTAATGCATGCTTACCAACATAGCTATCGAAGCATTCTTCGACATCAATGAATCAATGAGATGCAAGTTAATATGACTAGGTTATTTTTGTTGGTTCTTTGTTCAAAATCTAATTCAAGATGCTTCTTGTGTACGTATACTTGCTCAATGGTCCATAGTGTCTCAAACTACATTCTTTTTTATTGAGGTTTTTGTATGATCGTTATATACGTTTGTTCGACCTTCTATGGTACATAAGAATGTGGATTGCTCTTATGAAGAAAATCACATTGCAAGAAGACTCTGCTTCACTTGATAAATTATCCTAATGATAAGTATAAAGCAGGAAATATTGATCTGTCTTTGAAATCTTAAAAATTAAAATCATTACAAGCGCCCCAGTTTCCGGTTGGTGAAGTAAGTTCTTGAAAAATACATGTTTGCCTTAAAGTTTACAGGAAGTACATGTAAATTTTCCATCCTCCAAGGAGAGGATTGCATGGTTGATGAGGACTTGATGATAACCGGTATTATATAAATTTGACTGGGTGAGTTCCACTAAATCTTGGGAGACAAAATGTATAGGGACCTTCAAATCTGGTTTCTTAGCTAGACAGAAATGAAGTGAAGTACCCATCTTGGAACATGAACATTTTCTTACTTTTTCTCACTTTGGGATGAATGAGACATGCATAAAAATAGACAAAAAACAAAGAAACGAGGAAATGAAATTTAACAAAGGCTATATGATGGGGATTTGGCTGGAATGCAATTTGAACCATTTGATCACATTGGGAAGAAGCAAATTGGGTGGATTTCTTGTTGGCTTTGTTAGGAATTTTGGCTACTAAGGATACGTGGGATGTTTGTCTCCATTACTTGTAAGAAAAATATCTACTTGTTAATAACTTGGTGTTTGTTGGGATTTTGAAACTGAGTTGAATTTCATTTAGAGTTTTTATCCTTTTTCGGGGACACCCTAGAAAATGTTGCATCTTATGTCTCTCATGCATGTTAGGTCTTGAGGCCTCTGGAAAATGGTGCCAAATGACCACCCTATATAGTTTATTTTATGTCTAAACTATATAAACTATGTATACTTGTGTAGATTAAGTGGGACTTGGGGATGGAGGATTGCACGAGAAATGAACAAATTGAAATGAAGGTCAAGCAAGGAGGAGAAAAAGGTTCACTGTCTTATCTTGGCAAAAACATGGATTTGAAGTTATATTGCATTGTCAACGACCTCAAAAAGACACAAGGAGTCGAGCTCACGCAAAAAGGCCCTAAATGTATGGACTTGGCAAGCCATTACCATAATACCTCAAGAAAATTAGTGCCTCGGGTATCATTAAGAATTAAGAGTACTCATGGAGCTAGACTTTTATTTTGTGATCAGGTTCTTAACACGTCTAGCTAGGTAGGGTTTCTTCCCTAGCCGACTAAACTGATCGAACGCTTTTTGTGGGACGGCGGCGGATGGGGCGGCGGTTTCTCTATTGCCATCGGAGGAGGCTGTGGTGACTCTCGATAGGGGCGACGAGCTGTTCGACGATCTTGGTTCTTATCGTCGGTTTCATTGACTTACTGTTTAGTACGTTCTGCTTGTCACACTCACTCACATGAGATGTTTGATCTTAGAAGATCTAATTGCCACAATTTCTTCCAACAAAGATATCAATGGTCCAATCCATGAATCCAATACCGTGCTTGTTTGTATAAACATCAACTAGATCGGCGTGGGGTCAAACTATAATAACTGCCTTCCCAATAATAATTAGGAAATCAACCACTCCATCTCACAAAGATTTCCTCGCCGGCCATCTCAGTAGTGTTGGATCAATCTCACAAGATAGAAATATAATCACAACTGATGAATGTCCGTTGTTTGTCGTCGGGAAAATACATTGAATGTTAAGGTCAACTGATGAGTAATCTGTTATCATCATACATATTATAGAAGATAAAACACATGAAATATCAACTAATTCAATTATAAATGATAGCAGAAAAACTAAGTAATTTCTGCTATGGAAGGTTGAACATATCTCATGGCCGGCCTTACTCATACCCTTTTTGCAGAAGATCAACTTAACCAAATGTAACAGGTGAAAGAACTTTTACAGTTGATTAGGTGAAAGAAATATTTCAAACGATCAAAAATCACTCTATGATATCATATTCTGGAGCACGACAGATCGAAATGTCTCATATAGAACATAATTAAAAGGGACCGTGGAGAAAGACGAAGCTAGCTAGAGGCATATACAAATTTGTGGCTAAATACGGAGAGCATTCTCAAATGTACATTGAATGTGATGATGAAAACCCGGCCACTACATAATAAAACTGTTATATATGCTATATGGTCATATCGATCATATATGCTATAGTACGTACTTGAAGACCATATATACTAACCATAGCTAGGTCTTTAAGGCCCTACAAGTTCTTGACCATACATAACTTCCACATGCAATGATGGATCATGCATTGAAGAGAAGTAGTATTCATTTCATTAATATCGCAAAAGAGGCTGGGGGATCGATCAGAAAAGAAACAGATCGACCAAACTAAGAAGAAAAAAGGATCCAAAATTCATATCTATATATATAAATAGTTCATATATAATATAGATCGATGATGATCAGTTATGAGAAGGAGGGTGTGTCTTCGGGGGTGAGTAGTCCAAATTAAACCCTGGTTGCTTCTGAATCCCTCGTTTCTTCCTTGGAAGTCGCCATGAAACTGTAGCATGCTGATCAGACCTCGTCTTCGTCGTCTTCTGATCTACACCACTAATTAAGGATGAGGCCGCAGATACTTTCCTTTTTCTAGATGAGACATTCTTTGTATTCGGGGAAGCTTTTGTGTAGTACTGTTTAGGAATTTCTTCTTTAGTACTATCATCGCTATTGGCTTCCGTCTCCACCGTGATTTCTGATCCTTCTGTCACTTCAAAAACCGGCTTTGATGACGAGAAAGATTCAACTTTCGGCACACTTGTAATGTTAACATCATTACCCTGCATAAAATCATGAAGTCATTAACTCAGAATATTGCATTTCCTGATCTGAACATATCCATATACAAAACGAAAGCAGAAGACGAAGAACAAGAATCAAATTTCACTACGTACCTTGCTGGTGATATGAAGCTTTTTCGAAGACTTGTTAGGATCATCAACCGCAGCAAGACGGCGGGCACTACATGCATGCAAGGAAAGCAGACATAGAAGCAGAAGAATAAGATATAGAGGACAGTGATGAGTAGTGCAGGTTGACATATTCAGAACGATCGATCAAACAGAAAACTATATGGAACTTGTGATTAGTCTCCGTGGTTGATAGAATGTGATTGTAGAAGCGCTAGTAGTATTGGTGGTGGTATATGTAGGGACTGAGAGAGCTAGGTAGAGATATGAAGAATGACCATTAAATGCAGGTAAGCATTTTCAGAAATTTAAGGCTAATTGTTCTAGCTAGAAGAAACATGGAGGTGTATGGGTAAGCAGTAGTGTGAAAATGAAAGGTGGTTTACCCTTTGTCTTCTTTCAGTTTTCAATTCGATCTGTAGGGTCCCAAGACGACACCCACCAGAGAAAGAGAAGAAGCAACTCTCACCATTGTTCGAAATTATATATAGGAGGGTCAAAAGAGATTTTACTTCTCAAACTATACAAAACAAATCGAAATAGCCAAGTATAACTGGTACAAGTGAAACACATGACGAAATCGAGAAAGGTAGTGTCTGCCTAGTTGAATTTATCGATGGCACTCCCAAATTACTTGTCTAACTAATTTGATCTTATATTAGATTATATAATCATAGATTCACCCTTTGCATGCGTTGTGCGTCCTTGTTCAATTGTTCCTAGCCCCTGCCTCTCTTTTTACCCTCTTCGCGATTTGACTATGAATTTTCTACTCTCACAAGTTAAGGTACTAAGATTATTTTATGATTGGTTAATACTAGGTAGGTACATACAAAGAGTACGTGGCTAGGAACTGCCCTTTCGTTATCTCATACCACTGTATAGCTAGAAGACATCCTTCATATATGGCACTTTACAAGATGAAGGAAGGCCTAAATTTCTTATTTCCTCAATGTAATTAAGAAACAAAAAGTTATATATCTAAGGTTAAAACTCAACATTCTCGACATGGGAAAGTTTGAACAGCTTCTTACTGAAACCTAAGGTGAACTCGATCAAACAACTTCATATTGAATTTAAGTTGCTCGAACCTAGCCTCTAACTCGATCTGTCGAGCGTAATAGTTGACATTGATTGGGTTGATCGGCTACAAAAAGCCTATCTAGACTAACAATTGCGTACGAGTTAGTTATAAATCAGACTTAATATTCATGGCCGTGGATACTCAGCTGGTTAACTTCTCTAAGTTGGACGAACCTTTACAGGCATGCATTCTGAAGTAGTAAAGGGAAAGGCTATGTTTTAAAATACGGTACTTACGGTATACTAATTGAATGCCTAAATTTGCAAAATATTGAGATGGATTAACCAATTGAGTACGTCTAAAACAAATTCATTCACCAAACAATGCGGCATTCGTCTCATGCATAATGAATGAGTTCTAATTCGATTGAATTGATTTAGACTAAAATCACTAAATTCTTCAGACGTTCTCAATTGGTTAATCCCTCAGAATTCGACGTCCAATTAAATTTTACAACATTAAACATTTTAGTAGGTGTCGGCGATGTAGCAATACACAATTTACGTGACTTTTCAAAGCCATCAGTGGAAATTGAACCTTAGCTTTCCTTCATTTAGAGCCTAATTAACTTGGATATGATCACACACCTTTCTCCTTCTAATAGGTTTCGTCTGTGTCTGTTTAGTCTCCACAAATTGAATTCGATCGATCGAGGTTCGAGAACGCCTAGAGGCCAGCTAGCTAGTTCTTGAAATTCATCAGTTATTAAGTTAAAAGGAAATCTTGGATTTTACGATTCCATGCTTTTAAGGAAGCTGTTTGGTGAGCACTTCATGGCTCTTGATTAATGTATTCCAGTCAGCATCCACCGCTAAATAGCTAGTAAATACCTTCCAAATAGCCTCTGTTATCTTTTGTGTATGCAGCAGCTACAAATTAACAAAACGATCGGTGCAAATTAATGCCACAGATCATGAGAAAAATCGATGAACAAGGCATTATGATATATAAATTATAGTAAAAAGTTCCGTAAATCCTGTTTCCAGTCATTACAGTATTGGTTATTTTCATTGTTTAAAGTACTTGTTGTGATATATCCATGCAAAATACCTAAAAAGTTTACTTCTGTCATGCATATATACTAAGTACCAACTCGAGGTTGCTGTATTTGTTTATATATGATCGTGCAGATTTGAGAATCTGATGAACACATTAACCTTGGCTAAGCACAAAAGGCAAGCATATAGTATTATTTAACTTCACACGCCGAAGGTCAAGTCTGGTCGTCTCTGGAACCAGAATTAATCTCTAAAAGGTCGATCTCTTAAAAATGGCGCCTTAGTTATCAGTCTAGCTAGTATATATGAACAAAATGAAGCTCATCGTCTGAAACAATCTTGGAAGGCCTTTGGCTGCAGCTGCATCTCGATCACTCTGTAAGTATCACACACAGTTCACGCATGTTGCTGAAGCCTTCTGCTCTTCGTAACAGCTTAATTTGTGTGATCGATCGAGGGAAAGGCGCCATACAAGAACTTAAGTGTAGGGGGCCGGGATCCCAAGTTTGTCATTGATCGATGTAGTTAAGAAGTCATTGATCCACCTTGGAGACTTCTCAAAGTCATTTCCAACATCAAAACTATTGCAACCTACTTCTCGAGCGCCCTTCAGTTCTGTTCAAACACATTTACATATATGCAAAATTTGTAGTAACTACGATTAAGACAGCATGACGGTGGTCGATCTTGACAATTGTGTGTAAGATCGAAGTCAAGGACTCACAACTAGTCACAAGTCCTCGCAAGAAACTAAAGTACGCTCATGCATAATTGCTTAAACCCTAGTTTCTTCCCTCTTTGTCTGAACGTAGAAACTACCAAGAAAGAAATGGGATCGATATGGAAACTAGGGCAAACGGCACAGTTTCTCGAGATGGGAGAGAATTAGGAACAGCTTAACATGCCCTTCTTTGTGTGGGGACAGCAGACAAGACCACTCCTGCCTTGTTCCCCTAGCAAGGAACACGACAACCTCGACACGTGGCGATCACCCATGTGACACCGTCAATCACCCAGGTGGTCGTCGCCGGTCCGAACAGTTCAGTTGAACATCTCTCCATCTCTTGTGGATTTGAGTTGGAGACACTAACCAACTAGATCTTCATCCCCAACTGTAAAATATAGCATATATGATGTAGAGTAGATTTTGTGTTATACAATAGTGTGTTACAGTTCAATCCGGGATGTTAGAAACTACTAGTAAGTTGTAATAGCTGAAGGAGTACAATGTCTCAGAGGGTTTTTGGTTCCTTAGCCTTGGCTCCATTTTCACAATGTTCACTTTGCTGGAGAATGATGCTTTACCCTGGTTCCAATGGCTGCTCCGGATGGCATTGGCGGGCTAGCTAACTAAGCTAAGGTTGGGGATCCAATTGTTAAAACATAAAAACCTTTGGAACCGATCTATGATGCCTAAATCTGATTAGATCGATCAGTTTGGACACCAACAGAGAAAAGAAACTGTGCAACTACTTGGCACTTCCAAAAATCGTAAAAGAATAGAGGATTCAGATCCAAAAACACGAAAAACACGCTAATGAAATAGAAAACCATTCTGCATACACAGTTATACTTGGACCAAGGATCCAGCCACGAACTGCAAAGTTCAAGTCTTGGAGACTTGGAGTGGTATCCAAAGTTCGTAGACAGGATGGTTCTCCAGCAGAACTGGACACTCCTACCATTCCATTTTCTTACAGTTATCATTTTAACAAATCCACTTCATTCCTGCCTACCAAACATCACATAAAGTGATAAAACGAACAAACCATAGAACATTGTGCAATCCCATTCTGCATTCAGTTCAGTTACCACGAAGCCAGAAATTTGGGAGGGAATAGAATTTGAGGATAAGGAATTATTTATTAAAATGGTGTCTTATATGTTGCAGAAAAGCTATATACAAAAACTGTTACTGTACATATAAACAAACCATGTTTATAAATTAAGGAGAGTGCTGTTGATTGAAGATAACTGAACACTTGATAAAAGAAGATAAAGATATCAGGCAACTCCCATCAGCTACCCAAATGTGTTTTCACCACTGTATGAAACGTAAAGAAATCCATCCCCATCCTTCTTGTCATCATAGATAGTAGACATTACTGCTCCTGCAAAAAGATTTCATAGAATCTTCCTCAATCTTTTAGAAAAGGTTGATATCATAATTCAAAACTTATGGCATGGATCAAATCGCAATTACTATAGTAAAGATCAAACCACCCAGCATCTTCTCACACTTTCCAGAAAGAATTAGAGTTGCAACTTGAAAATACTTCTTAAAAGTGTTGTAACAATAGCTTATATATCCCAGAATCTTATTCAATAACTTTCCAACTAACTTCAGAATACAATCAGGAACAAAACTAATTAAATTCATACTTCTCACCCCAAACTCCACCCCTCCTAAAGTCCTAAGATATTCAAGTTTTAGTAGATACCTGTAGGTGGGAGGACATTGTCCACAAATATGAAGATGGCCTTTTCTGCACTCAGTTTGATCCTCTTGCGGATGACATAGACAAATTGACCAACAGTCAAATCAGCTGGTACTAGGTATCTGTCATGTACATAATCAGTTCACCATTAGAACTATTCAAACAGTTTAGCAATGATATTGTTTGTCGTTAGTAATGTCTTCTCTTATGGTAACATAAAGATAAAAAAAAGTCCACGATGAAAAAGCTAAAGTGAAAACCAAAGTGAGTCCCCTTCAATAACATTGACATAGCCATGACACCTCTTCCCTCTTGAAAAAGATGAAGTAAACAATGTTTCATTCAACAATCTATAATAACGACATTTAGGAGCTTTACAAACTCGTATAGCTCATTAGAATTACATGAGGTGACAGAAGTGGTTCTTACTTTTTCTTGTCAATGTTGGGAATATCACTTCTCTCTGCCTTCTCCACAATCACCTGTAGCACAGCAGAAATCATTAATGAATAAAATAATAGTTGCGGTTCATGGTAAACATTATTTATATGGTAACTAAGGATACCTAATCTAACATTCCATATAATCACATGAGGAACAAAGCATTACATTCTAAATACATTTTGGTTATATTGCAGTTGATGGAGAAAACAAAGTGGTAATAGAACATTGTTCAAACTTAAATGAACGAAAATGTAAGCTCGGGTCTCAATACAAGTTCAACAAAACAACAATGATTTACTGATACTAATATGAAAAACCTCATACTCATAGCTAAGGCAACACCAAAGAAACATCATCAAATACTTTTCATGTCAAGCGACAACAATGCACCAGTACTGTTAACTCCTCCAGGAGAATAATTTAAGTTTATCAACGTAACAATAAACGGTGACTTTACTCTTTAATAAAAACTTATTTTCTGACCATGACGTGTGACTGGTGAATATTTGTAAAAAGATATTTTCCAAAGTTGATCATGACTGATGTATGTCTAGTGAGTAGTAACCTTCTTTCAGCGCATTCTAACATTTACTATCACATTCACAATTTTAAGAAAGCCAGAATAACTTGGCCACACTAAAACCTCTTGTATAACTTGGGACAGTAACAGGCTATTAGTTAACATTTTATACAGAAGCAAGGCACTCACAAATTAACCTACAGTGCTAGGATTCACATGATGAGAAACAGATAAAATGTGACCGCTGAAATATTTACAAAGCAAAAATACTCCAGCATTGTAAGAGATTTATGTATGATCTAACAGAACCCAATATGTAAAATTTGCTGAACCACTCAAATCTTAAAACAGGGGCCATTAAAAAGAGGGAAAAAAGGTAAAGAATCAGGATAATAAACACTGGACAACAAACATTGGTGAATGGAAAGTTAATAGGAAAATGTGGACACAAAGAACAGATTGATAACAAGAGAACATAATTCACAACATAGATTAGTCCTTACTGGAATTCTATCCGGGTACTTCTCTCTGATCCTCGAGGCCTCAGCACGCCTCTTCTCTGCATAGAAAAGACACCACACGTTTACGCAACTGGTTTCATAAACATAACCAAAAGTGTTTCAACTGATGAAGCTAAATAAACATGAAAAAGCCTACACCACAACATCAAAATTGAGCGAAAGAACCACCCAACTTACCAAATTCATGCGCTTGCTTGAAGGTGCTTTTCGTCATGTTTCTTGAATCAAACTGCATAACAAGGACCAAACTTTAATAACAAGCTCTACCAAATTGACAACAGAAACAACCCATTTCGCTGTCTCTTGATTTTACAAGCAACAAAAGTTAGAAAATTTCATAAGAACAATGATCAAAGAAGCAAACTTTAGAACATTCACATACACACGCAATCATAAAAACTGTGAATTCATCAAAACATGGCCCAAACCCAGAACGATCATAATATATTTCAGATGAATCAGTCAATTTCATAACATAAAGAATCGATCTTTACCAAAAATCTTCTTTGAAGCCGAGAAATTGTGTCGCAAACCAAAAGCTATTCTCAACTAAAAAAACTTGTACAGATAATAAATAAGAAAAGAAAAGAAAGAACTCATATAATTGAAAGGAGAAGAATTGAAGGAAAACTTACGGATAAAGATAGGAGAAGAGTAGAAGTCACTGACAATCGGGCGACGTGTTTGTTCTTGGCTTGGAGGAGCTGAGAGAGATGAAATGATTAAAGAGGTTGCTTCTAGCTTATGTATGATGAAAGTGGGTTTGTTTTGGTCTTCTGGCCGGTGAGGTTTGGTCCGCTAAGGATGGAGTGGCCAATGAGATTTCGCCATATCGAAACAACAAGAAAGTTGGGCTGGTTGCAAAGGTTGGGTTGAAGCCCAACCCAAATAAAAAACCTAAAGTTGCAGGCAGTGTGAAGAGAAAACTTTGCATAATTGAAAGTTGAAAATGGTCACGAGTTTGTGAAGATCTACATGTATTTTATATGAGTGGTGGTCTTTCAAATGACATGAATTGCATGATCGCCTTCACAAGTTCTAGTATTCGCATCAGTGTTTTATATTGAATGATTCCCAAATTGTCTAAAACTGATAAAGTCTTTCATCATGAACTGAAGGATTTTAATATATATGGACAAAGACTTACCAAGAAATTTTAGTTATAGAGGAGCATGCAGCAACTATAAAATGTTGGAGGAAACTAAACAAAAACCAAACCAAGTTAATTATTACCTTGCATGACTACATTTGTGTTTCATTTAGAAAAATTGTACGTAGGACGATCATGTAAATGTGTTAATTTAAATAAACGGCAAGTAAGTTTTCTGTTACTCAAAACTAACAGAAAAAATTTATGAGTTCGGGTGGTAGGTCGACTAACTAACTTAATACTTGAAACTGCTGAATGTCAAAGACGGAAATGCAATTACGGCATCAAAAGAGCGGTCGTGTGGTCAGTGGTCACGGTCTATGAAATCTGATAAGTTAGTATTGTTTTAAAGGCATACAACAAAATAATGTTAAGAAAAAAGCAAATCAATAGAAACATTTTATGACATATCAATCAATGAACAAAAAGAGTTACAAAAGTTGAAACACTATAACAATAGACTCCAATCGTGCTTTGACCATATCTTTCTTAGATAATTTGAAAATGGTGTGGTAAAAATATGTAAATTTCCATGCTTATTCATTTATTAATTTTTTTTTTTTGAATCAGTTGACAAGAATTTATTGAAAATACAGATACAAAGATACGATGCAAATATGTATCAATGGAAAAACACAGACCAAAAGGAAAAATAAAAAAAATACATCTGAAAGTTTGAGAAATTTAAATATTGCAGTCACCGTTACGTCGAGACGTCGACGCCGGTCCGGGTATACACTACGGACTGCGTACGTATAGTGAAATGATGAGTAGTCGGTGGTATGACTACCCATCCGACGTACAAACTGCCGAGAGACAATCATACATACGATTGAGGGTAATCTTGCACCTAAAGGATCGAAGCCGGCCAAGGGCAGATCCAGACATGGCCATAATGACATACGATCCTTAACGAACATGTACCATAATTGTGGGTTCGTCAACCAATATATCAACCAACATGGTGACCAATACCACCTATATTGGTTCAAGATCAAGCACACATTTCGGGATTGGTCCCAGGCCCATATCCAAAGTCCACCCGGGTCCCAAACCCAGATCCGACTCCATATCCGAAGCCAGATCCGATCCGCAATCCAAAGCGGACTCCACCTTCGATCTGCTTCTTAGCCGAATTTCCACCACCATTTGCCGGATTGCGGTAGTAGATTGATATCATCATCAGCTGAAGAGGATCCCCACCTTGTATCACCATAAGCGCCGCCGCCGTCTTGCCGAATCTTCCGGGTGACCCCATCAAAATTTTTGTCGATTCAGCCACGAACTCTAGACTCCTAGAGAATGGAGATCGAAGATGGATATGCAGTCGACACGAAACAAATCCCAAATCTAGCAAATCCTTCGAATCCATTGACCCCGCCACCCCCAAAAAGGTTTGTCGTATGCTCCGGTCTCCATGGCCATACCCCAACCTCTTCTCCCTTCAGCCGCGCCCTGATCGGACGAAGCCCCTCAACCCACAGGGTAGCCCTTATCCCCAAAGGTCGCGCATGAGCTCAAAAGCCTTCGTCCAGAGTAGACAACAAGAGGGAAGGAGAGGTTTTAGGCAGCGATACAGAGCTCGGCGCCACAGATTCACTCCATCTGAGATAGAGATCGATACAGAGAGGCCACAAGGGGCAGCACTCTCCCAACCCTAGCAGAGCGCTAGGTATGTCCCCCTTTTTTTTTTAGGCGAGTTGAGGGAAGCATCATGCTTATTCATTTACTTATCAAAGTTTGAAGTTGTTAGTGTTAGCGTGAGTCATGTAATTTAGGAATGTAAATTAGGTAGTTAGTACTTATCTATTCTGTATATGTAGTACATGGTAGTACCAAACAAGTAGGGTTGTAGTACATCTTGTATCCTCTATATATAGCCTCCAATGTGAGATGAATATACATCAGAAATTATTCTCCCAAATCGTGTTATATTTGACTTGGTATCAGAGGAAAGATCCGAAAGGACTTTGTCTCTTTATTTTCCGCTGCAATTCTTCGTCTGGCGTTGGTTCTCCGTCATGACGTGTGAAGTTGGTTTATCTTCTTCTAACTAAATCTCATTGTTAAGGTTTGTTAATCTCTTCCTAATCAGATCGCTTGTGTTTGGTTCGGTGTTTGATTCTATCAGCCAGGCATTTTGTCGACAACAGCCTCGTTGGGAAAGAAGAGAAATTATTTTTCTACACACTTTTGCCGACAACATCCTCGTCGGGAAAGAAGACCAATTTTTCCTGCACACTTTTTGCCGACAACAGCCTCGTCGGCCCCCTTGCTTCTGCTTCAGGCTCGACCCGATCCGTTAGACCCGGTCCTCAGCCGTTTTCTACAGTCTTTGTCTTCCCTGTCCGGCGTCATGCTCGACCCACCGGCGCATCTTCCGCAATCTCAGGTGCCACCCACCGGCGTCTCATCTGCTCCTCTGGTGACCCTCGTCGTCCTCTTAGCTCCGGCCGACCCCAACCTCTCTTCACCATCCTTGGAGGCATTGTTTCTGATTCATCTGCTCGTCTCCAGCGAATCGTCGTCGATCTGCATCCTACTCGTCTGCTGTGAAGAATCAGATAGGAAGAATCAGTCCGACCCGGTTCAGCTTCCAACCCGACCCGGTTCAGCTTCAGCCCGACCCGGTCCTGCTTTCAGCCCCACTCGGTTCTACTATCTGACCCGACCCTGTTCCAAACCCGACCCGATCCGGTTCCACCTGCTACCCGACCCGTTTGCAGTCCGACCCATCAGGTCCGACCTGCTCCGGAAGAATGTCTCGGGTGTATATTGGAAATTTGGGTTTTTGGATTTCAGAAGGAGAACTCGAAAAAGAGTTTCGCGGCTTCGGAATGATCAGAAGAATATGGGTTGCACGAAGGCCACCGGGTTATGCTTTAATTGATTTTGTGCACAGTAAAGATGCAGAGAATGCAGTTTATGCTAGATGGCAAGAATGGCTGGAGAGTTGAGTTCTCACATAAGTCTATACATGCGGTTGGTCAATACTATAACAATGGTAATATTCCCATAATTAATAAGACTCCAGCATGTGGTAAGATCGATATGGCTTTAAAAGTTTATAGCTTTGTTGGTTCTGATACTTGGATTATTGATTCTGGTGCCTATGATCATATGACTTATGATAATTCTCATTATGTTACTGATTTGTCTTCTCCACCCGTGTCATATTCACTAATGCCAATGGTGAAGCTTTTCCTGTGTTAGCGATAGGTCAGTCAGTGTAACCCATGTATTAACTCTTCACAATGTTTTATATGTACCTGACCTGTCACACCATTTGATATCTGTTCCCCAGTTAAATACTGAGTCTCGATGCTCTGTAACCTTTTATCCCATGTATGTGATTTTTCAGGATCTTCTCACCAGGGAGATAATTGGTCGGGGAGACTTGAGGGGCAGATTGTTTCACCTGGATCAGACATATGCAGGAGAGAAACCAGGAGCACCGTCACGCACTGCTTTGACTGCAAGTTCGAATAAGCTAAGTGAAATTTGGTTATGGCATTGTCGATTAGGGCATCCATCTTTCCATGTTATGAAAAAATCCATGCCGTCTCTGTTTATTGGTGTGGAAGAGTCCTCCTTGCGCTGTGAAATATGTGTTCTTGCTAAGAGCCATCGTTCTACCTATTCTCCGAGTTCCTCCAAGAGTAGTATCTCTTTTGAATTGATTCATTCTGATGTTTGGGGACCTGCTAAAGAGCCTACGGTCACGGGTATGAGGTATTATGTGACGTTTATTGATGATTGCACAAGGTTGACATGGATTTTTCTTCTTCAAACCAAAGATGAAGTCTTCCCTGCTTTTCAAGCCTTTCATTCTCAGGTCCAAACACAATATAATGACACTATTAAAGTTCTTCGTTCTGATAATGGAGGGGAGTATGTCAATCGTATTTTTCACCAGTTTTTCAGAACTCATGGGATTGTTCATCAAACAACCTGTCTACGAACACCAGAGCAAAATGGAGTGTCTGAAAGAAAAAACCGACATCTTCTTGAAATGACTCGTTCCATCCTTTTTAGTGCCCATATGCCTAAGAATCTTTAGGGTGATGTTGTCGCTGCTTCTGCTTATCTTATCAATCGTCTTCCATCTAGTGCTCTTCAAGGAAAATTTCTGTTTCAGGTTCTTGCATCTCATGTCTCTCTTCCTTCCTATCATAATATACCTGCCCGAGTCTTTGGTTGTGTGACATTTGTTCATGTCCCTAAGAGCCAGAGATCGTCTAAATTAGATCTCCAGGCGATCAAGTGTGTGCTTGTTGGTTATGAAAGCTATAAGAAGGGATACAAGTGTTATCATCCACCTACCAGAAAATACTATGTCACTATGGATGTTACATTCTTTGAGGACATGAACTATTTTTCCTCGATGGTCCACTCCTTCAGGGGGAGCATTTATACTTTGAAGAGCTATATCATGGCGAGGGGGAGCAACCAAAAGTAGAAGCCTCAGTACCAGCAGTACCAAAAGTGACAGAAGCTCAACCAGAGGTGGAAGCCTCAGTACCAGCAGTACCAGAAGTGACAGAAGCTCAACCAGAGGTAGAAGCCTCAGTACCAGAAGTAACAAAAGCTCAACCAGAGGTAGAAGCCTCAGACATCTATGTTTCAGGAATTGAACCAATAGCTGAGAGCACAACTGCTGTAGAAGATCAACCTGCCCCTCCTGCCATCACTCATACCCCTGATCCACAACTCCCTGCTGTAGAAGATCAATCATTTGAGGTATGTCCTTCTACTGTTCGTAGTAGTAGTGAGTCTAATAGTGAACAATATGTGTTACCTAATAGGTCTACTAGAGGTCATCCCCCCAAAAGATATGAACCTAGTTTACAAGCCAAATCAAAATATCCAGTAGCCAATTATATGTCTACTAAGAGATTATCAAAGTCATATGAATCATTTGTGAATCAAATATCTGCTGTATCAGTACCTAACAAAGTGCAGGATGCGTTGGGAGATCCAAAGTGGAGGAAAGCAATGGAGGAAGAGATGGAGGCATTGCAGAAGAATGATACTTGGGAACTTGTATCTCCACCACATGGAAAGAAGGCTGTGGGATGTCGTTGGGTGTTTATTGTGAAGCACAACGCATATGGATCAGTGAGCCGGTATAAAGCACGCCTTGTTGCAAAGGGATTTACTCAGACATATGGTATTGATTATGATGAGACTTTTGCTCCCGTTGCAAAATGAATACTATCAGGGTTCTTCTTTCATTTGCTGCTAGTTTGAATTGGCCACTCCGACAGTTTAATGTCAAGAATGCTTTTCTTCATGGAGAATTAGCCGAAGATGTGTAAATGAGTCTTCCTCCTGGGTATGTAACTACTTCTACTGGTGATTTTGTATGCAAATTAAAAAAGTCATTGTATGGTCTCAAACAGTCACCCCGTGCCTGGTTTGGGAGGTTCTCACAGTTCATGCGAAAGATTGGTTACAGACAAAGTAATTCTGATCATACCTTGTTTCTCAAGCATCAGCAAGGAAATGCAGTAGTCCTAATTATCTATGTTGATAATATGGTGATTACCGGTAATGATACTATAGGGATTGATAGACTGCAGAGACAACTTGCTTCTGAGTTTGAGATTAAGGGTTAGGTGACCTCAAGTACTTCTTAGAGATTAAGATAGCAAGAGGGAGAGAAGGAATCTACTTGTGCCAGAGGAAGTACATTCTTGATCTGTTGACAGAGACAGGTATGTTAGATTGCACACCTATCGACACTCCTATTGAGCAGAATCATCGATTAGCAAAGTATCCTGATCAAGTGCCTACCGACAAGACTCGTTATCAGAAGTTAGTTGGACGTTTGATTTATTTGGCACATACCAGACCAGATGTTGCATATGCAGTAAGTGTAGTAAGCCAGTTCATGCATAATCCAAGTGTGAATCATATGGATGCTGTTGTGAGGATTTTGAGATATCTGAAGTCAGCTCCAGGAATAGGAGTAATGTTCTCTAAACACAACAACATTCTTGAGGTTAGTGGTTTCACATATGCAGATTGGGCTGGAAATATTACAGATAGGAGGTTGACATCAGGTTATTTTACATTTGTGGGAGATAATTTGGTTACATGGAAGAGTAAGAAGCAGAAGGTTGTGGCTCGGTCTAGTGCTGAGGCTGAGTATAGAGGTATGGCTCATGGAGTGTGTGAATTGTTGTAGTTGAGAAATCTGCTACGTGATTTGGGTGTTAAGTTGCCAAATGCGATGCGGTTATATTGCGACAACAAAGCAGCTATTGATATATTACAGAATCCAGTTCAGCATGATCGTACTAAACATGTGGAGGTTGATGCTAAGATCATTAGCTTTCCTTTTGTTCCTTCAGAAGAGCAACTTGTTGATGTACTCACAAAAAGACTGTCTAAGAAGGCTTTTTATGACTCACTTAGCAAGTTGGGCATGGTTGATGTGTAATGCACCAACTTGAGGGGGAGTGTTAGCGTGAGTCATGTAATTTAGGAATATAAATTAGGTAGTTAGTATTTATCTATTTTGTATATGTAGTACATGGTAGTACCAAGCAAGTAGGGTTGTAGTACATCTTGTATTATTTATATATAGCCTCTAATGTGAGATGAATATACATCAGAAATTATTCTCCAAAATCGTGTTATATTTGACTATTAGATGCCAAATAACATTTGAATATGTACGATTATTGATTATTGCGCATTATCGATATCTCACGGAATTATGTGATTAACAAAAATAATAAGCAAGTACAAATCATAAACATATTAACTTTTTCAACATATATAACAGATCTAGATTAATTGATCACTCTCCACTCTTAATTATATCATACATGCATCCACCTTTCTTTTTCTATGACGGAAATTTGGGTTGGAAAGAAAAACTGTAGTCCCAATCCTACCGCCCTACAAATACTTCCAAAGAAAATCTACAAGTTAAATCACTTAAATGTTCTTTCAATCATGTTCATAAAGTGACGAACTGCGGAGAAGAACTGGTTCAAATACTACCTATATTCAAATCTGATCGCATCTACCCATATCTCTTTTGATCTAGACTTCTTCTTCTTCTTCTCAAACCAATTCCTTTCTCTGTCGGTCGCTATCTTTAGCGATCTATATGCTTTTCCTTCTGCCATCTCTTGTAAATATGCTCCTCGGAGCTTTGTTTTAAACGGGGGTGTCCCATTACCGCGCGTAAATCCATTGAACATGGTAGTGCATCCAGGATCTGCTCAGCCTTTGGCTGTCTGTTCCTTTGATCCCTTTGTGGATCTCTTGTTTTTCTTTTATGTTCTGGTTACTGTTTGGGCAGAAGATGATCTCCTTTTTGGAGATGGTTTGAGTTTTGTGCTTTCTTTCTTTGCTTCTGGATCCGATTTGGTTGGGTATATCTTGTTCGGATCGGCCATTGCTGCCTCCTGTTGGTTCGGTCTTGTTGGTTTCCGATGCTTGACTATAGTGGTGATGGTGATGTGTGTGGGTTTGCCTGGTTTAGGCCTGCAGAGTCTTGTCTTGTTTTGTTTTGTTTTGTTTGGGCAATTTTAGGGGCTGTGTCCTACTTGCCCTCTGTTTATGTTGGAAGTCTGTTCTTGACTTCTTCTTTGTAATAGTGTTCTTTTTTATAAAGTTGGTTCTACTGTCAAAAAAAAAAAAATACTACCTATATCCTATATCCTATATATAAAAAACTTTGAGGAAATGGGTTTTGCAAGTTTATATATAAAAAACTGTACCCTTCTCTTACAATATTTTTCAAGCGATAAAATATTGCTGCGCACCGAAATTGAAGGTCAAAGACGGTGCAAGTTCCTAATAATATACATATACGTACAAAAATGAATATCTAAATTGAGGAATCAGCAGCATACATGTAATTTTAATATTTTATACGATGTTAACAAACTTAATTAGGTTTTACATCTGAACCAAGTCTAATCATAGTTATCATACTACTGATGGGGGTGATGCGAATTCCCAATACTGAGGGCTCGTACATTAGTCAGTAACTGATCGAATACTGTCTAATTATCTTTACAAATATATCAGCAAAATCGAAAACTCTTTAGTTATACTTAAATGGTACTTGCAATTGTCCTTTAATTCAAGAAAGAAAAAACATCTTCCTGTATATGTATATTAGATTTTATCAAGAGCGGAGCTCCGCTATAAAATTAAATTAAAGTACAGAGTATATTATTCGGCTCATTTTTTAGAATAATATATATGCGCATATATCATAGCGGAGCCCTGCTATGAAATTAAAGAGTGGGGCGCCTTATTTGACCGACTTTCCGGTCAAATTTATACATCTCCACCGTTCAGTATTTAGGTATATGTGTGTAGATCACTTATGTAAAGTTTCATCAAATTTGATAATCGTTTAAATATTCCTAGACGTGATTAACACGAATGGTTCATACTGGACAAATTCAATTTGTTCATTAATTTTTTATCGTTTTGATACCTTAACGATCACCAAATGAGCTGAAAATTTATAGAGATGATCTACACACATATACCTAAATATTGAACGGTAGAGATGTATAAATTTGACCGGAAAGTGGGTCAAATAAAGACTCCGCTCTTTAATTTTATAGCGGAGCCCCGCTATAGATAGGAACTATATATATATATATATATATATATATATATATATATATATATATATATATAAATACGTAATTGGCTTAACTAGCTTTAAAATTGACCAATTTCTTAGATAAAGGAGTGTATGGCCATCTGCTTTTATAGCTAGGTAGAGGATGGGATCTCAACTATATATACATAACAAGACAATAATTCAGATTCACTATAGCTCGTTAAAGATATTCAGGCTTGAACCACTGCTTTTCCTGAGCTTAAATATCTGTTATTATGGTAGTGTAGGGTGGGTATACAAATGCAGTTCTCGCTGGTGCATATGTGTTCTCGAGTTGTAGGTTGTCTAGCTAGCTTGGGAGGAGAGAAAAGAACATATCACGCACACCCTTCCTTTTAGCTATCCCCAAAACCATATAACTCTGTAAGAAGAGCGATCTAGCTACATATAACAGAGTATGAATCAAGTTTTTGTACAGAAAAAACTATAGCAAAAGCAGTGGCAAGAGAAAAAAGGGGCTCAAGATGTTCACTTTACACTTCATATGTATATGGAACGAGGGTTTTGATCAGTAGTAGTTGTCGTGACCAATCACATGGACGCAGATCAGATCGGATAAACTAAGCCCAGCTGACATGTCCAAGTCATTGTTTTCCAGAACAAGTCCCAGCTAATTACCTTAGCATGTTCCCCTGGCCTCCTTTCCTTCCCTCCTAACCAGCCACAGTTCAAACTTTGTCTGCAGAATCCGTACAGAGAGCCCGCCCATCGTTCTGTCTAATCATTCCTGTAATGCCCTTAGGGTTTCCATTGTTGTCGAGCTACGTACTCTTCTTACTCACGTACCCTGGCAATAATACCACGTTCGTTTTCGTGTTTTATGTTGAAGTAAAGGGGTTTGCCCAGAGGGCATGCCGAGAGCTAATGATCGATATCCTCTCATAAATTCGGATAAAAACCCATCTCGAAAACAGTCTCATACACAGCAAAACGAAAGCAACTCGATCTATCTATTTCTTTTCAAGGTCGTAGTGTGTGAGCTTTGAAGCATCCTAGATACGAAAATGGATGGCAAACTACTAAAGAGGACAATACCCTATTGATCTATGTCTCACTCTTCTAAAGGTCTGTTTCGAATTAATTCACTGTAGTCTATTGAAAATGATCATGGATTATGAGTAGGCCGGAGACTTGTGCAGATATCACTTTTGATCTATTATTAGAACAGATGATGGCTTATGGAGTTTATGTCGATGAAATTTCGAGACGTTTGAAGGGTAAACCGAACTTCTATCATATAGTACGATCATTTAGCCAGTCTTTCGGACTTGGCCAGGTCTTCTTGGACAATGCCAAAAGCGGCCTACCTTATTGATCAGTAATGATATTTTAGGTGAATAGAATTATATGATGTTTGGTATTTTGTGTATTGACTTGTCCAATCAAATTCAGTGTGTCCTCATTTTATTGTCTGCCTTCATTTGTTTAATTATTGTAGGCTGTCAAAATTGTCTTCTTTTGATAATGTGTACTTAATCCAACATTTGATAGATACATATCAATATGCAAATTATAATGCTTATTTGTAATGCATTAGCTTTCACGTCCTTAGTTTCATGCTTGGCCACTACTTCTTCAACTTAGTTTCAATCAGCAAATTATAATGCTTATTTGCTTGGCACATGCATGCAATATGATCTCTCTCAGATCGACAGCAACATCAACATGCAGCTAGGAACTTAGTTTCCTTTTCAAGTTCTTGTATAGTCCTTTCAAATGGTTTAACTATAAAAAAAAAAAAAAAAAAAAAAAACAAACAAACAAAAATGAGAGACAAAGGGAATGTATAAACGATCAATATTGATATACGATATATATTCACGGCTAAAGTCCGCTAAACTATCCTTAAATTCCAAAAAGAATGATTCATGCAAGACTTTATGTACAAATGTTATTATGGATGTATATACCAACAAACAGAAAACTTCAACTGAATGAGCCAACATTACAAAGTAGTGGAGATTAGGTCAGCATTATTTGAGAATAGAGCAACATGCATAAATTATTAATGTGAAAGGTGTATTATTACGTCAACAGAATTACTCAAATACTGAACTAAATAGGTCTCAAGGCCAGAGACTCAGTGTTTAATGGTTAACTAAGAACCTCATTTCAGTGATACTGTTGAAGAAATTTAATAACTTTTTATTTATACTAAAAATAACTTAATCAAATTAATGAAGCTACAATCGAGTTATCGTTTGATATATTTGCCACATGATTCTAATAGAAGATATATGAATCTAATATTTAGTTAATTTATCTTGCAAAATTGTTGATAATTGCTGCCACAATTTGACTAGTA
This sequence comes from Potentilla sterilis, assembly GCA_963682095.1. Taxonomy (NCBI): domain Eukaryota; kingdom Viridiplantae; phylum Streptophyta; class Magnoliopsida; order Rosales; family Rosaceae; genus Potentilla; species Potentilla sterilis. The sequence goes on along the minus strand of OY821763.1, from coordinate 39,423,938 downwards.
CACTATAAACATCAAAATTTCGTGCATGGGTAAATATAACATCAGCTTGTAATTGCATTGCTCTTCCGTTATCAAACCATGAGCTCCAACTTATGGTTTGTCCTACTTTAGGTTTTCGTTTTAACTATTTTAAATATAACTCTGGTAAATATTTGTTTTAACTACGATATAGTAAAAATTTAAGGTACTTAATAGTAAAAAGCAAAAAATCACAGCCACATGTTTTTTTTTTAAAACTCAAAACCCAAATATTTGGTCCGTTCAATCCGTCTCGATATCTCCAACCCCCTAAAAAAGGCACTCATTAACGTGCCGTCAAATTCAGTTTCAAAAACCCAGGATATCAAAAGTTGCTGGCTTTAAATTACCCAAGTACCCGTCCACTTACACAAACCTTGAATGAGCTTCGGTTCTCACTTCTAGTAATTGGAAAAATTATTAACCGATTCAAGGGCAGTATCGTCAGGACATGCAAGTTGGCAAAAGTCATTTCAACCGGTTTACCTTTTTCTCTGTCTCTCTTTTGCTCTGTGCCGCTGTCTGAAGGAAACTAATTAATGAAATGACCCACGTAGTTACCTTCTCACGCGCCTCAAATGAGATTGCATGTAACTTTTGGAAAATTAGTAGGAAGTTTTCTTTCGAGTAACCATTGTAAAAGTTTTGAGTTGGTTTGAAAATAGCTAAAATACTATTTTATCAAATCAAATACCCAAAATAAGCATGAAGATACTCTTGTATGGTGAGGCCGTCGTACTGTATGTATCATACAAGTAGTACAATTTTTTTACCAAAAATCTTTTCACTCTATACAAAATACATATTTACTGTGAGTTTGAATTTTTCAATTATGATCATTTTTCTACATAGTTATTATTATCTCGTAGTCATTTATAACCCCGTTACAACATCTTATGCACTCTAATTATATATAGTGATTATATCTGCTGGACTTTTAATCTTTTGCTGTATTTGAGTTCCAAAATCTTTTATGAGCTTATCAAATATTTGCACATCTCATTTTTGTTTTCCAATTTATGTGAACATGAAGTTTGGTATTTAGCAAATACATTTGGAGGTTGGAAATTACGTGGTGACTTGCGAGAGTGGGATTGAATTGATTGACAGTAACCCTAGATGAGAGAGATAACTACATCTACAGACAAAAGCCACATAAAAAAATATAAATAAAATATGATTTTGTTTTTTTTTTTTAAAAAAAGAGGGGAGAGAGGATAGGGAGAGAGAGAGAGAGAGAGAGAGAGAGAGAGCTCACTTTACCACTTTTATATGTTGCACGCATCCACATAGCAGAAACAAGAAGGAAGACCAAGTACTAATACTCCTTTGCAAAGGCACCATTTCAGAAAGAACAGAAAGAAAAGAAAGAAAGAAAACCTACCTAAAGCGCCTAAACCCATTTTCAAGCAATGAAGAAACAAAAGATGGTTCCAAATATGGTCCTTCAGTCTTGAGTTTGCATCCTCTCCCAAACTGAAGCAGCATCCAATTGGATCCCCAAGGTGTCTCTCTGTGTCTACTGAAATCTCAATTCTTGAGCTGTGTATTGTGTGTTTAATTTAAATGAAGTCTTAAAATTTGGGTCGGGAACTTATAACATAGAGAGTTGGAGCTCAAAAGTCTGTGTCTTTTGCTGTTCTGTAGCATTGTGGGGTGGGTGGTGTCTGTTTTGTCAAAGCTCAACTGGTTTGAAACTTTAAAGTGAACCCAGTTGTAATTTGTGGTCTGCGTGTCTTTTGGTGTGTTCTTGTTCTTGAAAGCTGGAGGCTTTTGAGTTGTTGGGTTTGTGGGTATCTTTGTTAGTGTTGGTTTTGTTAGATGAAGGCCATGCCCCTACCCTTTGAGGAGTTTCAAGGGAAGGGGTTGTTAGATTTCACTTCTAGTTCTTCAGATTTGTTGTCTTCACAACCACCACAAAAGTGGAAGGACAACTGCTATGTGGGCAGCACTGAGCCCACTTCTGTTCTCGACACAAGAAGAAGCCCAAGCCCTCCGACATCCTCTTCAACCACTCTGTCTTCTTCCCACGGCGGTGGGAGTGGGAGTGGGAGTGGGTCAACAGACACCACCGCTATTGTGGCGGCGGAGAACAAGACATCTGAAGAAGCAGGAGGAGGTCTAGAGGAAGCGAAATGTGGACCACCGCTTGGAATGGAGGACTGGGAGAGTGTGCTGTCTGAGTCACCAGGTCAGGAGCAGTCTATTTTAAGGTTGATTATGAGTGACATTGAGGACCCTTCTCTTGGTTTGAACAAGCTGTTGCAGAGTGGAGGTGGCTCTCATGATCATGATTTGGGGTTCAATTTTGGGGTGGAGGATCAAGGTTATGGGGCCTTTGAAGAACACAATAGTGGGAGTTTGAATTTGGGGATGAGCAGCATTGTTGACCCTTCACTACAAGCAACATCTTGTTCCGAGATTCCTTTCAATGGCGCAACTGTTTTTTCAGCAAGCAATATGTTCCAAGGTGCACTGCCTCCTGGTTTGTTTCAACAGCAGCAACAATTGGTTGAGCCTGTGGATGAGAAGCCACAAATTTTCAATCCGCATATGGTGATGAATCAAAACCAAGCTCAGTTCAATCAGAACCCTGCTATGTTTATGCCTCTGACATATTCCCAGTTGCAAGATCAGCATTTCCTTTCCCCACCTCCAGCGAAAAGGCACAATTCCGGTGGCTTTGGCCCCAGTTATTCGGTTCAGAGAATGCCGTTTTTGAATCCGGGTCAGGAGCTATTGGCTCGAGTGCAACAGCAACAACATCAGCATCAGCAGCAGCTTCCTATGCTTCCACAACATCTCCAGCACAGGCCAGTAATGTTAGCCACCAAGGACAAAATGATGAACAACCTGGAAGGGGATAAAGAATTGATGAACAACCACCAGCTTCATCAAGCGATAATTGACCAGCTTGTCAATGCAGCAGAGCTGATCGAAACAGGCAATCCGTTACTCGCGCAAGGGATATTGGCGCGGCTCAATCACCAGCTCTCTCCTATTGGTAAGCCTTTTCAAAGGGCTGCTTTCTATTTCAAGGAGGCTTTGGAATTACTACTTAACAACTCTCACTCTTCTACTAATTTGTCACCTTTTAGCCTCATCTACAAGATTGCAGCATATAAATCATTCTCTGAAATCTCCCCAGTTCTCCAATTTGCAAACTTTACTTGCAATCAAGCCATCCTTGAATCTGTGGAAGGCTTTAATCGTGTCCATGTTATCGATTTTGATATTGGCTATGGTGGGCAATGGGCCTCTTTTATGCAAGAGATGGCTTTAAGAAATGTTGGTTCACCTCCTTCTCTGAAAATCACTGCATTTGTATGCTCTTTGATGCACGATGAATTTGAGCTGGCTTTCACTCAAGAAAACCTCAAGAACTTTGCTAGTGATCTGAATTTGGCTTTTGAACTTGAAATCGTAAGCACGGAGGCATTAAACTGTGGCTCTTGGCCATTACCACTTCATGGCTCAGAGGGTGTGGCAGTTGCTGTCAATCTCTCAATTGGTTCCTTCTTGAATTCCCCTTTATCCCTTCCTTTGGTACTGCGCTTTGTTAAGCAGCTTTCTCCCAAAATTTTGGTATCCTTGGAAAGGGGCAGTGACCGGACTGATATTCCATTTCCCCACCAAATCATTCAAGCCGTGCACTCTTACTCAAGCCTTCTTGAATCATTAGATGCTGTAAATGCAAACCTAGATGCCCTGCAAAAGATTGAGAGGTATTTGCTCCAACCAGGCATTGAAAAGATTGTACTGGGCCGCCATCTTTCTCCTAAAAGGACACCAACACCCTCTTGGAGGACTCTGTTTTTGTCATCTGGGTTCTCTCCATTGACATTCAGCAATTTCACCGAGTCCCAAGCTGAGTGCTTGGTTCAACGGACTCCAGTTGGGGGTTTCCATGTTGAGAAGAGGCAGTCTTCACTTGTTCTCTGTTGGCAGAGGAAGGATCTCGTCTCAGCCTCAGCATGGCGGTGCTGAAGAACCAGCATTTTGACATTGGTTCTACCTGTTAATTTTCATCTCCAAGGTGCTTCATAACTTACTGCTTAGTTTCGGATCATTTTCAGTTTTCTTGCTTCTATGCTAATTGTCTATGGTGCTGTAGGCCTATTGTTTCTAATGAAGAGACCAGACATTCAAAAGTAACTCAATGGCTTTGTACAGTTTTTTTTTTTTCTATGAATTTCTTGTATATAACTTGAATTTCGGTATATCTATGGTGATGTTTGTCAGATCTAGATTGTGAATGTTGTACACTATCTAACTGAGAAACTTAAACACTAATCTGATCAAACTATTGAACCTTCAAAATTATTGCAGACCGTAAACTGTTTCTAAGTTGGTCAATTTTTATAGCTTATTAGTAATCATTACTCTGAGTTGTTTTATCCTCTTGTCCATATTGTTGTATGTAATTCTTTTAGTCTGACATCAAAGAGCATTTGGAATGTATTGCATCATTGGCTTCAAACTTAATTGAGTTGTTTTATGATCATGGCACCAGCTAGCTCTCTAGCAGCACCAGTGCACAACCTCTGCATTCCTTTTGTTTTTCTTTTAAAGATTGTCTACAACATGGTCTGGTCTGCTTCTACACTAGATGTTACATTTTGCAGCTACAGCAATTCCAAATAAAGTTGTTTGGCTATATTTCAGTGCAACTGGAGCCATTTTTATTTAAGACTGTCAATACATTGTCTGAAATATGTTGCATTAATTTCTATATCTAGCCAGAACCCAGTTGAATTAGGTATGCAGTTCAGTTCAGTTATGGCTTAAGTCAGTAGGCTAATTATGTATCTGTATTTGGGATGTTATTTTTCAAAATATATTTGTGTATTATGTTACTATTTAACTCTCTAGAACTCCCCTGATTGAAAGGATTTTAAGAGGTTAAGATGTTGCACCAAATCTTAAACCCATATATCCACATTACAGATAGATTAACATCAAAGCTTTAAATATTAGGTTTTTGTGGTCAATCATAGATTTTTAACACTAAATTCTGGTAGGTGCTCCATAAGTTCATGTATTACATTATTAAGTAAACTATTCATTTTAAGGGTAAGAAGGATAGGATTTTGTCCTAAATAAGTAAATTGGCCTGAACATTCATGCATTTGTTGGACATGATCATTGCTTGTTATATATTTTTGTGCTGAATGTCAATCATGGTTGGTGTATTAGACAATTGAATTCATCACACCTTTTATATGCATTATATAAGTTTAGACACATTGTATCATATACTACTTATTCATGTATTGTCAGTCCTGTTTTATTATACATATGATTGTTTAATTTTGTGTGTTTAGATTCTTGTTGTGTGCCTCCCCTAATGAAATCACATGGGTTGTGTTCCTATTGGACCCCTCACATGATTAGTTTAGACTCTTTCTTTTTAGCACCTTGGAAGGCCTTCATTTAACTAGGGTTTTGTTTAATAATCTAGCTAAATATTAAATCATTGAGGCCATGATGCATGAACAATGATGGTTGGGTCTCTCATATATAACGCATCTATACATTTCTCACACCAAAAAGAAAGAAACAAAGTGTCATTATTACTTGGCTAAGATATGAAGAAAACCTATACTGGTTGTCCCCAAGGCAAGGATTATAATCCTAAAGTCTCTAATCTTAATATCTTAGCCAAGTTTCTAATCTTATTATTGTCCAATATAATCAACAAGGGAGACCATGGTTACTTAATACACAGTAACCAATACTGGCTGGCCCCAAGGATTATAATCCTAAAGTTGCAAGATCTAAGGAGATTATTATGACATTCTAATATGCCCACATTGATTTTTTTTACTCAACCAAAAGAGTTTCACTCACTTATCCAGTTTTTCAGATTCAGTACCTTAATGTATATTATATTTTTAATTTACAACTAATTAAACAAAATTTACTATTTTTCTACACTATATTTACAATATTGACAATACACTTATAACATGTATTTTATATATTTACATATAATTAAACTAATTTATCACATCGAAAACAATTTGTTCATAAACTTGTAAATATGTCGTAGGTGAAGTAATTACAACTAACAGAACTACAATTATCCAAACAATCATTCTGTTTACTACAATAACAACAAAATTTGTCGTCAAATTTATAAATGAGGGTATCATATACATTGGGATACTGAAGAATAATCCTTATCACCCTTGATCTGAGTCCAGCTTCCAAAAAGTGCCACCACTGGTGCTGGCCGCTTCTATGCTTAAACAAGTGGCTATCAACCCTCCCCTATGGCCGGTGGGATAAGCGATCGTATTTGGCCACCACAACCGTGAACCACTCGGCATGAGCAATGATTAAAAGTCGACCGATAGAGATATATCAGAATTTATTAGAGAAACATCGGGAATCTATTCTATGGAAATAACATTTTCTTGCAAACCATTTTATTAGATTTAACTCTAGTTTTGATCATCAGTGGCACATCTAGTCCTCCTTTGAATTTGAGCACAATGATGTAAGCTATTCGTAACGTCTCATGCCTCCTTTTCTTTTCGTAAACTTCATATAATTGAGGCCAGTCCATATAAATTGAGAAATATAAGGGGTGTGAGTTACTTTTTGAAACATATATAGTTGCAGAAGGTTTGATTTGTAGTGCTGAAAACAGCTCCATCATGGTTTCTCTCATCTTGAGGAAATTCTTAATCATCCAAATCCGCCTTGTGGGAATTAGTCATCACTCAGATTTTCCTTGAGAGGATTTGTCCTCATTTAGATTTTCCTCGAGGGAATTCTTCTTTTTTATCCAGATTCGCCTTACTCTCTTCTCCTCACCCAAATCTACTTTAATTAAGAGGTTTCACCTCGAGTCATTTTCTCCAATAGGTTAGGGCTGCCTCTCTATTTAGTCATTTCCTGATTGAATACCGTTCTTAAAACTTTGCATCTTTATAAAACCTCCATCATGTATGTTTCTCTGTGAATAATTGAGTACCCATATTTGGAATTTTGGATACCAATATATATGAGGACTATGATCGATATACGAAAATTTAAAAAAGATCATGCTTCAGAATTTTGTTGAATTGGTCCATTGCTCTTGGATTCGATCGATAGAATACGTTTGTACGTATTTTGATTGTAGAATTTGAATGTTTTGGTAGACGTACGTGAGGTACTTGATCAGGCCAAGAATCCATATCATGCTTCTGACAGTTGGATTCTGTCGATCTCTTTCTTCATCTTCTTCATGATGACTTGATTCACTTTGTTTCTTACTCAATTTGATCGAAGCAAAATTCCATTATGAAGTGAGTATGGAGTAATTTCCTTCTATTTCCTCACCACTCACACTATATTTCTACTGGGTAGTGTTTCCTTCCCATCATATCAGAGATTCCAATTTCTTAACATGGGAAAGCTTCAAACGAATGCTGTTAGAAAGTTGAAGTCTTTTGTGGTCCAAGCAATCGATTTTCTTCCAAAATTTCTCCAGTTGATGTCAGCTTCATTCTACTATTTGCTTAGGGATAAAGAGAAGATAAATTTTTAAACATACAACCATATCTCACACAAGAGATTTACGGGTCGTATACGAGAGATTTTGTATGAGTAACTTGAAGACCCTAAATCCTAAACTCCTAGACAAATTTTCAGCCTCCTGAATATGTAACAGTTGAATTCACAAACATGAATTTTTTTCATATCCAATGGAAAGATCCTTCAGGATTTTATTAATTCTAGAATAACTCACAGGGAAATTATGCCTTTTAAAAAACTTATGCAATCATCTACATAATTTATCAAACTCGTATCCGACTATCCATTTTCAACTTTAATTTCTATTGCATGTAATATGACACTTAATACAGTTTCTTCACTCCCTTCATACAATGAGGTTTGCGACTCCCTTAATACCCTTTCATACTTAGCATAATCATCATCTACCATGTCATTGAAGTGAACTTCAACATTTTGTTCAACTTCAGTATTATGAGGTGCATCTCTTTGGTATCCAGGATAGTACGGAAATACATCTTGTATAATCTCTACAGGCGGGATCACTAAAGGACCGGCAACACTGGAAGCCTCGATTCTGTCTTGAAGCCACTGTCTCCGTCGACTAATCATTGGGGGTTGACAAGAAACTTCCCCGTATAGATGTCAAAATGTGTAAGTCGGATCCAAACCATAGTGGATGCAGTGATGATAAATCTCTATGAGTTCCTTATAATAAGGACCATTTTTGCACATTGAGCACGAGCAAGGGAGATACTGAGTTCCAATAGTGTGAGTCTTCACAAAATTGATGAAGTTAACTACGCCTGTTATGTAGTCAGGGTGTGTATAATGATGATTCATAAAAGATTTGTCGGGGACATCATCCATGTTTCCTGTCATAACATAAACAGACAATATGTATAAAGGTTAGCACACAACATTTATGATACAATCAAAACATGTCCCAAATCTTCTTCTCCTTATTCCTCCAGGTGGGTCCTATCCCCTTCAGGCGAACACTACTTTGTTGATCCTTTTACTATTTATGTGGTTTCTGCTACAATTTTGGGAAATTTCGGCAGCAACTCCCTACAGTTCCTCAAGTGCACAAAAATCTAAACAACCTAATTTGCACTCGAGAAACATTGTAGAGAGACACTGTCGAAACTATATCCCAAAACAGAAACGAAAACCACATGAATAGCAAAAGGATCAACAAAGTCGTGTTCGCCTAAAATGTCCAAAAATGGGACAATTCAAGAATCAACAACTCATCTCGATCAACTAGATGAGTTGTTGATTCTCAAACGGGAGTTCTAAGCTGTTAAACACCACAATTTATATATAATATGAAACCATAAATTTACACACGACACCACACTCTCTCACTAAGCCACTTGCATGTTTCAGAAACCCTAACTACCACAATCCACACACAACACAAACCAATTACATTATTAATTAATAATTTCAACCTAATCTACCATAAAATTCTAATTTCACTATTTCACAAAATTTCATTTTCACTAAATTTGGATTTAACTAAATTTCACAATTTCACTAAATTACACTAAAATTCAATTTCACTAAATTTCTCAATTTCACCAAATTTCACAGTTTCACAAACTAACCTAATCTCAATTTCACTAAATTTCACCAAAATTCTAACATTTTCAATGAACCCATTCCATGGTTTATCACAATTTCCATATTCTAACACTAAAACAACAACAAAACACAAAATTCAACACCCTAAATCCAACTTCCATTAACCAACATAAACAACCATATATTTCTCATGAATTAATACATAATATGCTCACAAAGAGGGATAAAAAGAAGGAAATTGCACTAACCTTACTTAAGAATCAAAGAATTGGCAACAAAAGCCTTCCAAGCTCACTTTCTTCAAATTTCTCCCTTTTCTCCCTCTTCTCCTCCAAGAACAGATCCAGAAACCCGAAATGAAACAGTATAACTTTTTTTACCTATATATAGAGTGTCCACGTAAGAGGAAGTACAAAGGCAGAATAAAAAAAAAATGAAGCGACGAAGATTGGAAAAATCTTGTCTCTTCGTTTATACCATAGCGACGAAGTTTATGTAATTTGTCGCTTCAATAATAAGCGAGCGACGAATATTGAATTTTCGTCGGTAAATTTTCTAAAATCTGGTTCTTTAATAAATGGAGGCGACAAACTACTAATATTCATCGCTTCAATAATTTATGAGTAATAAATATTAAGTAGAATGTGTCGCTCTTTATATTTGAAGCGACGAGTCCTATATTGGTCGTTTCAATCTGTTGAAGCGACAAAGTTTTTTTTTCCATTTTGTTTCTTTGTCGCTTTAGTCGTTGCCTCCAGTAGTGTAAGAAAGCATTCAAAATATGGTTTTGGCGCAGCAAATATGCATTTTCAAGCTGAAGGATTGTACGAAGTATTTAGAGGAGTTAAGGACATTGCCCTCCCCAAAATGCATCCAAAGCCGGGAGTAGTTTTTCCAGTGAGCACATATATAAGAACTCCATGGGCCAAACCCTAATACCATTCGATCATCTTTTTCAAAACACAAACAAACCTGCCCTGCTGATGAAGATATAAAAATCTTTACAAGTAGTATGGGTCCTTAAGTGGACCATTTGGCAGAAAAGAAAGAGAGATAACAGAAGCATTCATTTCAAGTGGAAAACAACCTTTCTTTTTGCTACATATCGAATTTTCAGAATTAAAATTGGATTTCAACCCCCTGTTGGATATGGACCTGTCTTCCATTGTTGCCTGTCACTTCCATATTTGAAAGCAGATTCTGTGACGAGGGAGAGACCAATCTAATTAAGCATCTTCTCTTTAGATATGGAAACCCATAAAAGCAGCACACTTTCTTCAGAAGCTCTGCAGAAAAATAAAATGAGGAAGAAAGAAATAAAACCTTCCTCGGAAAAGTATATATAATGATAAACAACTTTCATTAAGGAATTTTTAGAGGTGAACACTTTTGTCTTGAAGAAGCCTCCTCCTAGGAGTGAGGGCATTCAGTTATTTTGAAACAACAAAGATATGCTAAAGACATTTGGCAGCTTTTGTCCTCTTCAAAGTTTCAATTATAATCTGGTAGAACATTACATAAAGCATAAACCCTAATTGAACAGGCCAGCCATGCATGCATTTTCAAATCAAATGCAAACCCACGACCACCTAGCTCCCTCATTATCAATCTTTCTTCACTACAGGTTACAGAAAGCATATAGAAAAACAAACAGACCCCACGAACTTACTGATCTTCTTCTTCAAATCGGATTGAAACTGGTCAATTTTGCAAGTGTGAGATATTGATCATGAAAGTAAAAGGGGATAGGAAACAATTATTTAGGAGAATCACATTCCAAAACTTGTAGAGTTTGCCACATCGATCATGTAACAGCCCGAAACGATCTTGTTCTCTCTTTCATTATGCATATCCCCTAATCTTTCTGCATCAATCAATTCACGCACGAGTTTCTTTCTATATCGAATCTCCTCATCAATGTTTCCTTAGTAGCAAAGAAATGAACTGAACCATGAATTCTATATGCAAGTAAAATAGCCCAGAAAGAAAAGAAAAAATAGTTATATTCAAGGTTTTTTTCTTCCTTCCCCTTAAAGATCAATAAGAAGAAGCCAATGGCGAAACCATGTGAGCATCCAAAGCAAACTGGGGAAGAAAAGTGACAAAAAGAAAAGCAAAAAATGGTAATGAGGTGTAAGATGGAGTGGGGTTTGAGATATCTACATGTGTGTCTGTGTTAGGGTTTTTGTAATCAGACAATCTTATTAGCTCCTATCTATCTTTCTCTCAACTTTTGCAGATGCTTGCCCGCCATGCATATCTCTTCCAACACACTCTTTTCTCCTCAATGTTTTGTACGTTTTTGGTTCTCAGATTTTCTCTCTTCCTTTTCTGCTTCCATTATCTCTCCCTATTTTCTTATTAGTCAGCTTAGATAGAACGCATTCTTTGCATCCCACACATTTTCTTTTATGCAAAAGCCTTAGGAAAGTTAGCACTCATATATGATTGTCAAAAGCCAATCTCATGCATGGTAGGCCACCGTTTGGAAACAAAAATTGACACTACTACTCTCTCACCAGTCACAATCTTATTACCCAGGAGTACTAATCTCTTAGTTTCTCAGCACACAAAGATTTGGTGGTTTTGTGGCTCCACTGCTAGGGATTTACATCGAGGAGTTGACTACAAACCTCCATATCAGGGCATGCAGCTGGCTTCTTTTTATCCCATAAGGTTCCATCTCTTGGATCAAGTTGTATGGAAATCTTATCGAGCTAGGTCAACTCCTAACATTCACCAGCTTCTCATGTCTCCTTCATGCTTGTGTTATATTTATATCTAGGATAAACTTCACTACCAGATCAGACAGAATAACCGACGAAAAAAATTTCGTCAACTATTCAAAATTTTCGTCGGGTATTCCTTCTATCGACGAAAATTTGGTCGGTTATTATTCGTCGATAAAACGGCGTCGGTAAAAATATACCCGACGACAATAACGAAATCGTCGGCCATTCCAAAGTTATCACCGACGAAAATACATTTCGTCGACCAAACCTTGGCATAATGCCCCACGAAATTCGTCGGATATTCTCACATATGGCCGACGATATCGTAAATATAGCCGACGATCTCTTCTGTTTCGTCGGTTATTTGTTATGAAATATAGCCGACGATCTCTTCTGTTTCGTCGGTTATTTGTTCTGAAATATAGCCGACATGCAGATTTCGTCGGAATATATTAATATTTTAAGAGGCATTAAATAGTTATAGCCGACGAAACCGTCACTATTTAACATACACCACCGACGAAATAATGTCATTTTCGTCGGTTATAACAGTTATAGCCGACGAAATTTGGTAAAAATCGTCGGCTATAGCAGTGATAGCCGACGAAATAATGTCAATATCGTCGGCTGTTCTTACATTTTGGGAAAAAAAAAATTAAATTAATTTCTAAATTACCATTCCAAGCAACCTGCAATTCACAATGACAATCCAACAAGAAACACGTTTTTCATTAATTATTTAATTTGTTCCATCCTGGCCACCATCTTGCTGTCCATCATGCTCGTCATCCTGTTGAATGAACTCGGGAGCCCTCGGCATTCGAGGTTCATCTAACGGCTCAAACGGGGGCGGGGGTTCAAGACCTTGTTGTTGTGCCGCGAACATAGCATACCACCAGTTTTGTTGGCCGGCGTAGTTCTGTCGCCGAATTCTCTCACATTCAGCATGCCAACGCTCCATTTCCATCTGATACTGTTGTGTTCTGCGTTGTTGCTCCTGTGATCTCTGGAACTGGGCCGCCAATCTTGCATTTTCTTCTGCCAATCTCTGCATTTCTCCCTTCATCTGTTGGGTGTCCCCCCCTCCCCTCTTTTGAGCTCCCTTAGTGGTCTTCAGGACCCCTATTCCAGAACTTCCCAAACCCCGGCAGTAGTAGTCGTTTGACCATTTTGGGAAGGCTGCGTCGAATCCTCGCTGCAGTTTGGACATTCGATCGGTCGACCTGGCTCAGGGCTTCTTGCAGATCTTCCTCTGAAATGTTCGGTTATGTCTCCCGAACTACTGCCTGCAACACTTCTTCTTCGGCCCGGTTCACCCTCTCATAATTGAACGGAAAAAAAAAAATAATATTCTAACAAATATATAATTAAGTAAAATTAATAATTAAAATTTTAAAATCGTAATCAACGACTTACAAGCTCTTCTGTCGCTAATGGATAAGCCTCCTTGAACGTCTCTAGTATTATTGCACTACCAGAAAAAAAGGTTTTCCCGACGAAAAAAAAAAACGGCCGACGAATTAAAATTTTCGTAGGTAATTCTAAGGAATAGCCAACGATTTTATTTTTCGTCGGTAAAAAAAAAAAATCGTCGGCCATAGTTTAACCATAGCAGACGAAACCTTTTTTCGTTGGTATTTTCAAAAAATCGTCAGGTATATTCATATTTCAGCCGACGATTTGTATTTTCGTCGGCCTTTCTCCGAAACATTAGCCGACCAAAATTTTTGGAAGTATGGCCGACGAAGTTGACATTTTCGTCGGCTATAAGTCTATATATTTTCAGATCTGGGCAGCAGCTGCTCATTTCAAAAAAAAAGGGAAAAACGGGAGAAAGAGTGAAAAATCTGTGGGTATTGTTGAAATCCGTCCTCTCTTACATTGCGGAGATATATATAGGTACGTACATGTGTATATATGTTGATTTTGAGTTTTAGTTGAGTTGATTTTGAGTTTTAATGATTTTGATTTAGTAAGTGATTTTTTGTTTTGTTGTTGTTTTAGTGTTAGAATGTATGTATATATGTTGATTTTGAGTTTTAGTTGAGTTGATTTTAAGTTTTAGTGATTTTGATTTATTAAGTGATTTTTTGTTTAATTTGTTGTTGTTTTAGTGTTAGAATGTATGTATATATGTTGATTTTGAGTTTTAGTTGAGTTGATTTTGAGTTTTAGTTTAATTATGTGTTTTAATTTGATGTTATTTTAATTAGTGTTAAAATATATATATATATATATATATATATATATGTTAATTAATAGTTGTTGATATATAGTGTAATTAATTAACTTAAATAATTGTTGATATATAGTGTAACTTAAATAATGGTTGTTAATTAATGGTATATATATATGAGTTGATGTTGATAATAATATATATTGTAATGTAATTAATTATTAAGGATTTTTATATATATATATATATATATATATATATATATATATATATGTATGTGTTAATTAATTTCTTATTAATTAAAGTTATACATATATATTATTATGAGGCTATATATATATGGATCCGGATAAGAGTTGGATTTCGCTTCCAAGGCATGACCGACGATACACTACAGGAGTTGTGAATTTTTTGCAGTTCGTCGAGGAAAATGCAAACGGGAATGATTACCATTATTGCCCGTGCAAGAAATGTAAGTGTCGCAGTGATATGTGTCGATTTCCGATTAGGACAGTATGGGAGCACCTAAAGAGTAATGGGTTTTGGCCGAAGTACAAACGTTGGATATATCACGGTGAGCCATCATTAGATGGATCGCATGATCATGGGCAGTTTTTTGAGGCGGACAGTAGTAGTACATCCAACGATGCAACAATGGCATTCGTCAACGACGTGTTTCCTTTTGAAAGCGGTGTACGTGGGGAACAATATATGCATGACCCGGTGCTGCCCTTCCCACAAATTGTCAACACTGCTGCCTTTGACAAGTACAACAAACTGATTGCATTGCAACAGACCCCTGTGTCTTCAAGTTCTGAGAAGACAGTTCTTCAAAGTGTGGTGGAGGTAATGAGGATTAAAGTCGAGACAAAATCGACTATCAGGCAACTGGATGAATATCTACAGTACACTTCTTCGTTGTTGGAGGAGGGTCATCGTAATCCTACCAATCACCGTAAAGTCCGAAGTATCCTCAAAGATCTAGGGCTTTCCTACATTAAGATCCATGCATGCGCATTTGACTGCGTTCTCTTCTGGGGTAAAGATGCAGAAGGAAATGACCTTGCTAGCCTTGACGCATGTCCGATATGTCAGTCTGACCGATATAAGTTGACGGGAGCAGGCAATAGGAAACCTGTGAAAGTGCTTCAGTATTTTCCGTTGAGAGATAGGCTTGAGCGGTTGTACATGTCAGAAACCACCGCAAAAGCTATGAGATGGCACGGTGAGCGGGACGCGGGAGACGCAGATATCATGACACACATCTCTGACAGAGCGGCTTGAAAGCATATAAACAACGAGTTTCCTCATTTTGCGTCAGATGTCAGAAACGTCAGGCTCGGGCTCTCAACCGACGGGTTCAACCCTTTCGGCACCACGAGTTTCCTCATTTTGCGTCAGATGTCGGTGGAAACATGTCAGTTTCCTACAAGTTGAAAGATTATGAGGTAGTCATTGCACATTGGTAGGTACTAATTAACTGTCCAGAAGTTCAGTTTTGGAAGAACATGCATCTAAACTGTGACCAAGTAGGAGGTGATCTCGATTACCACAACCGGACATTCGCAGAGTATTTCGGCCGCTGGGTACGTAACTTTAACACTATTCTATACGTATTTATATATTATTGTGTATAATTATTCATATTTATAGTTGATTCTGATGGTTGCAGATGGACCTTATTAAAAATGATAATCACCCAAATTGGTCGCACGAACTCAGACTTCTGGCGATGAAGCCGGTCTATTCAAAAGTTTATGCGACGTGCAAGGTGAATGGTGTGTTATTTCGATGTGAAGAGAGAGACCTCAGATTGAAAACACAAAATTCAGGGGTTATGGCACATGGTGGGGATGATGGAGTTGACTATTACGGTGTTCTCCATTCAGTTGTGGAACTGCATTATGGGGAAGGCATGAAAGTGCACCTTTTCAAGTGTAGATGGTTTGACACACGGCCGCAGAGCATGAAAACCGATCAATACGGCATAACTTCTGTGAACACTAGTACATCATGGTATGAGGACGACCCGTTCGTTTTAGCCACATGGATGAAACAAGTGTTTTATCTTGATGATCTCGCCAAGGGTGACCCGTGGAAAGTAGTCAACACTATCCACCATCGCAACATTTACCGGGCATCTACACTTGGAGTGGCTGAAGAGAACGAGGAAGGGGGCACCGCGTATCAAGAGCCCAACTCAAACGGTATTCCTGACTCCTCTTTTATGCGCCTAGACACGCCGGTGCGAATTCGACGTGAAGAGCCACTGCTTGTTGATGTTGATCCAAATGAAGAAACTAACGAGGACTCTAGTGGTGAGGAACGACATAGATTACCCCTATCGAGCAATTCAGAAACTGAAGAAGACTCATCCGATGATTCCGATTACAATCTGACAGATTAAGTAATTTAGATGATGTAATCCTTTCATTTGTAATCCACTCTTTTCTAATGAACGGCCGTGGGGATGAGCCTCCCAGCATAGGCTGGGTTCCAAACCCCTTAAAATTTTTTTTGAAATATGTTAACTGTTGGGTTTCTGTTTTTTTTTTATGTTCAATTTTGGTTATATATGAACATGACATAGGAATACGAGAGGTGTAACACCACTGATTTTTTTATTTTTTTCAAAGAATAGCCGACGACAAATGCATTCTTTCGTCGGCTATACTGATTATAGCCGACGAAAAATGCGTGATTTCGTCGGCTATGATTTAAAAAAAAAAACAAAAAAAACCACCTTCCATTTTCTATCACTATCGACAAACCATTGCTTCATCCTTCAAATGCAAATATGTCGTCAAATAAGATATGACCAAAATAATGAAATACGTCTACGGTTGAAAAATGACAAGATTCTGACAAAATCAGTGTGCCGAATGTTGCGGTTAACTGTGTTTTACTTCCGTTTTCCTATGGGTAGCCTGACGTTCGGTAAATATTTTGAGGAAAATTTTTATACGATTAGTTGCGTCTCATCGATTTGAAACTATTATCTGTTGAAGGTCAGGCCAAAAAACGTCATTTAGACAGGCCAATTATCATTTCTAAGCGTTTAAAGGGTTGACTCACCCGGTTGACCGTCCCGATCGAGCCTTTAACGTTGTCAGATGTAGTTGGATTTTTTTTCATGCATGTATTTAATCTTAACGGTGATATCTGACGGTTGGAATAGATTTTCCAAACTTTTACATTCAAAATCGGAACATATGCACTAATGTTCCTTAACTTGTTTACTAAGTGTTTAAGTGAATGTATAGTTTCAAATAGTTACTATATGTACCCTCTTCAAATGCAAATATGTCGTCAAATAAGATATGACCGAAATAATGAAATACGTCTACGGTTGAAAAATGACAAGATTCCGACAAAATCTGTGTGCCGAATGTTGCGGTTAACTGTGTTTTACTTCCGTTTTCCTATGGGTAGCCTGACGTTCGGTAAATATTTTGAGGAAAATTTTTATACGATTAGTTGCGTCTCATCAATTTGAAACTATTATCTGTTGAAGGTCAGGCCAAAAACCGTCGTCTAACTAGACTAATTTCCGTTTTAAAGCGTTTAGAGGTTTGACTTAGTGGTTTGACCAACAGTTTAGCCGACGAAAATTATATGTCGTCGGCTAAACTCTTGCGATCCGCTTATTGTCCGCCGTTGGATGACTCAGATCCAACGACTGCTGATTTTCCAAAGTATAGCCGACGAAATATTTGAATTCGTTGGCTAAACTCTTGCGATCCGCGCCTTTTCATTGTCCGCCGTTGGATGACTCAGATCAGATGGCTGCTGATCTCCTAAAGTATAGCCGACGACATTCAAAGAATAGCCGACGACATTCAAAGAATAGCCGACGACATTCAAAGTATAGCCGACGATGTTAAAGTTTTCGTCGGCTATAGTAAAGAATAGCCGACGAAATCTTTTTTAATCGTCGGCTATTCTTTCGGGTATAAATCAGAAACTGTCGAACCCTAGCAGACTTTTTCCTCTCTTCCTCCTCCTCCTCCTGCTGCTGCTCCAATCTGCCGCAAAGATTTCGTTTCCGCCTCCTCCTCCTCAAATGGGCGCCTAAACTCTCCTCCAATTCCGGCCTCCTCCGATCCTCCTCCGATTCTCCTCCTTCCTCAAGCTATTCCGGTCGGCCTCCTCCTCCTCCTCCTTCCCCTCCGCCTTCCCCTCCTTCCCCTCCTCCCCTGGCCTCCTCCTCCGATCCGGTTAATTTTTTTTTTCTTTCAATTTAGTTTAATTTTATAAATTGTTATATATTTAATTTTAATTATATAAATTGTTATATATTTGTTATATATTTGTTAATAAATTTAATTGTTATATATTTGTTATAATTTAGGTATAGAAATTGTTATATATTTAATTTTAATTATATAAATTGTTATATAATAAATTGTTATATATTTGTTATATATTTAATTTTAATTATATAAATTGTTATATATTTTTGTTAATATATAAATGGTTATTTGTATTTATATATATGTTAATAATGAAATATAGTTATATTTGTATATAAATAGTTATATTTAGGTTAATGGTTAGTATTATTTAAAATTAGTACAAATTTATATATTAATTTGTTAGTATGTTTTGAAATATGTTAGTATTATTGGTTATTATATTAATTAGAATTTGTTATTTAATGTAATATAATTTAATATTAATTAATGTACTAATGCCTCAAGCTGCAGATGGCCGATGCATTCAGACAGTTCTTCGGAGGCCGTCGTTCCAGATCCAGGGGTTCTGGAAGTTCCGCCGGTTCCGCAGAGTCCGACAGGACCCTTAGCCAGCCTGAGAGGACCACCACCCAGCCGCGGAGGAGTGTGGATTCATCCCAGCCGCGGAGGCCTGTGGATTCATCCCAGCCGCGGAGGCCTGTGGATTCATCCCAGCCGCGGAGGAGTGTGAGTTCTCGGCACCAGACCCTTCTCTAGGCGGGGGCGGCCGTCGAGCAGTTCACGTCCCCCTGTCGGGCCAGATGCTCCGAGGTTCAGTAGGCAGCTATTTCAGGACGAGATAACTGCAGACGTTCCTCAGGTCCGTATGCATGAGGTTCATCGGGAGCCGATGACGAGTCCGACGACGTCTGCTGCTGACTCGACTGAGGGGCCTACTCTCTCAAATCAGCTCTACCTCCCGTACAACATTCCTGCGATACCCGAGGTCGACTTTCGAGGTGTGCCCATATGGCCTGCTATGCCTCAGTACGTGAGTGCTGCGGAGGCATACCAGCAGCAGCCATTTGAGAACCATGACCTCCTGATTTCGGCGAGGAGAAAAGGAAAGTCGACAGACGAGTCATCCAGTTTAGGTAACATTTGATTTTATTAATTAAATATTTTATTAAAATTAACGCACTAATATTTAATTTTATTAACCAATCGTCGTTTATGTGATAGGGACAGCCGCTAGCAGTTCAACGAGGAATACGAGAGGTGTCATATGTTTTGACACGCTCAGGAGAACTGTTGAGAGCAGCGGGAGGATCCGGATCAACGAACCTCCTAATCAGGAGGTTCAGGGGAAAAAACTCCGCGACTACACCGGTTGCGTGGGGGCACTGATTAGGGACAGAGTCCCTATGTTGTGGACGCGGTGGGCTGATGTACCCGAAGAGATCAAGAGGGAGGTGAACAACGCCGCGTCGGTGAGTAATTTAAAAAATTTAATTTATTTTACGTAATATTTAATAATTTTCGGTATTGTTATAATTGTAAAACTAATAAAATATTATGTTTCAGACATACTTCGAGATTGCAGAATATAAGCAGCATTGGGCGGACGCGATGCAGTCGTTGAGGTACATTGTAAATTCCTTATCTTATAATTTGAAATATTTTATGATATTAATAATATTTCTAATGCACTTTTGTTTTTTCCGTAGGTTCAAAGAGTGGAAGAACGAGCTCCGTTCCCACTTTAACCAATACGACAACCGTGGTCGTATGGGAACTCCCAGAGAGTTCATGTTCAGGGAGTACGAGTGGCGTTGGTTGAAGACAGTAGACTTCAACAACCCACTTATGCAGGTAAATACTAAACTTAACTATAAATGTTTATTTTGTTAAAATTTTAATTATTAGTTTAATTATTTTATAATTATTACACTAAAATTTTTTGATGCATTTTTCTAATATTTTATTATTTGTTTGAAGCAACGGTCTCGGGTAAACTCTGCGAACCGCCGCCGTAACACAACCCCCCATCATGGTGGTTCTAGGCCGTTTGCACAATATCAGGAGGAGGCGCTTAGAGATCATCCTGATAGCAACCCGTACGTGGAGACGTTCAAGATCGCTTATCCACAAGCGACAGAACAGCTCGTAAGTCGTTGATTACGATTTAAAAATTTTAATTATTAATTTTACTTAATTATATATTTGTTAGAATATTAATTTTTTTTTTCCCGTTCAATTAGGAGAGGGTGAACCGGGCCGAAGAAGAGGTGTTTCAGCAAGTAGTTCGGGAGACACAACCGAACATTTCAGAGGCAGATAGGGAAGAAGCCCTGCGCCAGATCGACCGATCGAATGTCCAAACCGCAGGGAGGATGTTCGACGCAGCCTTCCCACACCGGTCAAACCAATACTACTGCCGGGGTTTGGGAAGTTCTGGAATAGGGCTCCTGAAGACCACTAAGAGAGGTCAAAAGAAGGGAGGCGGGGACAGCCAACTGATGAGGGGGGGAAGTGCAGAGATTGGCCGCCAGATTGGCGGCCGAGTCCCAGAGATCACAGGAGCTACGCCGCAGAACACAGCAGTATCATTTGGATCTGGCCAGTTGGCATGCTGAATGCGACAGAGTTCGGCAACACAACTACGCCGCCCAACAAAACTGGTGGTGTGATATGTTCACGGCACAAGAACACGCCCTTGAACCCCCGCCCCCGTTTCAGCCGTTAGTTGAACCTCCAATACCTCAACCTCCCGATGATGACGAGCAGGTTACTGGGGATGACGTGGTGGACTTTAGTGCTTTAGGTGATGATTATGGTTATATTTTATGTATATTGGAACAAATTAAATAATAAATCATTTAGACGTGTTTCTTGTTGGTGAAAATGCATGGATTGTCTTTGTGATTTGCAGGTTGCTTGGAATGGTAATTTAGAAATTAATTTAATTTTTTTTCCCCCAAATGTAAGAATAGCCGACGATATTGGCATTATTTCGTCGGCTATAACTAATTAATGCCTATTAAAATATTAATATATTCCGACGAAATAACCGACGAAATATGCTGGAATCGTCGGCTATATTTCAGAACAAATAGCCGACGAATTTCGTCAGCTATAGTTTACGATATCATCGGCCATACTCGAAAATATCCGACGAATTTCGTCGGATATTTTGCCCAGATTTGGTCGACGAAATTAATTTTCGTTGGTAAAGTCGTCGGCCATACTCGAATATAGCCGACGATTTCGTTATTTTCGTTGGCCATTGGTATTACCGACGGCGTTATTCCGACGAATTATAGCCGACGAAAATTTCGTCTGCAGAAGGAATAGCCGACGAAAATTCGGTCCTTCTGCCGACGAAAATTCGGCATAGTCGACGAAATTTTTTTCGTCGGCTATGCTCTCGGATCTGGTAGTGTTGGTTATTATATTAATTAGAATATAATTAAACGACTTAATTATATTCTAATTAATATAATAACCAATAATACTAACATATTTTAAAACATACTAACAAATTAATATTTATAATTTAACTAATTTTAAATTATACTAACCATTAACATAAATATAACCATTTATATACAAATATAACCATATTTCATCATTAACATATATATACATACAAATAACCATTTATATATTAACATAAATATAACCATTTATATAATTAGGCTACCAATTTATATATATAATTAATTTAACAATTTATATATAACAATTAAAATATACATTAACATATAAATATATATATATATATATATATATATATATAAATATGTGTATATATTAACAAATATATAACAATTTATATAATTAATCTACAAATTTATATATATAATTAATCTAACAATTTATATATATAACAATTTAACACACACTTAAATATCTAAATTATATACCTAAATTATACAATTAAAATAAATTACAAAAAAAAAAATTACCTAGCGGAGGAGGAGAAGGAGGAGGAAGTCGATGAAATTCGAAGGATTGGAGACGCAGATCGGCGGAGGAGAGCGGCGGAGATGTTTTTCCGGAGGAGGAGAGAAAAAGTCGGGCTGAAAGTGACTTTCAGCTTTTATAGCAGAGAGAATAGCCGACGATTTAAAAGATTTCGTCGGCTATTCTTTGAATGTCGTCGGCTATACTTTGGAAGATCAACAGCCGTCGGATCTGAGCCATCCAACGGCGGACAATAAAAAGGCGCGGATCGCAAGAGTTTAGCCGACGAAATATAATTTTCGTTGGCTAAACTATAGGTCAAACCACTAAGTCAAACCTCTAAACGCTTAAAAACGGAAATTAGTCTAGTTAAACGACGGTTTCTGGCCTCACCTTCAACAGATAATAGTTTCAAATCATTGAGACGCAACTAATCATATAAAAATTTACAAAATTGATTTAACGAACGTCAGGCTACCCATAGGAAAACGAAAGTAAAAAACAGTTAACCGCAACATTCGGTACACACATTTTATCTGAACCTTGTCATTTTTCAACCGTAGACGTATTTCATTATTTCGGTCATATCTTATTTCACAATATTTTTGCATTTGAAGAGTCTACGTATAGTAACTATTTGGAACTATACATTTACTTAAACACTTAGTAAACAAGTTAAGGAACATTAGTGCATATGTTCTAATTTTGAATCTAAAAGTTTAGAAAATCTATTCGAACCGTCAGATATCACCGTTAAGATTAAATACATGTATGGAAAAAAATCCAACTTCAGCTGACAACGTTAAATGCTCGATTGGAACAGTCAACCGGGTAAGTCAAACCTCTAAACGCTTAGAAATGGTAATTGGACTGTCTAAATGACGTTTTTTGGCCTAACCTTCAACAGATAATAGTTTCAAATCGATGAGATTCAACTAATCGTATAAAAATTTTCCTCAAAATATTTACCAAAGGTAACGCTACCATTAGGGAAACGAAAGAATAAAACATTTGACCGCATCTTTCGACACTCAGATTTTATCGGAATCTTGTTATTTTTCAACCGTAAACGTATTTTATCATTTTGGTCATATCTTATCTCACGACTTTTTTCTGTTTGAAGGATGAAGCAATGGTTTATCGTTAGTGATAGAAAATGGATTCTGGTCATTTTTTGTTTTAAATCATAGCCGACAAGAGACAACAGTAAGGAGCTTGAGACATTTTTCTCTTCCCTTGTCAAGGATACTTGGCCCGACTTATCCAATGGAAAATTTCTTATTTATGCTCAGGCTTGACAGTGTAAGGAGCTTGAGGCATTTTTCTCTTCCCTTGTTTCAACCATAGTTGTTTTCTGATATTCATGTTTTGCAGATCAGTGCGAGCCTTAAGACCGTCTTTCGTCTTCCCCTCCAAGTTCAGCGTTGTGTCCACCACAGTTTCAGAAATATTTTTTTCTATGTGCATAACGTCTAGGAAGTGACGGATCAACAACTCACACCAGTACGAGAAAACACATAATTAAAACACATATTATAACACTAATTAAAATAACATCAAATTAAAACACATAATTAAACTCTAACTTAAAATCAACTCAACTACAACTCAAAATCAACATATATACATACATTCTAACACTAAAACAACAACAAAACAAAAAATCACTTACTAAATCAAAATCACTAAAACTCAAAATCAACATATATACACATATACGTACCTATATATAGCTCCACAATGTAAGAGAGGACGGATTTCAACAATACCCACAGATTTTTCACTCTTTCTCCCGTTTTTTTTTCTCGTTTTTTTTTAAATGAGCAGCTGCTGTCTAGATCTGAAAATATATAGACTTATAGCCGACGAAAATGTCAATTTCGTTGGCCAAAATTTCAAAAGTTTTCGTCGGCTAATGTTTCAGAGAAAGGCCGACGAAAATCCAAATCGTCGACTGAAATATGAATATAGCCGACGTTTTTTGTTTATACCAACGAAAAAACAGTATCGTCGGCTATGGTTAAACTATGGCCGACGATTTTGTTTTTCCACCGACGAAAAATAAAATCGTCGGCTATTCGTTGGAAGTACCGACGAAAATTTTAATTCGTCGGCCGTTTTTTTTAATTTCGTCGAGAAAAGCCTTTTTTCTGGTAGTGCTTGCCTGAAAAACCCTATTTGTGCTCCATGTTTTCACATACTTTGATCTATCAGTGACCTGAACTTCCGTTGATATCGAGTATGTAAACATGAGTTTTAGAATCTCTATTCTCCTCTCTATCCTAATTTGAAATGCAAGAAACAACTTGCGCGACCATTTCGGAGAGGTATAGGTACATACATTAAGTCAAGATGCAATCACTTCAAATATAGAAAAACATGATTTCTTTGATGTACAAAAAAATAAGGCATAATAGCCAAAATGCACCCTGAACTTGACTCAAATTGTCAATTTACACTCTGAACTTGTAATTGTGAAATTTTACCTCCTCAATTTGTCGAAAACTGCCGATTTGCACCCCTCCGTCAAATATAACGGTTTCCATTCAATTAAGAGTCACATGCCTAACACATGAGGGGTATTTTCGTTATTTTATATTTATTTCATTTTTTACATAAATTACAAAAAGAATTTATTTTTTGTACAATTATGTCTCCTTACTCATATTATTATTATTATTATTATTATTTTTCTTCAAAATAACGCATACCTTACGTGATATAATTTGTCAATAAGAAAAATTATGTGGATAACTAAAATTGAATTGTCAAACCACCATTTTAATTAATAAGACACATGATATAATTTGTCTAAGACTAAAGAACTCAAATATCTCAACAAAAGTAGTCTTTAGATCATAAATACAATGATATAATTGTAGAAAATTTTGTACAAAAATAAATTTCTTGTGTATTTTTATTAATAAAATGAAATAAATATAAAATAACGAAAATACCCTTCATGTGCAAGGCATGTAACTCTTAATTGGATGGAAACCGTTAGATTTGACGGATGAGGTGCAAATCGGTAATTTTTGACAAGTTGAGGAGGCAAAATTTCACAATTACAAATTCGGGGTGTAAATTGATAATTTAAGCCAAATTAAGGGTGTATTTTGACTATTATGTCAAAAAACAATAACAGACGCAGTTAATCTATAGACTAGCTCGATAAACCTCTGTTGAGCAATCAAAATATTTCCACGGTCGTTGGCCTGCTAAATAATTGGTGACAAATGACCACTTCCTCCGATTTTTATAGTTGTTAAGAGATTGACATTCTTTTCCATTGCAGGTACCACAACCACAGAAAGGAAAACTGGAAAACAAATTAATTGACCAGCTTCCAATTATTGGGTCTATTTGCATTAGACTATGAATACATAAGGAGTGTGATGATGGCATTCTAAGAAAAGAGGGCCTTGTCCGAGTAGAGAGCTTTTGTTTTGCATAAGGACCTAGGTTGATGTTTATGCCCAGCTATGTCACTTCCAACTAGATTTGATTAAACAACTTTTGAGGGTTAACCACCCAGGAAGCCAATCATGAACTCATTGATATGAAGTGGCCAATTGAAAACTTATCAAGTCAAAACTGTGAGGTCTGGACAGGGACAGCGTTTTTATTGATTCATTGTAACGGTTGAAAACTGACAAGGATAGACGTTTTTATTGAATTATTGCATCATAACCACTAAAAAATAAGCTATGAAATGAAGCATTTGTTTAGGCAAACGACGAAGTTCTTGGATCAAGTTGGTATTCGATAAGTAGACATTTACAACTGGACCATATTGAGAAGGAAGAACCAAGTGTTGAGAAAGAAGAATAATGAGGTCAGTACAATCAAAAGAATCAGAGTTCGATTTCCATTACCATTCAGAAAGCTTCTAACCAAAATGGAAAAGTCTATAACCAGATAAAACGGGTTACCAAAGAATGATGAGCGACTAATTTAACATTGAACCGTTCACTTATTGTTTATTACAACAGCAGATTGCAAAGAATGATGTGACTAATTTAACATTGAACCATTTACTTATGGTTTATTACAACAGCAGCTTGCAGACGCTTCAAATAAAACTCGTAACAATTCCCCACCATTATATTAATCACCAGCAGGGATTGGCGTCATCGAACAAACATGTATGGATATAAAGAAATGATAACACTAAGCGTAGAAACAGCATAGGAAGAAAACTAGTGATATTGGCTCAAAGCAGCTTTACTGCAGTCATCAACAATCGATCACCAAAGTTGCTCACTATGCGTAGCTAGTTTGAAGTGATCACCAAGAAACAGTGTAAAACAAGCATATGTCTTGAACAAGTAACGGATATTAGTACCTGGTGAGTCGGGGAATGAAGTAAGCTCATTAAGGTTGAGGGGCACCTTCACTCTCTTGCATTTAGTATATTAAATTAAACAGAAATTCTTGAGAAAATCCATCTCTGACATAAGTAAACGAAAGTGTGCCTCTCCAACAATGTTGCAGCTGACCATGTAAATTCATGCATCTCCTAGGCAAATTCACTTGGTAATGACCATAAATTCCTTTCTAATCTCATTAACAGTCCAAATATGCACATCAAACTCCATATAGTGGTAAGAAGGTTTTGACAAAAGAGTAAGCAAGTGCACCCGTGAATATGTAACTGTCCACTCTATCCAGTATTCCACCTGCATTAATGTCAGTTGATACTATTAAATTACAGTAACACAGATGAAATATGGCAATTTATTAAATAACATAATAAACATTATAGGAGAAGGATGACCCTTTTCAAGAGCATGTATTTACTGGAGATACTCTCTCAACCTTAATTTAAATACAACTGTTACAAGCATTCGTACTTTGATCAGCTTAACTGAGCAGTTCATTCTTAAAATGTGCTTCAAATAATATGTTATTATGGTTAGTATGAGAAGATACAAAACATGAAAGCACAGATGTCAAGCGACACTTCTACTTAACAATGAGAAATTTAATAACAACTGCCTAAAGTTCAAATACACAATGTTTCTCAGCTACCAGATGAGCACAGGTTATTTATTTATTTATTAATATTTATTTTGGGTCAAAGATGGGTAAAACTTGGCTATCCTTATTAAAAAGTACACTTGCGGCCGTACGTAATCTAAGGAGAACCTCACTTGAGGACTTCTATATCAGCATTTCCTTCTTTCCTTTTTCTTTGGCAGGTCATATCAGCATGCAGTTCATGTGTGAATGATTGAGTCTGACCCAATTTTACCTATGGTCATATACGATTTACTAATCCAGATACCAACTTAGAAAGGCTCACATTAACCCATCTATTCTCATTAGGAAACTACAGTGTTTATAATAGCAAACCCACTTCCTCGAAACATTCAAAAAGACCAATGTTTAGCACAAAATGTGGGAAGCATTATTACCATGTCCTGGTATTAGAGATCCAGAGTCTTTTACGCCCGCATCACGTTTGATCATTGATTCAGTAAGATCACCAAAGACGGACCCAAAGAAGTTCAGAATTCCAAAAGCTATAGCGCTGACAACACAAGGATATTTACATTGGATATGTTAAAAGAGCTGTAATAATATCGATAAAGAAACTCATAAAATGCGGTAAGCATTCATCTTAAAGCAAAGGGGACCTCCAATTGGTATAAAAATGATAACTGTACCAGATAAGCAAACCCTAAGAACTAATTACATGCAGGAGCCCATCACGTAGTGATACTCTTTACTAGATCCTTTACGTCATTTTAAATGGGCAATTACAATAAAGAATCATGTTACTTTCCTAATACAATCCAATCAGCGTCTCTCACGCGGTGTCTTAGGTCTCTGACCAATTAAACCATAAAAGATCCTACTTTTGTGCTCCATATTTTACCCTCTAAAGTTCCCTAGAAATTAAATTCAAAATCCTATTTTTGACATTGAATAATTAAGAAAACCAGCATCACCTCACTACTTAAACACGAAATAGATTTCAGTAACTGTAAAGATTGCATGGAGGAAGACTAATACCTTAGCAAAGATTTTGGCCAGCAAAAAATCTTTGATAGTACTGCAGTAGTGGCAATACAACCACATAAGCCTGCAATTGTTCCTTCCCATGTCTTCTTTGGACTAACACTAGTAAGTGGTGTCCTACCAAATGCCTGCATTAGAGGACAGATCTCAGGGTATGAGGCCGACAAATATAATTATTTAAAAAAATAAAATAAAAAAACCTTCACAAGCACATCAATATAACTCAATGATCAAGCTAAAATACATGGATGCCATTTTGAAACAGAGACAAACTATCATCTTATAAATTGAGATGCTAAGCTACTTAAAAAGTAGAATATATATAAAGGATGGATTTATAAGAGGATGTGGTAAATGGAACATACTAAACTAGTAAACCCTAATGTATCTGGTTTTCCAATGTTCGAAATGCAGATAAAAAGCTTTTAGTGCATCTGTAACATAGGAATTGCTAGTCATCACCCGTGTAACCCAGGATAAATAATAACATTTGTACTTCTCATGGTCCTTCGTATATAATTTATTGGTTAAACTTGCATGGCATATCAATTAGAAAGGGAAAGATTTGATTCCACATCTGACCATGATATCCATATTTTAACTATACTGTCTAATCTGTGCCAGTCTGTCATGAGTGTTCAAGAAGCCCACTCTCGAACCGCAGTTGTATGGCATATTTCATAAAATGAGACTTAAATGAACAGAAAACTAAACTTCAAATTACCAAATGAACAACCATAGATCTTCAACAAATTTTGTTGTGAATGTACTGCAGAGCAATTTCAAGAGCCAAGATACCTTGCCACCCATAAAAGCATAAGTGTCGGCTGCAATAATGCTGCTGAATGAAATCAAGGTTGCAACAAGACCAACAGTCCACTGAGCTTGTCCACCAAGAAGGATGGGCCATGATGCTCCAATTCCTGCCAAAGAAAAAAACTAATTAGGATTCAAAGCTTGATGAGAGCTTTCAGTACATTTCTCTTTCATAATAATGGATGGCAGTGATTCTTATGGTGAATGAAGAAAAAGTCAGAACAAATTTGGGAAATGATCAGCCTGTGCCTGAATCATTACTTCTTACCAGTGTTTAAGGCTGGGGCCGCTAAACCACATCGAAGCTTAACCCAAAAGCAGGGAAGATATCCACAATAAAATAGCCCAAACAAGGTGCTACTGAGCTGTGCAAAGCGAGGACTCCCTCTCTGCAAATGCAATGCCATAGCAACGAGAAAGGCAGCAGATGTCACAGAAACATCAATCTGACCGCGATACCTGCTCATCAGAAGCTGTGATTAGAAAATCAACATCCATCTAATCTATAAAACCAAGTAATTTGACTATAGAAATCAGGATAAGTGGGGGAAAAAAGCATTGATGCAACTCAACAATAGCGAGTAAATATCTAAGGTGAAGTAGCACGTTATTAGAAAAAATTACTTTTTCCTAGATTGATTATTAAAAAAAGGACAAAGATGTATCAGTATAGACACTCTAATGGAGCAACGATTAGATTTTCAGCACCAAGTAATACCTATCCACAGAACACAAATTTATGTAACATCATGGCCTTGCAATGAACAAGAGAAGAGCTTAACCATGAAAAGGGGCACTATACATGGGATATGTCAACGGTGTCACTATAATACCCACTACACTATAGGTAGAAGAAATCAGAAACAAGGTAAATGAATTCTGTCTTATGTGAGCATACTGAAATCAAAAGGCTGACTCCACTATTATACAGTTTTTCATCTGTATCTCAACACAAGAAAAATTGTTTCATCTTTCTCCTTTCCTGAACAAGATGCAACGACAAAGTGAAAACTTCAAGAGTAAAACAACTATAAGTTTATAAAACAATTTCGCCCACGCAGATTTCAACATCAAGGATATTAATAATAATTGACTAATTCTACAAAGCAAGCAAACCCGGAACTATCTACGATTTTATTCAGCATCCAATTGAATTAGCATGTGATAACTATATAATCAACAAATAAAAAATGTGACAAAATGTCAATAAAAGTAACAAAGCAATCTTACAAGGTAAGTAAGGGCATTAGAGCACAAATAACAGAGCAAACTCGTGAAACGTATCTAGGTGGAGGTGTCATTCCTGCAGTAATTCCACGACTCCTGACCAGTTCAAAATACTCACGTGCGCCAACAAATACAGCTGCTGCCACAACTGTTGTGAATATCCATCCTCCAGCCAACACAACAACTCCAATAGATAGTCCAATACCAAGTCCAAAGACAATCCTCTTTTTCAACTGACTCGCCTTCTCTTGCTTCTCTGAGACCGCATCATCGCCAATCATAGATTCATGGCCTGTGTGGACTTCCTACAACAAATTCATTTCAGTTTCAGTTTATCCCGTGAAGACATTTTCACAACCTAACAAATATACGAGCGGCAAATAAAAGTTAACTTAAAAGAACTCTGGGGTTTCAATACGAAACTTTAACACAAATCTCTGATAACCTCAGTTTGAAACGTACTTCACAACGTTACGGGCTTAATCCTAAACACCCTTTTTATAATTCCTTTACATCACTCGATCCTTTTGCAAACCTTACAAAGTTCACAATGTTATGAATTCTTAGCATGCATTGCCCTAATAGCATTAACTTTCCTAACAGGTCAACCTATGTCCTCGAATTTTCATACTAATTTTTTTTTCTTTCCTTATCCCAATCTTTTATATCTCAATACCAACCACATTAAGCAATTAAAGCAAGTTCCTTTAAGCTCTAAACCACCACAATTAACATCACCAACTACACCATACTGTCACTCTCAATCACACCCAAACCAAAAAGCTATAAAACTCAAAATTCACTGTTGTAAATTCTCAACATGCATTGCCTTTACTCAATTAACTCTAAATTTCAAAGTAAAAAAAGTAAAAAAAAAAATCATTTTTTCTTTTACCTCCAAGTACCTGTTTGGCATTGCCGTCGCCAAGATGGTCCGGCTCGGCCCGAGCCACGGCGGCGATTAGGCGTTGGCTTCGGCGGAGGCCCAAGCCTCTAGTTGGGTCGAGCCCAACAACAGGTCTACTAAATCCATCTATCGACAAATCCAGACGACCGAACAATTTGGCGCGCGAAGGCGGGAGAGTGACGGCGGAGGGGCGGCAGGGACAAGCGGAGAGAGAAGGCGGCAGTGGCCGGAAGCGATTAAGATACAAATACGACGTCGTTGCCATGAAGCAAACAGAATGGGGGATTTGAATTTAGGGATTTGAGAGTGAGAGCATGACGAGATTATGTATATTATTTTCTACTGCCGATTGTGGTGGCGGTTGTGCCGAGGTGTTGATAGATTTCTTTAAATTTCGAACAGTGTCCTTTTCTGTCTTTTCTACTTGAATATTTATTGTATTCAGATTTATGCAGACTTTTTAAAATGATGGATTCATAAAGAGTTCTAAGATTTATACATACTTATAAAATCTTCTAGATTTCTGTAGATTTATAAGAGAAACTTTTAAGGATTTGTGAAAATAAAGAATACAATTTTTATGAATTCTTATAGATTTTGACAAACTTTTTATCATTAATCACTTCATCAACATAAACATATATACATAAGTAAATAAAAAAAATTAATATAAAATCTTTCCAAGTTAACTAGTTCTATATGTGTATCAAACTAGACATGTATATTATGGAGAAGGAAGAAGTGTAAGGATAGAAATGATGAAAAAAAAAATATAAATCCACGGAAATGACGAGATTGATCTGAATCAACATTGAACAGGATTTCAGATCGGGAAGCTAAAAATCAAAATAGGACAAGAAGAAGAATTGAAAATTGAAAATTGAAAAAGGATCAGTAGAGAGAGAGAGAGGCTTCAGATGAAGCGGAGTTAGGGAGGAAGAGCCACCAAGACGTGGTTGTCGTCGGCAGTGGGAGGAAGATGAAGCGGAGTCAGGGACGAAAAGCCACCAGAGTGCGACGAATAGCTACCGAAGAGCCACCAGAGTCAGGGACGAAGCGGCGGCAAAGGGAGGAAGATGAACCAGTGGTTGTAGTCGTCGTCGGCAGAGGGAGGTCGCTGCCTCGCGCCTCCACCCTCGCTTTGACATCGCCGCCCGCCGCCCAGCCTCGCCCCTCGCCGCCTCCAATTAGATCTCAGAAATTAGGTTAGGGTTTTTTGAGAATATGTAGATATATATATATATATATATATATATATATATATATATATATATATATATATATAGTATGTGTTGACAGTAGCCGCAGAGAGGCTACAGCAGGCCCACAGAACCGCAGCAAGTGCACCAGGGCCCGGCCCAAGGCTCGGGACCGGATCACCAGCACCCGGCCTCGGGGCCCAGCACTCTATCCAGCCTGCCAAAGAGGGCACCAGAAGGTACAAACAGAAGGGAGCCAGTCCCACATCGAAGGGTGAGGCCAGCCCTCACCCCCAACCACCTATATAAGGGCCCCAACTACCCTCTTTATTAGGTAACTTATCTCTCCCCCTGCTTACATACGTGCCTTGGTTATATATATTCCAACTATACTAACTTAGGCATCGGAGAGGAGAAGACCGGCCCGCCCGGTATTCCCCTTAGTGAGCAGGATTGCAGGAGATCAAGTTGGATTCACCGTGTATCAACCAGGCCCCCGGGTTTAGGCAGAAACAATTGGCGTCGTCTGTGGGAATCTTGAACGAAAAGCCGTGTAAGCAACACCGTTGGGAGAGAATTCGGAAATGAGTCGAGAGAAAGATACCGCCAAGGAGGGACGTCTTGCAGTAGTGCAGACGCTCATCTCCACCCCAGTCGTCACGCGGAAGCCACGCGGCGACCGGGGCAACGGTCAGGAAGGAGGAAGCTCTGGGGGACCATCCGGCGTGCCGGATCCCCGCCACGACAGCTCGCGAGGAAAAGGCCC
This sequence comes from Potentilla sterilis, assembly GCA_963682095.1. Taxonomy (NCBI): domain Eukaryota; kingdom Viridiplantae; phylum Streptophyta; class Magnoliopsida; order Rosales; family Rosaceae; genus Potentilla; species Potentilla sterilis. The sequence continues at coordinate 39,390,836 of OY821763.1, read as the reverse complement.
GGCAGAGGAGGAAGACAGTCCAGAGAGACGGGGCTTCTCCTTGACGTTCTCAGATGATCCAAGCGATCGGTCTGAGAGCCCGGACCGGGACCCTACGTACAGCCCCGGCCATAGCAGTATGGCGGGAGAGCTACGGGCAATGGCCGCGGAGGTCAGTCATCTAAGAGAGGAGAGCGACAGGGACAGAGCTAAGTCCAACACCCGGTACGAAGAGATGGAGGCGGTGAATACTGCCCTAGTGGCCGCCCTGGAAAGGGGACAGCAGCGTAGTGACGCCATGGCCGAGGCGCAGGCGGCACTCCCACCGATCCAACCTCAACACACCGAAGCAGGGCAATCTTCGGGCGATCGGCCCGGTGACCCCGTGCGAGAAAAGTCGCCAGCAGGCGCAGGCCCGCCGAAGAGCACGACAACCTACCACCAGCCCAGCGCTTCGTCAGTGGATGAAGTTGAGACTCCGACCGCACGGGCGCTGCAGATGTTAGCCAACACCGTGTCGGACTTAAAGGCCTAAATGGAGGCCAACAAGAGAAGAGTCGCGCGGCCGATGGAGGGCGCCCGGTTTAATGAGCGCATGGGTCCTTTCTCGCACCGGGTCATAGAGTCGGGAAGATCTGGCAACCAGAAGTCCCTCAAGCTCACCTACTCAGGGTCCGTCTGCCCGTACCAGCATCTGGACAGTTTCCGGTCCCAAACCTGCGCCAAGGGATACTCCGATGCAGTCTGCTGCAACATCTTCCAGGAGACTTTGTCTGGAGAAGCGCTCAGCTGGTTCTACGAGCTTCCAGCAAACTCGATCGAGGCGTTCGAGCAGTTGGCCGACCGGTTCGTGGGCCGCTTCATTCTCCTAGTCGAGGGAGCCCGGACATCGACCATCCTCTTCAATTGCATACAAGCCCCCGGAGAGGAGCTGAGAACCTTCGTCAACCGCTGGCAGACGGCTACGGCCGGAGTTCGGAACCTGGACAAAGGCATCGCCGAAATGGCGTTTAAGCAGGGGCTCCGAGCGGGTAAGTTTTCCTACGCCGTCCGGGTAGAACTCCCGCAGGGGTATGACGAGTTGATGGCTATGGCCATCCGGCATGCTCAGGCCGATCATGAGACCTATGGGCATCACCTACTGAAGAGGAAGCGGGATGAGCAGCAGGAAGACCATCCCCGGGAAGAGAACCCTCCGCCCGGCCAGGAAGCCAAGCCCAGTCAGCGGACCGAGAACCGCACCGCTCGACCCAGCCGGAACGCCAAAAACAGAAGCTGGCCACAGCGGCAGCAGAGGCCCTATTCTGATAAACCCCAGAATGAGCACAAGCTGGTACCGTACAGCCAAGAGCGCCCCCTGGCAATCATGCCAGCGCCACCACCGGCCGGTCAAGAAGTCTTCACCGCTCTCACCACTTCCTACGAGGATATCCTGCTTGAGAACGGGAGCGTCATTCCCCCACCGCCCAAGAGAAAATACCCGAAGGGGAAACTTACAACGGCCCAGACGGGCAAGTACTGCTCTTATCATGATGAGGCCACTCACTGAACAAATCAGTGCTGCGCTCTCAAGACGGTAGTGCAGGGTTTGATTGATAACGGCTAGCTCCAGCGGTACGTAGGGGAAAGAAGAACAGACCCCGACCGGGAACGTGACCAGGCCTGGTAAACCCGCTAACTCCGAGCGGTTAGTTTGGCATAGTTCGCGGTTCAACCGTTGTAAAAAACAAATATATATGCAAACTACTTTTGAGAAAATTTCACCGGCTCTGCCAGTTCTAGTATATTCATATTCAAGCAAGTATACAAGCAGTAACCGATCCAGAAAGATTACAAGGAAAAGAGCAAGGAAAATCCCAAGGAGCCACGACTCCGCCTTCAGCAGGCAATCCGCTGGCCTCTTCTGCGGTACCCTCGTCGTCAACCTTAGTTCCGGTGTTGACTCTGCCCCGGGAAGACTCGGCACCGTTGGTCAAAGAATCCAAGTTCGAGCGAATCGCTTCATCCGGCTGCCCCTCCACCGCCTCCTGATGGATGTCCGACTGCTCATGGATATCTCCTTCAGCAGCAGTCGGCATCAGGGAAGTGTCTAACCATCCCTTCCCCACCCATTCCGTGTACGCATCCGAGATGCCCTCTTCCCTGGCCTTCACCAGAAACTCCAAGAACTGATCGCTCTCACGGTATTTGAGAACGACCCGCTCGTAGAGTTCCGGATCATCTTCCCCGGTCGGAGCAGCAGAGGCGGCGCGCAGAGCGGCAGCTCCCACTTGGAGCTCGTCCACCTTGGCTTCCAGTTCGGCCCTCTCCTTCTCCAGGCTCCGGTTCTGCTCCTCCCGCTTCTTGGCCCTCTCCTCCGATCTGGCCTTCTCCCGATCCGAGCGAGACTTCTCCACCTCCAGGCGCTGTCGGGTCTCCGATAAAGCAGTTATCTGTCTCTTCAGCTCCGACAGCTCCTCGCTCGCATCCGGTTGGTACAGACTGTACAGCAGCTGCGCAGCAACAAAGACAGTTAGTCAAGCAGCAAAAGAAAACAAGCTACAGGCAGTGTAGTGGTACCATGCAGTACTTACCCGGAGGACGGATTCCTTGCATTTTGGGCGATTCCCACCCGCCAGGGCTCTTGCAACCCCAGGTCTGCCCAGGCCAAGGCCGGCCAAGTCCGCCGCCACTTGCCGGGCGAGTGCACTATCCGGGCTTCCCCTCGGTGCCTCCGCAGGCGCGGGACTACTCTGCCGAGCAGCAGCAGCAGCCTTCTCCCCGGTAGCGTTAGTTTGCGCACCGCTGGTTATCCTGAACCGTTTGGCCAGGTTCTCCCGTGCCGAACCACCTGTAAGTGTCACCAGCGCGGAGGAAGGAATGTCCCCGCCTTTCCGTTTCTCTCCCCGGCCTTCCGGAGAAGAAGATTGTGCGCTTACCCGGGCGGAACGAGCCACGTGCGGCACAGACACCGCCCGGTTGGGGATCCTGTTCACTCTACCGGGAACCCTCACTGCCCCCCCCGGTGCTCTTGTCCTTTCCAGGCGCCATAAGGCCCGCAGCATGATGGGTCTTCACCCGCCTCAGGAGATAGGCGCCGTCGTCAACATCCATGGCCCTCGGCTCCGGATGAGTCGTGAGCCGGCCGGACTCCTCGTCCACCGACGTCCGCGAGACGGTCTCGCCTTTCTCCTTCAGCTTGTTAAGGAGGTCTTCCCCGTCCATCGAGAGAGTGGTTTCAGGCTTGATAGTCGCCCGGGAAGATGCACCTGCAAGGAAAGTGAATAGTTAGTATTTTTCAAGAACTAACACAAAGTATCACCGCTAAAGGGCTTCCTACGCACCGGGACCCCGCCCGAGTTGGCAGTATTCCAGCACTTCTCGTCGGATGAAGTTGAAAGAACTCCGTTCCAGATCGTCCCAACATCCGATTATGGTCGAGACCCTCTCATGCTCCAGATCGGATAGCTCGAACGACTGGTCGCCAAGGGGTTGGAAGGCGCCAGGAACCCGGTACATTTTACTCCTCGCCTGCCACCTCCCGCCCACCATCACCACCTTCTTCCTCCAACTGTTGTCTACCCATGAAGGCATATTGGTGACGATCGGTGGAGGTTTCCGGGCGTTGAAGGACGGGCAACCCTGGGACCCTTGCTTCCTTGAGTAGGACAACCTATACAAGGACTGGAATTCGTTTACCGTTGGCATACTCATTCCGGACAAATCGTATAGGCAGCCGAGGCTCAGTAGTCGCCTCCACTGGAGCCCAGGAAGCTGCGCGGGCGACACTTACAGCGCACTGAGCATGTACTGCATGAAATTTGGCAGCGGGAGCGAGAGTCCATGCCAGAACTGGTCCTGATGCGCGGCAACCCAACCTGCTTCCGGGTTGTAGGCTGACTCTCCAGGATTCAGGGGCCGCAGCAGAATGTCATCCGAGATACCCCATGTTTCCCGGAGCGCTGCAATCTCTCCAGGGGTCATACTACCCTCAGGTTCATCACACACCACAGCACCCTTCCCTCTGCCAATGGTGTAGCTCACGGCCGGAGCATCTGCAAGGCGCACCCCGTGCGGTATTTCAGTCTCCGAGGATTCAGCCCCGGAAGACGAAGACGAGGACGGAGACGAAACCCTGCTCCCGGAGCAGTCAGCGGCTTCGGACACCGGGGATTCCGAACCGAGCCAGTCCTCCAGTCTCTCCTCATCGTCCACGATAGGACCCCTGGCAGCGGATTCGGAAGCCCGGTCAGAACCTGAAGATGACATCTTAACCTAGGGGAAGAAAACAAAACCCTAGCGCTCGTCAGCAACAGGCTACAACAGCGCCTTCTACGGCCTCTCCCCAAGTTTGCCGACGACCAGTTCCGTCAGCAACTGAGATCCCTCCCCCCCCCCCCCCCCCCCCCCGCAAAACAACAAAACCAAAACAAGAACAACACCGGGGCAAAGAAATCAACAAACTTACCGATTAATATGCTCAACCGAGGACAATCCGCTCTGCGAAAGCAGCGAGCAATGGTAGGAAGAGAGTAGGGAGCGCTCAAGAAAACGGATCTCGTGGGGCAAAAAGGGCTCAGAGTTGTCGCCGGATTCCTCTCTTTCTCTTAGTTTCTCCAAAGCAGGAAGCAACAGCAGAAAGAAGAGCAGAAGAGGCCTTTTTATAGAGGGGACCAGTGCCCTAGACAATTGAAATCCCTCCAAAACAAGTAATCAGAGCAACTCAAACGCCTGCGAATCCAGGCCCTTCATCTCAAGACCGCCCCCCGCTGGCACGTGTCCCAGCATTGGTAAACTGCCCATGCCATCATAACTGACGGGACTGATGGACTTCCTCCTTAAATGCATGTCAGCCACTTGTCCCACACGCTGGCGACAGGAAGGTAGGAGCGGGAACCGAGGAGTCAGGCCCTCCCACACTTCCCCAGATCCCACGGTTGCACACCATCTTCGTTGCATATCTCGAAGACCTCTCACCGGTGGTAATCATCCAACCGCTTCGAGAGCACTCATCCGGGTACGAGCCATCCGCCCGCCACCATGGCAGTTCGCGGTTATGATCATTCAACCGGCTGCATGGCTTCTTCGTATATCTTGAAGACCTCTCACCGGTGGTAATCATCCAACCGCTTCGAGAGCATCCATCCGGGTATGAGCAATAGGGGACCCGTCTCGATATGGCAGGACGCTCGGTCGAGGTCCGCCCGGCACCATGGCAGTTCACGGTTATGATCATTCAACCGGCTGCATGGCTTCTTCGCTGCGCATCTCGAAGACCTCTCACCGGTGGTAATCATCCAACCGCTTCGAGAGCATCCATCCGGGTATGAGCAATAGGGGACCCGTCTCGATATGGCAGGACGCCCGGTCGAGGTCCGCCCGGCACCATGCCAGTTCATGGTTATGATCATTCAACCGGCTGCATGGCTTCTTCGTTGCATATCACCGGAGGACTCGTCTCGATATGGCATGTCGCCCGGTCGAGATCCGCCCGGTCCGTAGCAGTTCGCGGTTAGGTATCATTCAACCGGCTGCACGCCATCCTACTGGAGACCTCGTCTCGATATGGCATGTCGCCCGGTCGAGGTCCACCCAGCTGCATCTCACTTGGGGGACTCGTCTCGATATGGCAGAACGCCCGGTCGAGATCCGCCCACCGGTTACGACGCATCCAACCGGCTCGAGAGCATATTCCGGGAATAGGATCCACCCGGCCCCATGGTATTTCACTGGGGGACTCGTCTCGATATGGCAGGACGCCCGGTCGAGTTCCGCCCCGTACCATGGCTGACCCCGGTCATGAGAACATTCGACCGGCATAGGGCTTTATACACCCGGGTGAGTTTACATCTAACCCATGTACGCTTGTCCAGCAGGATAAAAACCCTGCATCGCACCAGCTGCGGCAAACGGGGGCTGCACGGCGAGCCTTGTCACCTCAACGCCACCCCCCTACCGGGAACAGGATCCACCCGGCCCCATGGCATTTCACTGGGGGACTCGTCTCGATATGGCAGGACGCCCGGTCGAGTTCCGCCCGGTACCATGGCTGACCCCGGTCATGAGAACATTCGACCGGCATGGGCTTTATACACCCGGGCGAGTTTACATCTAACCCATGTACTCTTGTCCAGCAGATAAAAACCCTGCATCGCATTGAACCGCGATCAACATGGGGCTGCACGGCGAGCCTTGTCACCTCAACGCCACCCCCCTTACCTCAACGCTTATTCAACACAAGCTGAGAAGAACTAGCAAGTGTTCACCGGTGCTTCAAACAGCCCGCAACACCGGGGTAATCTCCCTGCAGCCTAGCAATACGGGACTCGTCTCGATATGGCAGAACGCCCGGTCGAGGTCCAGTACTGAAGTTCACCTGGGACCCGTCTCGATATGGCAGAACGCCCGGTCGAGGTCCCATGAACTTCACCCCGTCCGCTTTGGCAGATCGCCCGGTAGAGGCTCAGTGAACTCCGCTTTGGCAGATCGCCCGGTAGAGGCTCAGTGAACTCCGCTCCGTTTCGATTTGGCAGATCGCCCAATTGTGACCCAGTGAAGCTCCGCCTCGTACCGATAGGGCAGAGTGCCCGGCCGAAATTCCATGCACATCTATTGCATGGCGGATTTCAACGCCTCATTATCATCCCATGCACAAATCTCTTGCATGGCGGATTTCAACGCCTCATTATCATTCCATGCACACATCTATTGCATGGCATCATGGCATCATCTCATACACTCTCCGGGTTTCACCCGGCTCCATGCTCATAACACCACAATACCTGAGCACAGTGCTACTTATATTACAAACGTGCTTATAAACTATTGCTTCCCATCGGTAACAGGTACTCACCTCGGTCACGCCCAATTTTTAATGCGGACTTGGGGGACTGGGCACCGGTAGGTTGGTAGCCCTGCGGGTCTGCGGGACAAGAGCATGACAGATTTAAGTCCCCATTCAAGATTGCACTTGACCGGGAACTTGGGGGACTTGTTGACAGTAGCCGCAGAGAGGCTACAGCAGGCCCACAGACCCGCAGCAAGTGCACCAGGGCCCGGCCCAAGGCTCGGGACCGGATCACCAGCACCCGGCCTCGGGGCCCAGCACTCTATCCTGCCTCCAGGGACCCTGGGATCGGGGGCGCCAGCCTGCCAAAGAGGGCACCAGAAGGTACAAACAGAAGGGAGCCAGTCCCACATCGAAGGGTGAGGCCAGCCCTCACCCCCAACCACCTATATAAGGGCCCCAACTACCCTCTTTATTAGGTAACTTATCTCTCTCCCTGCTTACATACGTGTCTTGGTTATATATATTCCAACTATACTAACTTAGGCATCGGAGAGGAGAAGACCGGCCCGCCCGGTATTCCCCTTAGTGAGCAGGATTGCAGGAGATCAAGTTGGATTCACCGTGTATCTACCAGGCCCCCGGGTTTAGGCAGAAACAGTATGAGTTGTAAATTACAAATTTTCAGAGTTATTTATGTCATTAAACAGTAAAGGGGTTAACAGCCCATTACTGTTAATTCATGCTAATGGTATAAAAAAAATCTAATCTTGCTATTGGTAAATATCACTACCAAAATGTAGTTTTGGGTAATTATGTAAATTTTGAAAGATTCATTTAATGAATCCACTAAACAATCCATATAAATCCATCATTTGATGAATATTTTAAAATTCGTAAAGTTTTTGAATACTCTTAAACTTCTATAGACTTTTTAAAAGTTGATTGAAGTCATTATTGAATACCCTAAGACTTTAGTGAATTTAAAATCTTCTTTTATAAATCCAAATTGGATACCCCAAAACTTCTAGAATCCATAATAATCTTCAAAACACTATAGAAATCCAAATACAATACACCCCTTTAAATGATGGATTTGCATGGATTGTTTAGTGTAAATTGTAAAGAAAACAAGATTCCATCAATCCAACCTCTAAACTCAAGATTTCCGTGGATTTATAATTTTTTTCTTTTCATTAATCTCTCTCTCTCTCTCTCTCTCTCTCTCTCTCTCGCTCTCTCTCTCTCTTTCTCCCTCCAAATGGGTCGCAATTTCTCATACATATTTTACAATAGGGGCTACCTATACTAGTTGGTGGTAATAGAAGAGTACAACGAGTACATGACGACGACCCCAACTATGTTCCTCACAGCCACATATATAAGAAATCTCACGTCTTTCATAAGTAACCATATCAAATAATTTTCCGGCACCAACTCGATCTAATCTCAAATTTTATCGACCAACCTCTTTCTCTCTCTTTCTCCCTCACTCATCTCGTCATTTCCGTGGATTTATAATTTTTTTTTCTTTTCATCATTTTTATCCTTATACTTCTTTCTTCTCCATAATATACACATGTCTAGTTTTATACACATAAAACTAGTTAACTTGGAAAGATTCCATGTTAATTTTTTGTTTATTTACTTATGTTACATGTTTATGTTGATAAAGTGATTAATGATCAAAAAAATTTGTCAAAATATGTGAGAATCCATAAAAGTTGTATTTTTTATTTTCACAAGTCCTTAAAAGTTTCTCCTCTAATTCTAAGGAAATCTAGAAGATTTTATAAGTCTGTGTAAATCTAAGAACTCTTTATGAATCCATCACTTAAAAAAAGTATGCATAAATCTGAATACAATACACCCCCCCTTAATGAATCTTTTAAAATTTGTAAAGTTTTTGAATATCCTTAAATTTCTATAGACTTTTTGAAAGTTAATTGAAGTCATTATTGAATACCCTCAGACTTTACTGGATTTAAATATTCTTTTATAAATCCAAATTAAATACCCCAAAATTTATAAAAGGGAAAACGACCATTTAGTCAAAATTATAGGAAAACTTGCCAATTCCAATGTTACCTACCCACTCTAATGAATCTTGACAAAAATACATAACTACCCTAAACCCTAAAACCATCTCTCTCTCTCTCTCTCTCTCTCTCTCTCTCTCTCTCTCTCTCTCTCTTATCTGCAGATTCACAGTGATGAATACTATTCTCATCAAAACCTCACTCTCGCCGCACCCGAAGATGTTGTCTAGCTATGCCACCACCACCTCCAATGTCGACCGCTTCGCCTTCAACTACAACTTCAAGCCTCACTTCCCCCAACGCCGCCGCTTCCTTCACCACCATCATCACCACCTCCTCCGCACCATTCCAACCCTAATTCCACTCTCTCCAGCTCCCTGCACGCCGCGTCCCCCAATCAAATCGCGCAGGATGATCCACAGCCCAAGCCCATCATAATCCCAGCGCCGGTCAAGCACTCAGATTCAGTCGCCGGAGGAAGATCCTCTGGGTCCCACTCCCAGTCGGCGGCCGTGATTCGGCCATACTTGTTCGGCATCGTTCGGGGGATTTGGGGCTTTGCCAGTGCAGATATATTTGTATTTGTATTTTTACTTTCACTTGTACACAATTTGTACTTGGTTTCTAAACTGTTCGGTTGCAGTACTGAAAGGGCTCGACAGCGGCGGCGGCTCGCTGTCCATGGGGGTCAGTAATATTATTAGTGGGGGTCAGTAATATTATTACTGGGTGTTAGTAATCATCTTACTAGGGATCAGTAACCTGATTACTAGAGGTCAGTAACTTGATTACTAGACATCTGGAATCTGTAAGTTGCTTACTGGGGTCAGTAACTCGGTTACTAGAAATCTGGAATTTGTAAATTGCTTACTGGGGGGTCAGTAATCTGATTACTGAGAGTCAGTAACATGCTTAACGTCAGAGTCAGTAATTTAATATTGAAAAAAAAATAAAAATCCGGCGAAAAAAATTTGTTGACCGAAATCTGGCAACCGACCATTGGACGCCGGTGGAGTTTGGTGACATTCCGGCAAAGTCTTCTCTATTTTCTACTTTCTCTTCATATGAGTGTATAAGGAGTGAGGGCAAAAAGAGAAGAAAAAAATTAAAATTGTACTAGGGTTGAAAAAATTTGGTCAAATGGGCAATAAGAGTTGTTACATTATGTTTAATAGGGTAAGAAATTAGGGTGTTCATTGGAATGGGTAATGAGGGACCAAAAATTGTATTAAATGGACATTTTCTCCTTATAGAATCCATAATAATCTCTAAAACACTATGGAAATCCATATACAATACACCCCCTTAGATTTCAGTTTTTTTTTTCTTACTGTCCTGATTTTATCTTACTTATGACTTGTGAGAGAGGCATGAGAGTGGGAACTTTTTAATACTGAAAGATAGAAACCGTCACTGCACCGTTAAAAAAAATCGTAAATAGACCGGACCGGTGGACTGGTACCCAAAATTAGGGCTGGGTGTTTGGGCCCAAATAACCGAAAGCCCAGCCTGAAAACCCGAAAAAAGCCCGAAATGGGCCGAGTTTTAAAATTGTAAGGACCGGCCCGATATTATGCAAGTCGGTCCGAGCTCGGGCTTGAATTTTTTTGAGACCGAAAACCCGGCCCAGCCCGATGGTTTAATATATATATTTAAAAAAAAAAATACTGAGAATAGCCCTAAAACCTATCGTCCTATCCATTATCCAAGCCTCCTGTCGACCTGTCCTCCTCCAAGCCTCCTGTCGACCTCGTCTCCTCCTCGCCCAGCTGCCCTCTTCCAACTTCCAAGTCTCCTCCTGATCTCCTCCTCGCCTCCTCGCCTCCTCGAGGTCCTCGACTGCGACTGCAAACTCCTCTGAGTCCACCGCGGCACCGCCCCACCAGCCCACCTCCAAGGCTCCAACCTCCAAAGCAGCAACCTTCGCCTTCGCCGTCGCCGCCGAGTCCGGGACAGTTACCTCCAAGACTCTAACCTCCAAAGCAGCAACCTTTGTGGTTGAGGAATCAAATTTGGTGAGTGATGAAAATTGGGGCAAATCTTCAAATTAGGGTTCTTCAATTCAGTTTCCGATCAGATAATTGAAGGGTTGGTGTTCTTCAATTCTTGAACAAGATTGGAAATCTAGGTTTGATTTGATTTCATTACTTCAATTTTTGTTATTGAATCTGTGCTTGCTGTTAGAATTGATTGAAATCAAATTGAAAGTGTTTGTGTATGAATTTGTGACGAATCAAAAAATGTTACAGAGTTGAATTTGATTTCATTGTCTCCTGACTGTCTCCTCGTCTCCGTCTCCGCCACCGACCCACCACAGCAGCACAACGCCTGCTCCTGTGCCCTGCCGTCTCCGTCTCCGTCTCCTCCTTCTTCAGCGCTTGCGTCCGTCTCGCAAAACCCGAAAAAGCCCGAAAGCCCGGCTCGGCCCGACTCGGTCGGGCTTGGGCTGGTCCTCATTTTTAAAAAAGCTCGGCTCTGCTTGGACCGAGGGTGTCGGGCTTTGCAAATTTTGGACTCGGCCCGGCCCGCGCCCAACCCTATCCAAAATCAGTCTAGCAATTTCGGTGTCGATTCGTGATAATTTCAGACATAAGACTTGTATTAAAGCCGGTTAAAACAGGTCCTATCGAATGCGATAGGTTATGCAAGATTTACCGTAGGCTCTACTACACCTGATGGTCTTCATACGCCCTAATATTTTGAAGAAGATGACAACTTACATTTGGGACATTTTTTTTTATCATAGAATTTTACACACACGATTCCTACTAATCCACGATTAAAATTGATTTCTAAGCTTCTTTCGGCACGACCGTCACTGCCTAGTGCCACACCACCACCGTCGTTGACCCATGAACCAATCTATGCCAAAAGGAAACAAAACAAAACCTACAACCATTAGGAATCAATACAAGAGAGCACCCCAAATAGATAAGGGAAATAGATTCTTGTCCGAAAGCGATACAAGGATAGTGAAGTCGGAGGTCGACCGCAGTTGATCACCACCGGACGAGATTGAAAAAAATGGTCGCTCGCTCTAGGGTTTGGAGAGAGGAGAGGCGCATGATGAGGCTTACTTAAAAGATAAGAGATACGTAGATTTCTCTTTGTATATAAAATTGCTTTCCAAAATAATAATTATGATTAACACGTAGAATCTACATAAGATTTTTTATATGTCAAAATTTCTAATTTTTTCTTATTATGTCAAAATTATTATCTTAATCATATTTATAGGCTTTTTATGGAAATTACATCTTAACAAATTCTTCGAAATTATTCTCGTGCATGCATAAGTACTGTCTTTCGAGGATGAATAAAAAATTAGTGGAAGTAACATTATGTGGTTTAAAAAAATCCAAAAAAAAACTATTTCTTAATCATCCAAAATTAGTATATCAGTAATCACATATAATCATGAGTAAATATACCCATTAACATCCCTAAAATCCCATTATTCCATGCACAAAACCAGTATAAAATGCCACTACTGACCCCGAGCAATACACCACACATCTTCTTCAATCAGCAAGCTTTTGTACCTATTTTGAGTTCCAAATCCTGACAGCCAAAGATATGAAAGGTCAGAAAGACCAAACTAGTCTCCCAATGGACGATTGGAGGCGTAAACCAATTTCTGAAATGAACCAGCAAGAAATTGATCAATTTAAGGAGGAACTAACAAAGCAAAAGATGATAGTGGATCAGCTGATTGCAGAACGGAATGCTGAAGAACTAAATCCAAGCAACTGCAACAAATAGTAGAGTTGAATCAATGTCTCAAGAAGTTCTTGGTTTAGAAAAACAAAAGAGCTTCATATATGTCTTCTAAATCTTGAAATAATAATCAATAAGAAATGTATCCTTTCATTATATCACAATGATTTTCGTTTGCAGTTTACTACTTGAGATGCTCGATTACAAAATAAGAATTACAAACAAAAACCCTTATGGGGCTGTTTTGATTTCTACAAATCTATGCTAAATTCTGCTTAATTAATAGAGATAAAAAAGGTTGGCTCTATCAATAAATAATAGTTAAATTAAAATTTAGACCAGTCTTTATGAGGAGAACGGCGTCGTTTCAATGCTAAAACCTCCTTGGCTGCCGCCAACTGGTCTCTGTTGAGCCAATTCGCTCTCACAACCGCTGAATCCCAAAATGCCGAAACACAGTGATCCCTCAGACGAAGAAACCTGGAGCTCAGGCTCAGAGGAACAAAACCCACAAGTGTGTGGTGGTGGTATTACAGAGTACGAGAAGCAGAGGCAAGCGAGAATTGCACACAACAAGGCAAGAATGGAGGCTCTGGGTCTGTCCCAAATGGCCTCCTCTCTGATGGGTTCGGCCCAGAATGCGACCAAGAGGAGCAGGAAGAGTAAAGCCAAGGTCTTGGATGAGGACGATGATGATGATGAGTATAGGCCTGAAGAGGAGGGACATGGTTCTTCTGGTGAAGAGGAGGCTAATGATGATGATGATGATGATTTTGAGGATGAAGAGTTTTCTGGAGCACGTAAGAAAAAGGTGATTGGTTTTTAACTCTTTGTGTGTGTGTGTGTGTGTGTGTGTGGAGATTATTACTATGTGGCAAAGATTGATTATTTACTAGGAGTTTCAAGAAAGATTGGTTTTAAGATAACTGAATTGAAAGATAATCATGAGTTTGGACTATGCACAGTTGGGTCTTGATGCATATAGATTGTTTTGCTGAGGATGCTGCACTTGAGATAGCATTGTTGATGTGTTTATAAATAGGGCTTTAAGCTCTTCGACATGTATTTGAGCATGACTGGATGTGTAAATTTGAATGCTTGGTTTAGCTAGCATTTGTATTAATTATTATTTATAGGTATGAAAAGCCATGTGCAATGGCATACGCTAGACTAGTTGGCTGACCTTTTATATTCTATTTTTTTGGGTCTTAATCTTATGAAGGGTAAAGTTGCAAAACGTAAAAATGCTCATGCAAGAAGTAGTTTGAACAGCTCGGATTACCTTGATGATGATGAGGCCTTGAAGCAGGTGAGTGTTGGTATCATGTTAAACACTTATAATTTGCCATTGCTAAATTAGATTATAGAGCCAGGAAACTATGATGCTGGTCCCTGTGGCGATTACCAGGAAACTATACTGATTCACTTGTATTTATATGCAGGCAATTGCTCTGTCATTACAAGGTTCTGCTGTTTCAGGTGTGGTAAAAGCTAATGTTAATGATAGAAAACGAGAGAATCAAATTCAGCAAGATACAGGGAGGAAGAGGAAAAACTCGGTTCGTTATCTGAAATGCAAGATGATTCACCTTTTTCCTTTTTTTTGTCTTTATCTAATGGTCCATCTGAAATGCAAGATGATTCACCTTTTTCCTTTAATTTGCATCCAGCAGTTTGCTAGTCGGATGCAGATGACAGAGGATGAGTTGGTTTTGCACTTCTATCAGCTTGATGGTAATTATCTCTGTCTTGTGTGCCAGTGGTTAGGTTTTTATCATTACTCTTGAACTGGGTAATTTAAGGAGAGACGATGATTAGTTGCCCAATCGGCCCTTTTTATGTCCTCTAATAATACATACTTGAAAAGGAAGCAACAATTGGCACTGCTACATAAATCCCGCTGCAATGCCAAAACAATATCATGGCTTCAGAACATAAGAACCTCAGAAGTGTTAAAGACTGATGGTTTATGAAAGCCAATAGTAGAAAGAAACATTGAGGATAGGACAAGAAGGTTTAGTCCAAGTACTTTGCTGATAATTAGTTTACCTCATGCTATGTAGACTTCAGCGACTAGCTGAAGGATTGAAATCTTTTAACTGCATATTGGAGGTTCTTTGCGTGACTGCATCAGCATTGTTTATAGGAAAACCCACTGCTAAAATAGGTGGTGGTGTCATCGTTTCACATTCTTATTTTTAATTTGCAACGTGTATCATATTGTCTTTGTTGATGTTGTTCATTCATGAGATTACATTATTAAATACGGATTACAAATACAATTAATGTTCTGCTTGTGTGTAAATGAAAGGTAATAAGTAGACAACAGTTATAGACTAGTCCCTTTAACTAGCTAAAAGAAATATGTGCCTTTTTATGTTGATGTTGATGTGGAACTCCTGGCATGCAGAGAAATGCACAGGGGGAATTTCTGTTAGAGATTTAGAAAAAGCAGCTATTGCTCATGATTTTACATGGACTGATAAGGAGGTGGCTGACATGATTCATCTCTTTGATAGTGATGGAGATACAAAGGTCAGTACCTGCTTTCCTTAATGTTCCTTTCATGCTCCCTCATACTTGATCAAGTCACTCTTGTAGTCAACTTTTGTAATCACTGGTATACTATATACATTACTGAAGCAAGTGTTTTTCTCTTCTTTTTACTGATGAGAATTGCAGCTAAGTCTTGAAGATTTTCGGAAGATAGTTATTCGTTGCAACCTGATAAAATCAGCTGAAAATTCATGATGGGTTCAGTGAAATGATGAGCTCAGATTTGGAGTATATGGCATGTGACTATCTCTCGAATTTGAGGTTGATTAGTGAGTTGATATTTTGGACTTCAACTCAGCAGCTTGAGAGAATGATAATTTATATGTTATTGCTTGAACTCATAATGTAAAAAGTTGCAATCAGTTATTTTTTCTGAGCACTGTACAGAGTAAAGGATGTGGAAATCTACTACTAAGTTTAGGATGGTTAATGGAAAGTGAGTACATTTCATGTACTACAAAACCAAAGGGAGGAGAAGAGTTTGATTTTCAACGATGGATTGTAGGGATGCGTAGGACTGTAGGAGGGCTTGCATATGCGCCAAATTCGATCAACTGTCGTTTAGCCTAGTCGAAGAACAATAATTGCCCAACTTCATGAAGCATTCACATAAATTAAAACAATCATCGTAAGAACTATATATTAAACTTACAGCAGGTTCATATCAGAACGTTTTCTTGGGCAAGGAATAAGGACGTTGCGAACCATATTTTGGGGCACGGAGATATTATACAAAGGCCAGCATCTTCTCTATATAAACTGTCTAAGTAGTCCTACCATAATTATCAACTTTCTAATCCTAGCCTGCAATGGAGTTCACCAACCGGAGCAAATGTGTCTGCTTGGCCTTTGTCCTGATCATGTTGGGGGCTTGGTCTTCGGAAGCAACTTCTCGTAGTCTCCAAGATGCATTAGCTTATGGGAGGTACGAGCAATGGATAGCTCGTTATGGACGTGTGTATAACAATATCAACGAGAAGGAGGATCGCTTCAAGATATTCAAGGAGAATGAGGCATATGTAGAATCTTTCAACAAAGATGGAAACAAACTTTACAAATTGAGTATGAACCAATTTGCAGACCTTACAAATGAAGAGTTCACTGCGTCGAGAAATCGTTTCTTGGGGCATGAGTGTTCCACAAAAACCAGTTCTTTCAAGTATGAAAATGGTACTGTGCCGGCGACAATGGACTGGAGAAAGAAGGGAGCTGTAACTCCAGTTAAGGACCAAGGCCAATGCGGTATGTGATACATTATTCTCCTTTTGAAGTTGTCAAAAGATTATTTTCCATTTGCAATAAAAAGATGTACATGATCGATGCTGATTATTCAAATTGCTACAAATGTGCAATCAAATGTATACAGGAAGTTGTTGGGCATTCTCGGCAGTGGGAGCTATGGAAGGAATCACTCAACTTACAACTGGTAAACTAATCTCTTTGTCTGAACAAGAGCTGGTAGACTGTGATGTCAAAGGTGTAGACCAAGGATGCTCAGGGGGCCTTATGGACGATGCCTTTCAGTTCGTCATTCAAAATCATGGTATTAATACCGAGGCTAATTATCCCTACACTGCTGCTGATGGTACATGCAATGCCAAGGCAGAAGCAGGTCATGCAGCCACGATAAAAGGCCACGAAGATGTACCTGCAAATAGCGAAAGCGCTCTTCTAAAGGCCGTGGCTAATCAACCTATTTCTGTTGCTATTGATGCTAGTGGATATGACTTCCAGTTATATTCAAGTGGTGTTTTCACAGGAACATGTGGAACGGAACTAGACCATGGTGTCACGGCTGTTGGCTATGGTGTGAGCGCTGATGGGACCAAGTACTGGTTGGTAAAGAACTCATGGGGTGCACAATGGGGTGAAGAGGGTTACATAAGAATGCAAAGAGATATTGCAGCACCTGAAGGTCTTTGTGGCATTGCCATGGAAGCCTCTTACCCCACTGCGTAATGTACCACTGAACTGAAATCAAAGCCTACTACTATTGTAGGTATATAATTATCATAATATGTACATGAAATTGTGTGTGTAGTACTAGCAAAAATATCGGTAAGAAACTAGAAGTTTCATGAACTACAGAAACTAGTGTGCCCAATGTATGAAATCAATTCACTATATCAATAGAAAATATACATATTGCTATATACGGTTATATGTGCGAGTGTGCAGACTTTAATCCACTAAAATTCAATATCCATCCTCATTATCTTTTCTCTTCAACTACCTGTAATGCTAAAAGTAATGCTACTTCAATATATATATGTGATGAACAACTTGAAGAGAATTGAGCTTTGTCTGTTGTGAAGAATACGACAATTACCCAGAAAAGTGGTAAACTCAATCCTGATATCTTTCAATGTCAAAGTAAAATCATATACATGCTGTTACGTACCTTTGCTCCCTTCCAGACTTGTCTCAGGTTGCTATTATATATGCATTTCAAGAACAACCAGGCTCGTCAAAATAAAATCTCAAGGTTTGGAGTGTAAAGGCAATCGAAGCCTACACAACCATCTGAATTTTTAGGAATGTCCTCTAAACTTCCATTTGGACATCAGAAAGTTGGAGTATTCGTAGTTTGTAAATGCATTTGTTTCCAAGACTTCCATATTCAAAATTCTTGAAGCTTTGTCTGCAGTGTACATAAGCATGTGCAGGGCAAGACCTTCAATATTTTAGAACCCTGCTAAACAAAAATAAAGCATTTGGATTAGTAAACAACAGATATCCACCACCCACCCCCCAAAAAAAAGAAGAGAAGACAAAAAAGAATGGATAAATACACATTAGAGGATAAGAGGAGCATGCTTCTTACATTCTTTGCCCTCTTTATTATCTTTGTGATGCCATAATCTACTATGCTAATTCTCTGGATGCTCTGCGTGTTCTAGGTGAACAATTTCTCTTCCCATGTCATGAATCATTTGAGGCATTTTCACCTCATTAGAAGCATCAATTGTCACCAAACATCTATTAATGAGATTTTGAATGCCAACAAGTGAATAGAAACCACATTGGTGTAATATCTTGATGATCACATGCTTATCCTTTTCCAAAAAAGAAACATGGAATGTGGAGATTACATCTTTGTCATGGTAATCTTGTAAGGACTCATAGCTCATCCTAACTTCTTTAGGATTTCAGTGTTTGGAATAGTTCCCAATTTCTTTAGTTGACTCTCCTATACATCTAGACTTTGCCCAGTCAAAGACGAACCCAAAATTCGCAGAGCTAAGGGAAGTCCTCCTATGTGGTGAATTAAACTTAGACAAACAATTTAAAACCCTCATCCCTGCATCTTAAAGTACACCTTAACCTCGCTGTAATTGATCATCTCTGCATCAGAACTATGAAAATGCAGTAACAAACAATTTGCACTATTAATCAGTTAAGACTGTATAATGAATTAAACTAAGCATCTTCCTTGGTGCCCCATTGACTGTTAAAGTGTTAAGAACTATATGAAGAGAGTTCAAATCATGGCATTTCACAAACAGGTTATGTGCTTTGCTTGTAAATAGTGCCTAAATGTGCTGAATAAAACTAATGGCTCTCCTCAATCAAAATTTTATCAGAAGAGGCATGTTTGAAGAATATATTGACAGGTAGTATCACCACATATCCCACTTTAACATTTTTACAAGCAGGTTACATATCAAATGAATGGTTCTCCACTGCAATGAATCAAAGCTCATATAATTGCAATTCACAAGTATTTAATAACTTGCACTACATAATTTATTTTCATTAATACACTTCTAAAATGTAGTCTGCAACTCACTTATATTAATTCAAAAGGCACTTGGATCATAGATAGAATCATGATTACAGTTATAACACATCCAAGTCCAACACTACCTCTTTCGATGCTCAAACGCCTTCCAGCATATTGCTTGCAGTGACCTCAGTTAGTCTAGTAGCTTTCCTGCCATAGTTTATCACATCAACATGTTAACATTTGATATAGTAGTGTGTTACTTTACTTATATTCAGCAAATGAAATTTAAATGCGTCATACAACAGTAAGAATGAGAATATCCATGAATCAATGTCAGAAAGGTCGAAACAGTTTTTGAAGCTCGTAAATGCAATCGAACAAAAACCGGCCATTTCTTTGTGCTGAATCAGTTCATATCAGTATTCAGTAAGAATACAAAATTTTTATATTGAATGTACTTGTGAAGAGGTAAGAATACAAAAATCACTGAAAATAGTTTTCAGAACATTATTCGTTTCAAGCGAGTATCAAGTACACTGTACAACGTGTGCAGATTATCATAGCATAAACTTAAAAGAACAAAATCTCTTAATATTGGACAAAAATCATTAAAAAAATTGACCATCTTTTCACATAACACAATTCTAATAGATCACATAGCAAAAAGCTAGATAAACCAGGTTTTAATGAACTACAGAGTCTAGTTTAACTACATGTTCATATCACACTGCCCTTTGTTCGCAAAGGATCTTCGAGATGGTCGATTTCCAGGTTAATCTGAGAAAGTTAAAAAATGTAAATCAGAATAGAGAATGCATTCAACCAGTAAAACCATCATATCATTAATTCATGAATACTCCTTTAATTTACATTCTGAACTGGCATTATCAAAAAGGAAATATAATTCGTGATTCAAAACCCAGGTGAGCTACAATAACAACTGACGAAATAAAGCAAGATTCCACATTCACTCGCAATCTCAACTTATTATCCAACATTTTCCATTCCAAGAATCATAGGATATCAAATGAAATTTAGAAATCAGAAATGTTACCTCAACTTTAGCTGCAAGCTCCACTAACTCGTGGCCGGTGGGCAAACGAGCATTATCTCCTCAACCTTCTTCTTCACTGCAGTGTCTGAAATCTTCAAGATCAGAAATGGAATTAGGGATTGAAGGAGATGGATCACTGGTGTTTCGACAATGACAGACTTTGTGTTGCAAAACAATCACATAGACATGAAACCCAAATCTTTACCTGTCGACGAGTAGCCAAACCCTCTTCCTCATCAAACCCAAATGACGCGCTTTTATCTTAACACAAAAAATTTACGCGGTTTTATTATTTTTTTCTTCTTCTTTTGGACGCGCTTTTATCTTAACAAACAAAATTAATTGCCCTAAACATTACCGTTGGGCACAGCTGGATAATCAAACTTGAGGAGCAAGGAAACATCTTCCCAAATCCAATTGGGAAAAGGATTAGGATCACAATCCAACTTCTTCTAGGAAAAGTATTCTCTCTCCCTATATAATCCATCTCATCCCCACTTTCCTTTTCTCATCTCATCACTGCACTACTCCCACTTCTCTTCTCTTTCATCTGCACTACTCCGATTCACTTCTGTTCTGTCTTCGCAGCGAGTTTCCCACATAACGTCCATGGCCTCTTCTCAATCTGTGAGTGATCATCAAGCCCCTCCAAAGCCCAACCTCCTTGGTTTGAAGATCATTTTGAAGCGAACCGACAAGGGTGGGACTTGTGTCAGAATCATCAAACCCTCAGAGGAGATCAAGTCCCCCGTTTCGGATGAGATCAAAACCAAACAGGGTGTGGGCAAAGTGATCAAGCCCCCTCATCCCTGTGTTGATGCTAAATCGATGAAACGACCGTGCTTGGATGACGAGGCTTTTGAGGCAAAGCTCGAGGCTACGAAACGAAAACTACATGATCGATATGAGCAGTTTGAGCAGGCCAAGAGGCAGAAGAGGATACAAGTTTTGAATCACCTTCCTGAGCAACAATTCAACCTTGGCCGCGCTAAACCGCAAGCCAAGAAATTACCAGTAAAGAATTGTTTGCAAAAGAGGGTTTGCTTAGTAGGCTTGTTAGAGCCTAAGTTGAATGTGTTTATTTACACTCAAAGTTGTATATGTGAATTAATTCATGACTTGTATTCATTGTTTGAGTTGCAATGGACTTGCTCTGTCCTTGGCACTCTATTTTGATTAGTGGAGAACGTGTTTTTTTGACAAAAAATCTTCTTGCTTCATTTGCTACTACAATACATTCAAGTTAGTTGTGTTTATGATTGTTGGTGTGTTACAAATACATATCAGAAGCCCAAATTATAATAACTACTCAGTTCTCTAACAATACTCTATGATCAAGTGTAAATTAAAAATAAAAAGAAATCCATTTTCGCCATGGAAATTGACCATAGCCTATTGAATAGAAATTACAATCATTTCACCATATATATAGCCTCCTGAATACAACTAAATATAGATAAATGATTTGGGTATCAGGATCCTCAGAGAACATTGAACAGGTACAAATCACACTTGAGGTAGTTACTGTTTGATTTAAACTGTTGAAACTACGTACATTAGAATGCAGGAACAGCCAGAAATGACGCAACAAATATAGAATTTTTAGATTAAGTCAGATGAATAGAACAAACTTGAGCATGGTGAGATGCATAATTGCTAGCGACATATATAAGCTTCATTTCCATCCACAAGAGCCAAATTGCACAAACAGATATGAGCCCAAATTCAAATCAAGTAAGTCACCACACAAATGGAAAGCTCTTGATTTCCCTGACAATTACAAACCCATTTTGACAACAGCTGCTAATACAATGACAAAAAAGTTCTCTAAATGGTCTCACATTCCAAATGTTTCTAGAGTTGATAAAGATTGGTAAAATACAATAACCAAAGTCACTGCTAGTCAAACACACATTCAAATTTTTGAATTTTTTTTTTTCTTTTTACATTTCTCTGTCTAGCAAATGGAGGGCCACGGGAATATGAAGTCTCTGCTGGTCATGTCTTCTTAAGAAGGTACCCCAAAATAATGCCAATCAAACCCACTATAACAACATATATAACTGCAATACCGCCACGGCTTGTGTTGGCCTCTCGCCTCAAAAGATCCTGTTAAGAAAATACCATTGATTAGTTACATCAATACAGGATTAAAGTAAATAGTAAATATCAAATTAATCATGGCCAAAATCAGTACCAATCCCCTTATTTTACGTGCAAAAGATTAAGGTATATACATAGATGGTGGAACTACTAACAATTGAACTGTATATCAGTAACAGCCGAAAATATAATAAGGACAACATTTGAGACAACAATATAACCAGAAGACTCGGCTTTTAATCATGTCCAGCTAGTGTTTCCAACATGTTATGTTGATCCTTTCTCATCATAAAGCTCATTCATGATCAACAGATTGATTCTAAAGGTGGTCTAGAATTTAACTTTTAATCATGGGAGGAGTTTTCCATGGTATATTTGAGTTGGTAAAATGCGAACCTAATCCCAATCTTAACCTGTACCGCCAAACCCGAACCTTCACCTCACAAGACCGAGCAGAGAAGCACTTATGAAGTCAAATGAAGTGGCGAGTGGGTGAAGAAAACTGAATGAAGATGAATCACCGGTATCTTTAAACGGTTTCAGTATACGGTACAAATCAGAACCATATGGCCATTCATACTGAAAAGTAAATTTTCTTTTACACTAAAAACCACAAGTATAGCAAAGCATCAATGGTACCACAGTTCTGTGATGATGACAACTTCACTAAAAGCATCATCGCTGATAGGCAGAGAAGATATACAGCTTAACTGTGTACAGTTGGGATCTTAGTATGAGTGATTGATTTCACATAATATCTAAATTGTCAGTGAAGTCTGACAGAACAGCTAGGGCAAAAGATGTAATTTTGGTGTGCATCAAAACTTCAAACACATCATCCTTTTACGAACACAACGCAGGCATAGAGAAGTTAGCAGTAGCTTTTACATACCAGAATGATGCCTTTCTAAAATTTAACACTCAATATCATTGAAAATTTGACTCGTTTTGACTTAAACCAACATTTCTCAGAGCACGACAATCCAGAAAACTTTTCATCGTTGCAAAATTTCATCCAACTTGATAATCGTTTGACCATTCATTATGGTGATTTACACGAACAGTTTCAGTTGAACATATTCGGTTTGTTCATTGATTTAATATAGTTTCGATAACTTAACGGTAACCAAATTAGATGAAATTGTGTAGAAATGATCTATACATTAGGTTCAAACATCTAAATGGTGGAGATGTGAAAATATGACCGAAAAATGTGTCAAAAAAGGAACTTCGCACGTTAATTTCAGAGCGAAGGTTCGCTCTGGATAGGGACTGATATATATATATATAGGATTTTTTTCAGGTGCGGACGTCCGCACCGACTGTTCACCGTGCGGATGCGGCGTTTCCGGCGAGGCGGCGACTGCGTATCCGGCGAGTGGGCTTTGCTCGCCCCGGCCCGGCGACCCCGTCTGTGCCGGCCCGAGGTCCATCGCCGGCCGGCAGCCGGCCGGAATCTGCAAATTTGCAGAAAAAAAATGACATACTGTTCATTTTTCTACAAATTTGCAGATTCCGGCCGGCTGCCGGCCGGCGATGGACCTCGGGCCGGCACAGACGGGGTCGCCGGGCCGGGGCGAGCAAAGCACACTCGCCGGATACGCCGTCGCCGGAAACGCCGAATCCGCACCGTGCGGACGTCCGTACCGGAGAAGGACTGTATATATATATATACATATATATATATATACATATATATATATACATATATATATATATATATACATATATACAGTCCTTTTATGCTACGGACGTCCGCACCCACTGTTCACGGTGCGGATGTCGCGTTTCCGGCAACCGGCACGGCGGCGACGGCGTATCCGGCCACTGGGCCGTGCTCGCACCACTCCGGCGACCCCGTCTGTGCCGGCCCGAGGTCCATCGCCGGCCGGAATCTGCAGAAATGCAGAAAACTGAACAAGTACTGTTCATTTTCTGCATTTCTGCAGATTCCGGCCGGCTGCCGGCCGGCGATGGACCTCGGGCCGGCACAGACGTGGTCGCCGGAGTGGTGCGAGCACGGCCCAGTGGCCGGATACGCCGTCGCCGTCTTCCCGGTCGCCGGAAACGCGACATCCGCACGGTGCGGACGTCCGTATCCGAAAACCTCTGTACATATATATATATATATATATAGACAATTGTTAATTTCAGAGAGAGTTAATAAACAATTGTTATATCTTGAAACAGTATCCCAGGCATATAGCTTCCTTTTGTCATCGCTGCTTGCTAGGCTTGCTAATGGATCTAAATTGAAATCTGTTTTTTTATTTAGCTCAGTAAGGAGAAACCATATTCCAAAAGAGAACAAACAAAGGAGAAAAAGAACGGAACTAGAAATGGATCTCCCATAAGCCCCCAATAATATCTATTTGAACTATGGACAAGCATTGTTACCAGTTCTTGTTGAAGCCTATTATTTTGTTGAATAGCAGAATTTTTCTGCTCAGTCAGACTCGCAATCAGACTCTTAGCCTGCAATTACAAACATTACTGACATAATTAAAATTCCAGCATAGAATTTACATAATCCCATACCATAGAAAAGTTTGCAATGCCAATGCTTGAACAAAAGGTGAATGCAATGAAGCATGAACATCCAAAATAGTTATAAGAAATTCAGAGCTACTCTAAACTCCAACTAAAAAAAAATTGTCCGGTTGAAATAATGCCCCAGCTCATTATAATGGTGGGAAAAGCACATTTGTCAAAGAAATTTTGGATGATTTAAAAGGCAAGGATTAAGAGTTAAGAGACAATGAAGTCCAATATTCCACAGAATTTACACCAATGGATTACAATTAAATAATTGTAAATATGGGGATAACATTTTTAGGCAGTGGGAACCTAATGAAAAAAGATGCCAGGAAGTCTGAAGAGCTATCACAACGAAATTTTTTAAATAACTTCACAAGATACAGCAAACACAGGGTTTTAGCAAACTCAGGTAAGCACAGTCTAGTCACCATTTGGACATAGAATACATTGGTCAGGTGCTCTAGGTCATTCAGATGCTTTGCCACGAGACGATAGAAACTTTTGTACTCAGAAACTGGGAGTTCCTTGAACTGTTCAAACTCTAAGGGATGGGTAAACCTGAATGGCTACTCACTTGGATAGGGTCAGAAGTCCAATGACCGTTGCAAAATGCTACAGTACTTTACATCTCATGCACCATGAATGTATTCATAAATGATTTATATCATGAAGCCATTTTATGAGTTATATTGTACAAACAGAATCATGGATTATGCATCATAAACAAACAATATTAGTAACCATAGTTTACTCAAAACACACTGCAAGTCACATCCATATAACTTCCCTTAATTTCAACATCCAATAAATCACATGGATTAAAATAAAATAGAAAAAGATACCTCGAAGTTATCTTGAGGTTCATGTCTCTCGCCAAAAGCTCTTGATGCCTAATATTACAGTATAGCAAGATGATCAATTAAAGTGAAAACTAAAATATGAATGTCAAATCAAAAGATTTATTTAATCTCTTTTGCAAGTCCATGAAGTACTCACAGCTTTGAACTCAGTATCATTTGAATTCCCATTGTCCACTGAAGCCCTGGGCGATGAACCTTCCTCAGAACCTTCTCGAACAGGAGATGGTGGCCTAGGCGGGTCAACATAGTTAACCTTCAACTTACACTCTTCGACATTATGCCCCGACTCCTTATTGAACTACACATCCACAAAAAACATATGTATATATCAGCTGCGAATACAATCTAACTTAATCTCAAAAACCAACACGAAAGACCAAATCTAACTACCATCTCTGGAGTGATATCCTTGGTAGTTGCCCCGGCGCTGGCTACTACACTCTGAAGAAGGAACTTGTCCTTGCATTGCATGTCCGACGGCTTCTCCTTCTGCGCTTGCATAGTCACTACTCTCACAGAACAAACCATGTTACTCTAGGAGATATCACATCACTAATTAAGTGAAAAATTCGCAACGAAAAACATAACTAATCAAGCTTTGAAATATGGTGTCTGTACCTATAACATCACATGTGGACCTTGGCAACACAACCCCAGTGTTGGGTCTAACACAGTACTTTTTGGGATTTGTTGTCTTCACCTAGGAAAACAAAAGCATCCAAGTTCAATCAAGATTTCAAACATCCAATGACCAAAGTTCAGGAAACATCGTAAGAATTAGCAGAAACTAATGAAGCGGAAAACCGGGGTTACCTTAAAAGCCACATAGTCATCGGTCTTGTTGGAGAGTTGCAGAGAGCACGCGATCTGCTTCTTCAGTTCAACTTTAGTTATCAAAAAGACAATAAAGGAAGTGAAATCAGAAACAGTGGAAACATAGTAAAAACAATAACACACGGATCTGAAAGTAACAAGAGTTGAAGAGGTGTGAGTTTGAAGAATAACTCACAAGGGAATTGGAGCTCTTGGGGTTCGATGTTGAGGAGCTCGCCGGTGCTCATGTTGGAAGCGATCGGAGTGAGGAGTGGTTTTCCGGCTGAGATTGGCGGTTTTCCGGCGGGATTCGAATGATTAGATGCAGAGCAGTAGCAACTAGCAAGTAGCAACAGCAGCAGGAACAACGTGGGACTCTGTTTCTCGTGTCTCTTCTCTCCTCTTTCTCTCGGGTTTACCGGTTCGTCCGGTTCTGATCAAGCGGTTCCTGATTTTTATTTATATTTTATCTCTTTTTTGGAGAAAGAAAAGAAGTTTAATAGTATCTGGATATGGAAAAACATGAGTTGTCATAGTTTTTCTTTATGGAGGAAAATAGTTTATTACAAACTGATCTCACAGTAATCACAGTTGTCCAAAAAAAAAAAAAAAAAATCACAGTAATCACAGGGAGACTACTACAGTACCAACAACAACAAATATATTGATCACTAAAGTTAAAGTAGATACTCTTATTCGATTGAGAAAACGATGACATGTCAAACAAATTTAATAACGATGACAAAACTAAATTGACCAAAACATTTTATTTTCTCAAAGAAGTGACCAAAAGATTTAGCAATAGTTCAATACCATCTGATTTAGTGGCATAAGTCTCTCACTCGTCAAATAAACATCGTGAGTCGAACTCACAATAGACTGATTATAGCATATGCTAGTTGTTTATTTGATCAAAAGAATGAAAAAATTGGCGACAATACAATCGGTAATGACTAGAACACCAGAATAATTATCGAGTCAATGATCACAAAAGATATCTCAGCCTTTTAGGTGGAATAATATCATTCAAGCACCCACGTACCAAAATCCATAAACACAACCCTAACTCGAAAGAGAATATGTAGTATTGTCGAGTAGTTTGACATCTTTTTGGAGAGGTGTAACGAAAATTGAGAACCCACACAAGAAACCATTTGCTCATGCATGAAGCCAGGTGGACAAACAACTCCAGTTGCTTCAGGCTCTTGAACGTCAGCAGTTGGGGCACTGCTGATAGGCCTGGCAATTGGGCGGTAATGGACGGGTAATGGACGGGTTGTAACGGGTTGCGGTTTTAACGGGTTCAACTCGTTATAACCCATTAAGATAGTGGGTTATAACGGGTTGAATTTGTTGGGTTTGCGGGTTACCCGTTGGAACCCGCTAAGACCCGCTAAGGTTTTTTAAAAAAAATTTAATTATATATATATATATTCTGTTTTAAATTTTTAATGCCACAATTCTCATATCAAATCATATTTAATGTCAAACTAAAAATAACACATTTTACTTCATCATTGTCAAAACGAGTTAAATATAAAGTCATATCATTACATAAAACTAAAATATACAAAGATCTTCAATCGGTTTGGCTTTGTCCATCCAATCTCAAGTCCAACACATTTTCAGTGAGGTATTCCAAATCTGACCGATCTTGATCTAATATATAAAAAAGAGAAAAGTTGGTCAAATTAAAATGAAATGAATGTTCGCGAGATAAAAAAACACAAAATTAATACAATTGCCCAAGTGATAGAGAATTTACATTTCTTACCGAATATCCAATCACGAGCATTTGGTAGGAATGGTAGCCAACGCCGGCGCCGGAGCCGGTCTCTATCTGCGAGGATTTGGTAGAGAAGTTTCTTTGTGTTTAATTGCGAAAGAAAGAAGTGAGAAACTGAGAATGATAGACCGAGAGAGTTGGTTTCGGAACAGCCGAATAGGGTTATTAGGGTTTTTTTTTTCTCTTAGCGGGTTAGATGGGTTCCATTGGACAACCCATTACCGTCCAAAAGTTAGCGAGTTATTAGCGGGTCGCTAACCCATTAGTATACAAATTTAGTAGGGCGGTAATGGACGGATTTTAAGCTGGCGGTTAGTGGGCGGTTAACGGGTTATGGGTTAAATTGCCAGGCCTAACTGCTGACACCTCCTATACATATTGATCAAGTCATCAACGTCACAAGTACAAGAACTATGCGATGCCATCAAACGAATGCGCACTCGTCCTTCACTCTCACCCTAACAAGAATAAATGTGCATTAGGAAAATTTGAATTTTTTATATAATTTCATCCCTCGTATGAATGAACATAATTTTGCTAGCTGTGCAGCTTTGATGGGCGAAACATAAGAAATGAACTGCATAGAGTCCAGATGAGGCAAGATTGATGGCAGTGATCATATTTCCCAACCCTTCACCTTATGTTCTTTTAAACTAAAACAGAAAGTGATGGACCAATAACAATTAGTCCTCAAGCTCAAGCTTTCTAGTTGTAGGCAGATACAGAACAATCGTCGGAAGAAAACTTCGTCTACCAACACCAAGATCAAGTAGACAGTCGAGGGCTTAGAACGCAGGTTTGCTGACGCTAATGCATTAAAGTTTATGCTCTCAATTCTGAAATAAACTGGTAATCTGGTATATAAGGAAAAACATAACCGTCATAGTACGACTACTCATCCTCAAAGTAGTCACAGTCCAGTTCAAGTGCTATAACTCCCATTCATCAAGTTTAGAACTCCATTCCTTCCTACAATCGAAAGAACACTTTGAAAGAGTCTTTACCTCTTACCAACGTATTTGCATGTCTTGCAAAGACTTGCCTTTGATCATGGCCTTTGTTCATAACTGTCAAGGCCTGCAAGAACAGCACCCTTGGTTGTGCAATTGTGCTTCCAAAAATATTTGGATTGTCAACGGCTGCACCTTGTTAATATTGCATGATTTGCATCCAACCAGAAGACGTGGCTCAGTATCAGCTGCATCGATCTTTCATGGCTACCCTTGAGAGTATGGATGAAATTATAATCACATGTGCTAAATGGACCAGGCTATGAGAGGATAAATACATAGTTGCATGGAGCAGGCTATGAGAGGATAAATACATAGTTGCATACAACTATAGATAAAAATAAAAAAATAACTCACAATGATAACCTGCTCAAAAGTTTGTTTGAAATTGGAGTCTGCACAAAGATATCCCTCTCTATAATCATATTCAATCTATTTTTCCTCAAATGGTAGTTCTACTCTTGTTAATGAGGCATCATGATTGGATCACATATAAAAAACAGATTACTGTAATATATAACACAATATGACACCTCTTTTCGGTATGTTCCTAGATAGTTCAGAGATATGTTATTAATGTACATTGATAACTTACGCAAACAATAGGGTTATTAAACCACATAATTCTTCACCTATATAAACAAGCAATATTCGAAGCCACAAAAGTACTAGTTATTACCAGGAGGGGACGGTTGTTGACGATATCGACTAGCGAAGCCTGCAAACCAAGCAACCCTCATCAACTGCATACCAAGAATCAGAACCCACCAAGACACCAGTCCTCTAATTGTATGCATCATCCAAGCTGGTGCCATGATTTCAGTTCCAAGCTTCAATCCTCTCATCAGCTGCAACAAACGGTAACCCTCATAAACAATGGGGGTTACCAGCCAAACTGGTGACTGCCAATGCCAAGTCAGCATCTCAGTCAGAATCTGTACTGCAATAAGCAGAAGATAGGGACCCAATAGAACTGCAAATGAGATGGGAGGCAACTGAGGTTGGAGGAAACCCCGCTGGGATCCAAAAGCCATCATTAGGGGAATGATGAATCCAGTCACAGTTGCAACTATATTCCAAAACTTGTAGCTAAAGGGAGGCTTGCTTCTACAGGCTTGTGTTGAACTTTTAGGCCGGGCTATCGAATCAGCCATGAGGAGAAAAAGGGTTGCACCAAGATTAAAAATGCAATCGAGTCCGACCAAAGAAAATAAGCTTGCTATGTTGGGGCCAAGAAATATGGAAGATATTGGTAGCCACAGTGTTGGCAACATGCCAGTGAGGAGGAGAAGAGAAGGGCCGAGAAGCCACATCGGCCATTTGAGGACCTGAAGTTCTGTTCCTGTCTGATCACTTGCACCATTAAGCTTTTCACTGTCGGTACCTGGTGCTTGAGCAGTGCTAGCAGAGGAAAGGTTGTCAAATATGTTAGAGGTTTTATTCAAAAAGTTATCAGTGGCACTGTCCGTGGGGGCGTATGTGTCAGAAGAAGGATCCCAGGATGACAGTTTTGTGCAGCAAACAAGGGGACTATTTATCTGAATCCGAAGAAAACTGTGTAAATGTACTGAGTTCGAGCTTTTAAACAAGTTCTGGGATCGGAAATGGAGTCTGGGAACAGTATTGGTAGACACCATGAACGGCGCTCGAGCTAAAGATGCCATTCTATGGTTCATTGTTGAATATAACAACTTTGAGCAAGGCCTACGCTTAGCACTCTGAAACAAGTAAACCAACAAATTTATAATTCATAGGAAAAGAAATAGTAGAAAAACAAGACTAGCAAAGGAAAGCCAAAAGTGAAAAGATAATGGCCCCTGATATGATTACTCCTCGCAGGTAAAGAGAGCAACCAAAAATCTATAAATTTCAGACAGCATTGAGAAGTAAGTAGTCATATAATGTTAACCTAATTTTAAACAAGAAATATCTTTAAATAGCTCAAAAGGGAAGCTCTACCTCAACTTCACAATCTCATCTAAATTTGGGATGCAAGATTTATAACAAAAGACTACTTTCATCCTTGGATCACCGAAATGCGCCTTCTAGTATGGCAACTGAACCCTGGAACCTAATTCACTACACTGGCTATTCCGTAAGAACTCTAAAGCCCTTTTGGTGATGTAAACTAACAAAATTCCAAAGCACCAAACATTTTTCAAAATCAAGTTCATCGGGTTCAACCTTTACTAAAGGCCATCAGATTTCATTCAACAGAGAATCACAACATCTCATAATATATACTCAGGAACAATACACAATAATTTTGAATAAAAATTAAACCCCTGTTCCTATTGCCAATTAACTTGTCGTTTTTTCTTTTTCATTTACCAGCCAGAAATTAGAACAAGAAGCTAAAAAGTAAAAATAAATAAATGAAAAATATAAGAAGACAGAGAAAAAACAGAGCGGTGAGGAATTGGGTTTACCTAGTTCTTTTTGTTGTTGTTGAGTGAATCTGAGAATGGTCGCCGACAGTTGAGGTTGTGTTTCTGAAATTTTTAGAGAAGAGATATTTGGGTGACGGCTGAGGCACTGACCGGGTATCAATCAATCAACATATATGGCGGGTTTATTTCGCATTTGGGCCCCTCTGGCTGTACGGTATCACTTGTCTGATATTTTTTATTATTATTTTCAACAACAAAAATTACTGATTAACCCAGTATTATTTGGTCTTGTAAGTGAATGATATAAGGATTTTCGATTTGATCAATTCTAATATAGAGTTTGATCATCATATTGTGTTGTAAAAACATGCACAATTGGATCACCAAATTATAAGGTACGATGGTAAAAGAGCTTTTTTTTTTTTTTTTTTTTTAAGAGATCATTCATTCAATCATTCAAATAAGGGTCGCGCATACTAAAGTGATCATTATA
This sequence comes from Potentilla sterilis, assembly GCA_963682095.1. Classification (NCBI taxonomy): domain Eukaryota; kingdom Viridiplantae; phylum Streptophyta; class Magnoliopsida; order Rosales; family Rosaceae; genus Potentilla; species Potentilla sterilis. Next base: position 39,359,005 of record OY821763.1, on the reverse strand, counting down.
TATCCACCCGCTATCACCTATTTTCAGAATAATACAAGGCTTCATGGTACACCAGAATACCAAAGTAATACATAGGCTAAACCATCTATTCGGAAGCTTTAGCACATCAAGGAAAGAAAGCCTAACTCCAAAAAATATCGTGGATAATAGGCATAAAGTTCAACAAAACTAGAAACAAAAACAAATTAAATTCCCCATGTTCAAAGTCGGGCATGGAGGTGCAAAGCTAGAGACGAAAAAAAACATTTAAACTGTTTCCTTGCCCTTAGAGGAAGGGCTAGGAGGTGCTCCACTATAAAGGTAGGATAAGACATCAGCAGCAGGGATTTTCTTTGACAGAGAAGGGTTCTTGTTTCGAGATCCCTGAGGTCGACCAGGTTTTCTTTTTTTGATGACATGCTCAGCTGTGCTTAGCGCTGTAGTATTTTCCTTGCGAATTAGGGTTCCCCCCTGTGACTCTATCAGGCCAAGCGATTTAGCAGTAAATTGCTCAGAAAACATTGGCATTTTTTGCCTTTTAAGCATCAGTTCGAGCTTTCCAAGCCTTTTCATCCATGGCCACAAAATTACCTGCTACCATAGCCACGGTTTTGATCCACTTCGGTCGCTCAAACCTTGGAGGCATGTTGGAGAGATGAACCCAGAAAAACAGTTCATCCTTTTGGACTTTGTGAATGTCTTGAACCTCGTCATAATCGCGAAAGACAATCGGAGCTTTGCCATAGTACCGCAGTCCACCAAGTAGGATTTTCTTGGCATCGCATAACATATTAAAAGCAAAAAGGAACCTCACCTTCGTGCGTTCTTGAACTTGGAAGGAATCTTCAAGTCTCTAGATACGCTTAAAGTGGGATCTAAGATCAGTTGCAGTGATAGGCTTGCGGGTTAGGGGACGTGCAAGGAGGAAAAATTGGCTTCCTTCCTCCACAACGTTGTCTTCTTCATCATGGAAGACAGACAAGTCCACTACATCCTTGCCCGCAATGGCTAGGGACTGAGCGAAACTACGGGTAACATCATCAAGATTTGACATCTGAGAGGTGATGGGATTGGGGATTCGGTGAGAATACGCAAGAAACCACATGGTGGTGGGATAGACTAGAAGGCTTCTACTTGGGAGCACACGGGGGAGGCTCTAGGGTTTTGCAGTCCAAACTCAATCGTAAAAGAGCTCATTTACTGAAGGAACGAACTTAAAAATTATTAAATATTAGAAAATCGAAGTCATTTACCGTATTACATACAAGTGGTATATCATTTAAAAGTACTAACAATATATCAAACGAATAAATACTCATTATAAAAATGTCAAAAACTCGTTAATGTTGTGATCACCCAAGTGCGTCCAAATCAACCAAGCTGCCTAATTTCGAATCCTCCCAAAGCCTAGGGAAGACCTAAACATCTCCAAAGCTAAGAGAGTTTGGTCTAGTTTATATATACCTCCACCTTTCATAAGTTCATTATTGAGAAAAACACAGCACACCGAATTCTCTGATGTTTATTTCTTCTTTCTTGTTGATGGCAGTCTCGATCTCTTTAGTATTTCTTATGAGAGGCAAGTACGATGATCAGATGAGAAACTGGTAGGGTGGAAGTAGCTCAACCTTACTTTATTGACCTTGTGTAGAAAAATCTCTGTGCCTCTCAGATTCCCAATTGTACGTATTAAGCATCTCCTACCCTGCCTTAATCGATCATATGGAATTTTTCGGTTTTTTTTCCACAGATTTGTTACTTGTTAGATGGGGTGTTAAACAGTAACCCAACATGTCAAAATCTTTAGCTAATGATATGTTGACCTATGAGGCTATGATCCTCTGATCAACTCTAGCAAATTCTTTACCAATATTACAGTAAGTCTGATCTTAAAGAACAACAATACTAATCATCTACACACAGAACTCTTATCCATGCTACCTAGTACCATATACTATAAGATACATGACAGTGGTTTGTAGCTTGTTCTTTGAAACGTATACATAAGAATCGTGTGATCATTTTACAGTTCCTGTGTTCTCTTGTATATATAAAACTTTCTCCAGTCTGTCCGTTTAACTCTAACTAGTAGCTCTTTCACTAGACTATTGCAATGGGAGGGTTGAGTTGGACTAACTGGATGAGATCCGAGTCTGTAGGCAAGTTGATTGGTGGTAGAGAATACGGACTGTAAGTAGAGCTTCCTCTTCTGATTTCTTGCATTGTCAATAGAGCTGCAACTGTGTTTCTAAATATTCCTTCCCCGGCAACTGTTATTGCTTCTTTCACTTCTCTTTTCCTCTCCTCTTCCCCCTCCACCAGGAACACTGCGTCGATGGTGCCTTCACATTCCTTCACAAGCTTTGAGATAAGATCAGTAGTGAAGAAGGGCTGCTCTAGTATTTTTTGGATGAATGGCAAGCGCAGCAGAGCTCCTGTTCTCTTGTCATACTTCTTCAGTATTTTGGCCAATCCTACACAAATCAAAAGCTGTTTTTAAGCATACTTATCATTCATGGTTTCTCACATTGTGGTAATCAATGCTTCAGAAGGCTTGTATTTGGATAAACTAAGGCTCTTCCAAGATCAATCAATTTTCACTCATAACAAAGTTCAAGTTAGTTACCACCTTAAATTCTTGTTCATGTCATTTGAGAGTGTTGAGTGACACGTGATGGCTATTTGATGTCACAACCCAGTTGCTGGACAAAATGCTTTTCTTTTAGATATATTGTTCTATCGCTCAACACCGTCACATGACAAAAACCAGTCTCGCTATAGTATTTTGTTATGACTTGATATCATTTATTTTACTTTAAACAGAGTCGCACGAGATGAAGCAGTACAACAATTCATCAATCAACGATTAGCAAGTTACTAGCTGTTCGTGGATGATTGATGTTTGTCGTTAGATACTGTTTATCATTTGATATGGAAGTAGATCAAGACTTGCATAAAAGTTTGAAGGGTAGGGAATGAAATCAGTGACACTAGCTACGAACTATAAGGTAACTTCTTGAAATTTTGTTGTAAAATATTGAAGTGAGCTATCTAGCTAGCCTCATGAAACATGGCCAAGGAATACTACTACCTGTGTAATTGATATTGCTGTAGTTGACCAAGAGCACCATTTCACCGTGGAAATCAACAATGTCTTTTCTAAGTTTTCCGACCTCATCTTGATATATAGACTCTGAAGGCTGAGTACCATTTGCTCCCCATGTATCAGTTACCTTTGCCATTCTCTGCTGCATTTCCTTCATTCACAGAATATAAGTCGCAGTCAGATTTTACTGTATGCAAATAATATGCATCCCCAACTTTTCCTGAAGCTTGTAGGATTGACCTTTTTTTCTTTTCGCTAGCTTTGCGATCTTAATTTATGCATGATTGGTTCTCAGATGTTTTTTTTTGGGTTCAAACAGCTTTTACACAAACAATTTTTCAATCATGAAATGTTCCTGCTGCTGTCTAAGATTCTATTTTGATGTTTACACAAGAAAGAAACAATCTGTTTTATGCACAAGGATGAGGAAGAAAGATATATATGTCTGAACTTTTTTCTAAAGTCTCCAACACATTTATAAGTACATGAAACTTTGATCTATAAGCAAACTGAAATAATCAACCTTCGTGGTCTACCGAGTCAACTCTAACAAAAACCAGGAAATGAAAATCAAACTGAGTGGCCAAAAAGAACAAATAATATTGTTGGTCTATTCAATCTCGAAAGAACCTTAACTATACAATACACTAACCTTAACAAATAATATTGTTGGTTTATTCTTTTTTGGGACTGTCATTGTAACGTGATCAAGCTAAGAGTAGAAAACACTAACCTTATTCCGGATAATGAAGTCCTCCTCCTGCTCCATGAAGAAGGCATTGAACTTGTCGATCTCATTGTTCAACAGGTACACAAACTCCGCGTCCGCCTTCCCGGATTTCCCATTCAACACCGCCGGAGCCGAAGAAATCAGCTTCACAAGCTTCTTCAAATCCTTGTATGAAAGAAACTTGTCACGCCAGCTCGGCAACGTCTCCTGCATTTGGTGCTTCAGCCTCTTCCCGAACTTCATCTAGTACAGTTTCCCGAAACCCAAGAATTAATTAGAGTGAGAGGAAAATTGAAGGGGTTTGGTGATGATGGTAGTGAGCAGGGAGAAGAAGTGTGGGGAGGGTGCAGGTTTTATTAGGGAAGAAGATCGAGGGGTAGAATATTAGGGAGCATATGCTTGGCGTGACGAAGTGGGTGTTGGAAAAGCTATAAATGAGTCGTCTAACTTAGAAAGAGATTGTTAGGCATATTCGGTTACTGTGTGGAGTCATGGTACTTGTTTGTCAATTGTCACCGACGGACTATTGACTCCATGGTTTGTGCCATAATATGCTGCTCGTGTTGTGATTATTCGAAGCTAAAAAAAGCATAAAGAGAAAGAGTCGGACTACCTAGCTCACCTGCCCTGTGTAAAATGATCATGTCCGTTATTACAGCGGGTTATTAATGGTAAATTTGATATGTTTACATACCACGTTCAGTGATAGAGTAGGAGAAATTCTTAAGTTGTCGTGTCGGGTCATTGATATGAAAGATCAATGAGCTAACGATGATCGGGATAAATCAAATCGGCGGCGATATAGTTCCCGACTTCTCGGCAGCAAAGGGATGGTGGGGCGCTTTTATATTATTATGTGGAAAATGGCGTAGGACTGTAGGAGGGAAGGGTATGATTCTGAGGAATCTACTACGGATCCATCACGATCGTGTGTGGAAAAGGAAATACTGAGTATTGTAGAAATGTGACTTTCAAGAAAGTGTGAGAAGTGACCAACGAATATACTGTAACTGTGCCTTTTGAATCATGGTCATTTTTCATGGTCGACTTTGACTATGTCCACGTGGTCAAGTTTGGGGTGAAAGGAGAACGGTTTACCTCTCAAGTTTACTTGTATTTAATTACCATATGCCTACCGAGTCGATTTATTGTGTCAACGCATCGATCTTCCTAATATATATTAGCTTCGTACTTCTGCGATACACGTCTTATTAGTAAATAAAATAAAAAAAATTTGTTTGTCAAACACCTTATTTAATTTAGTTTTATGTTTTTTCATATTGCATAATCTTTTTATATAAGTATGTTTTCACTACTACAAAAAACTCAATACACAACACAAATTAGACAACACTTTGAAAGTTACATGTTGTGTGAATCATTGAACTGTTTCAGACGACCTAAAGTGAATAATTTGTGTTGTATGATGGTACACATTTTTCATATTCTGAAAAAAAAAATTCCAGATTTTGTCACACAACTCTGAGACACATTTTCTGTTGTATGATTAATGAAAATCTTGGTGGCAGAATTCCCTCCGACATTGAAACTCAAATTTGGACAAGGTCTAGATGGACAGACAACATAGTTATTTTTTTGTGTTGTGTGATAATGTCACATCCTGCATTAGGTGTCACCAAGTGCAAAGTGACAAATACTTGTACAACAGAATATCGTAGTTTTGTTGTATGAGTTGGTTTGCTTGTCATTGCCCAATTTTCATTTTGGCTCCAATGGCAGAGGTAGCATTTCTGAAAGCGGGAAAGTTGCCTCCATGGTTTTTTGGTTTTGAAAAACATACATGTGCTACAATTCTCACAACAGTGTATTTTGATTCTGTTGTGCAATTGTTTTGCTGCTTCTACAAGAACACTCTTATGGAATACCTAGTATAAAGCAAAGTAAGTTGGTATAACTGTTTAAAAGTGTTTAGTTGTGTGAATGTAAACCTAATAAGGTCATGCCAAACTTGCCAAATTTTAGGGGAGCGGCAAATTTCCCTCTTCTCCAAAACATGCCAAATGAGCCATTAATATTTTTTTTTTCTGTTGTGTCTGAAAGTTAGGTAAATTTGTAAGACGCATTCAATTGAACTATTCTCGGGTTCTCTCTCCTTACAAACTGTTTTCTCACACTCTTCTCTTGGAAACGAAACCAAACACAAGCCGCACTCACCCACAGTTCTCTTACAAACCCACAGCTCTTTCTCATCATTAAACCTTCGATCTCTCTAGTCTCACAGCTCTTTCTCATCATTAAACCTTCGATCTCTCTCGTCTCAAACACAGCACTCGAAAACGGTAAGCCTTAAATTCGATTCTCTCATCCCACAGCTCTCTTCCTCGAATTTCTTCGATTTGAAGACACCCATTTCAGTTTTCTCTTCGATTTTGTAGGATTTCGCAAACCCTAACCCCTATTCTGTTTTGTTGGTGCATGTTCATTGTTGGTTTGAATTTGTTGGTGAATGCTTCAAAGACTTGTGGTTTTCTTCGATTTCAAAACGGTAAGCCCTAAATTAGATTATGTCTTCCTCTTTTTCTCGATTCTGTTATGTTTCTCTTCGACTTCAAAACACCCAATTCATTTTTCTCTTCAATTGATTCAATTTCACAAACCCTAACCCCTCTTCTGTTTTGTTGGTTTGGAATTGTTGGTGAATGCTTCAGTTGTTTACTGTTGCTATTCAAAATTTTTTACAGATTTTTAACAAGTGAGTTTATTGTTTGTTGCAGTTCTTGCATGCGCACTTGCTGTAGAGGTGCTTGAATAATACTGAGGTATATTGTTTCAGAAATATGTAGAATCTTAATTGTTGGTATATACTGAGGTATATATACTGTTGGGATTTGGTGCGTGCAGGGATATAGCTGTTTTGTTTGTATATTTGTTGTTAATGGTTGAATTTGGTGATTCTTAATATATTGTTGGTTGTTACATTGTTGGAATTTGGTGCGTGCAGGGATATAGTTAACAATATTGAATAACTTAATTTTGTTTGGAGGCATATTGATGCGTTTTTTTGGTGCGTGTTTTAATTGTTTTGTCAATAGATGGGTAGGTCATGGCTAAATGCTGATAGGAGATCTACTAAGTATATTTTGGGTGTTAAAGAGTTCATTGAATTTGCTTTGAGAAATTGTAGAGATCCACGAAATATTTTATGTCCTTGCACAAGGTGCGGAAATGACAACAGTTTTTCAGCCAGAGTAGTTAGGGATCATTTATTTGTCAATGGGATTGACACATCTTATAATATTTGGACTGACCATGGGGAGGTAGCAGCAGATTTAGAGACTGAAGAGTCTTTTAATGGCAGCAACAGAGATTCTGATGAATCTGTGGGGGGTCCCTTTGGGATAGAAATAGACAGTGACGTAGACATTGATTTTGAAGGGGATGAGGAACTCTCAGATGATTGCAATGAGTTCCAAAAGTTTGTAGGCGATGCCAACAAACCACTGTACCCCGGTTGTAAGTCTTACACTAAGTTGAATGCACTTGTACGACTTTACAACCTTAAAGCGAAGCACGGAATGAGTGATGTCGCTTTTGGAGAGTGGTTGGCTGTATTGGGGGATTTTCTGCCAGAAGGGAATGAGATTCCTGCCTCTTGCTATGATGCAAAGAAGGCACTAAGTGCATTAGGAATGGAGTACAAGAAGATTCACGCTTGCCCCAACGATTGTATCTTGTACAGAAAGGACTATGCTGATGAAGATGAATGTCCTACATGTCATGCTTCACGGTGGAAGCTAGGGAGAAACTCCAATCCTAGGGAAGGTGTGGCTGCAAAATTACTATGGTACTTTCCCCTCATTCCAAGGTTCATTAAGATGTTCCGGTCAAGTGAAACTTGTAAGAGTTTAACTTGGCATGCCACTGACAGAAAAAAAGATGGCTTTATGCGGCATCCGGCAGATGCAGCCACCTGGAAGTTAGTTGATGAGAAATGGCCGGAGTTTGGTGCAGATCCTAGAAACCTTAGACTTGCCTTGTCCTCAGATGGATTTAATCCACACAGCTCATTAAGTAGCAAGTATAGCTGCTGGCCTGTTATTCTTGTTATATACAACCTGCCTCCTTGGCTTATAATGAAGAGGAAGCACATGATGCTAACACTACTAATATCGGGGCCGAAACAACCGGGAAACAACATTGATGTCTACTTACAACCTTTGATTGATGACTTGAAGCTGTTGTGGGAAGGGGTTAGTGGAGTGTACGATGCAAGGCAAAACCAGTCCTTCACACTTAGGGCTTCTTTATTCTGCACAATCAACGATTTTCCAGCCTATGGGAACCTTTCTGGGAGTATAGTAAAAGGGTATAATGCTTGCCCTATCTGCCTTGAAAACACTAAACCTAAGAGGCTAGTCAATGGAGGGAAAATGGCATACATTGGGCACCGTAGGTTTCTGCCCAGAATTCACCCTTATCGAAGGCAAAAGGCTGCTTTCAACAACCGAACAGAGCATTCTGTTGCTCCAGTTCCTTTAACTGGTGAGCAAGTATTACATAGGCAGGAAACAGAAGTTCCAAAGTTTAAATTTGGAAAAAAAAACTCCCCCTCCTCCTTATAAGGGTGCGGAGGATGAACGTAGGCCTTGCTGGAAGAAAATTTCTATTTTTTTTCCAGCTTGAGTACTGGAAGTTTCTCCTTGTCCGACATTGCCTTGATGTCATGCATATCGAGAAAAATGTTGTAGATAGTCTTATTGGAACATTATTGAATATTCCAAGGAAAAACAAAAGATGGTGTGAATACTCGCTTAGATCTGGTGGAAATGGGTATTAGATCAGGGTTGCATCCTAATCTGGAAGGTCCCAAGAAGGAGCGCTTGCCGTTAGCAAGCTGGAATCTGAAGGCTGCTGAGAAGAGATGCATGTGCGGGTCGTTTTTTGGTATGAAAGTTCCAGAAGACTATTCTTCCAATATCTCAAGTTTGGTTTCCATGGCTGATTTAAGTCTCAGTGGACTTAAATCCCATGATTGTCACGCCTTAATGCAACAACTCCTCCCTATTGCCATTCGAGGAGTGCTTGAAAAGCCAGTTAGAGTTGCTGTGATAAGATTGTGTTTTTTCTTTAATGAAATCTGCAGCAAGACTATTGATGTGTCAAGGTTACCGAAAATTCAGAGTGACCTCGTTGAAACATTGTGTGAGCTGGAAAAGTACTTTCCGCCATCATTTTTCGACATCATGGTTCATCTAACAGTCCACCTAGTTAGAGAGGTGGAGTTATGTGGACCAGTTTGCTTTCGATGGATGTATCCGTTTGAGAGGTACATGAAGATTTGTAAGGGATACGTTCGAAACAGAAATCGGCCTGAAGGATGCATTGCCGAGTGTTATATCACAGAAGAGGCAGTTGAGTTTTTAGCTGAACTGTTCTGCAAGGATAGGACTGTTGGAATCCCATCTCCTCTGAATACTTCAGACAGACCTACATCAGGTGCTACTGTTGTAAGTGTTTATGGCAAGCTATATGATCAAGCTCACCTTTGTGTACTTCAAAATACGGATGAGTTCAGAGACTACTTTAAGTAAGTACTATCCCTTTATTTATTTTTTGTGACTTCTGTTACTATTTTTTTGTTAAGTAAGCACCAATATACTTATTGCCCCTGTTTTGTTGGTAATTGCAGTGAGCATTGGGAGCTTTTGAAGATGGAGTTCCCAAGATTTGCAAGGGATGAAAAGTGGCTGACTGACAAGTAAAACAAGACATTTGCTGAGTGGGTGAAAGAGAGGGTAAGGTCTAAACACTCATGATCTGTGAAGAATTAAACTAGTCATGTTGTTAAGTTATACATTAATAGTTAATAATGATAATAAATGTTCTTGTATCGCAGGTTGCTACCCAACTGAGTGAACCAGGTCATAACATCCCAGAAATTGTGAGATGGCTTTCAGATAAGCCAAGTAATGAAGTGCCAAAGTTCAGTGGTTATAGAATTAGTGGAATTCAGTATAGCACGAAGGAGAAAGATGATATGCGATCGACACAAAATAGTGGTGTCTACTTGGTTGCTGAGACGCCACAAGTAGCTAGTGCTAGAGATAAAAGGATGGTTAGGGAGGACATGAGTTTCTATGGTGTCATTACTGAAATATGGGAGCTGAACTATGAGAAGTTTAAGTTCCCTATCTTTAAGTGTGATTGGGTAGATAGTGGGAAGGGTGGTGTTGTAGTAGATGAGCTTGGGTTCACATTGGTAAACTTGAGTAAGAAAGGTCATTGTAATGACACTTTCGTATTGGGAAGTTGTGTTGAGTCGATTTTCTATGTCGAAGACCCTGTGGATCCACAGTGGTCAATAGTCGTGAGACTCCCAACTAGAGATTACTGTAATTTTGAGATTGAAGACGTCCTTGGAGACACTGCAATTTCTCACCCGTCCATCACAACGACAATGCCGTCGATTGAGTTAAGTGGCAACTTAGCTGATGAGGAACAAGTGGGCTACCTGCGAGCTGGGGAGGAGGATATAGTCGTTGATGGACAATAGAGACAGCTCTATTTCTTATATATTAAGTTGTTTTTCTTTGTGTTTGTCATCCATAACTTATGTGCAATTGATATATTATGTTTTGAATGAAACTGTGCTTGTCTTTGATTAATCATTATTTGGTATTAAATCTATCATTGATCCTTGTTTGGTTGTATTGCTATATATCATTACTTGGTATAACCTTTGACTTAGCTTATTACAAATGTCTCTATTTATAAATCATGTAATTCAATGCCTAATGTTCCTCATATTTGTATGATAGATAATGACGCCATCTAAAGTTGCATCAAAGAAGGTTGCTGGTACGCCAAAGAAGGCTGCATCAAAGAAGAAAGCAAAAAAGTTGAAAACAAAGAAGACTACACCAATGAAGAGTACCTCAACAGCAGCTACTTTGTCCACTAGAAGGAAGAAGAAGAAATCAAAGGAGGCTGATGGACCAACCGGAGGTCTGAAGCTGCTAAAGCGAAATTGTGTCACAATGAAGAGGATTTCGAATCGCTCAAGCTTAAGACAGAAGAGAATTGTTCAATTCAAAAAAGGAACTCCATATGGGAAGGTGGCACAAGAAATGCAGTCCTATATTGGTGTGTTAGCACGCAAGAAGATACCAATTGTGAGGACTACTTGGAGAACTGCCAGCCCTAAAAACCCAGGAGGAGTCACAGCTGAGGAGAAGAACAAACTGTGGGAACGTATACAGGTAAACACTTTCTTTGTTTATCAATTATGTCATACATTATTGATATGGTTTTGATCCTACCACTTAAATGACATGAATTATGAACACAGGGAGCGTTTGTTATTGGAGAGGAATGCAAAAAAGTCGTATTGCAGTCAGCATCAACAAAATGGAGGGAATTCAAGTCCCGTCTTACAAGGTGGTACATTGTCCCTTACTTGGATGAGCCAGAATTGATGAAGTATCCCCCCCAAGATTATAAATTCATCAATCAAGATCATTGGACGCAGTTTGTCGCTGAGCGAACTAAGCCCTCATTTCTTGTAAGTTGTCCAGTGATGTTTAGATTAGGGGATAAGTTTTACAATATGTATTGGATTATGAGTATGTGTATTTTTTTTGTTTATCAGACTCTGCGTAACAGTCAACAAATGAAACGCAAGCTGAATAAGTATCCTCACCGACTGTCCCGCAAGGGTTACACTAGTTTGGAGGAAGAGTTGGTAAGTGGAGTGTTTATAATCTTCTTTACATTATATCAAAGCTGGAATCATGTGGTTCATTTAAAACTGCCTGTTAATCAAAAGAGGATTTCTGTAACCGGCTGACTTTTTCTTTGTATTTTATTTAGTTGAAGGCTGGAGACCTTAATGATGATGAGGAGGTTGAGAGGTTTTTTATGTGGATAGAAGCACGGAAGGCAAAGGACGACACTTTCAGGGATGACCAAACAAAGCAAAAGGCTGAGGAGATAGTGAGTACTATAAGCTAATGTTCATCATGTACATGTATTGCTATTTTTTTTATTTCTGACTTTATTTTTATGTAAATGTGACTAGATTCAGTTGAAGGAGAAGATTGATCGTGGAGAAGAAAGCATAAGTGGTTCCCTTGATATCTTAGAAAAGGCTTTGGGGACAAAGGAGCATGGTGGCAAAGTGCGAGGGGTTGGAGGTTTTGTCAATCCAACTACATACTTTCATTTGCCTAGGGTTAAAAAGGCTAGCATCCACGAGACGATTAAGATCAATGTGGATGCATATATAGCTGAGATTAAGGAGAGTATCCTAGCAGAGGCAAGGAAGCAGGCTATGGAAGAGTTTAAGGCTGAACTGAAGGCAAACCTGCAACAACCAGCTACACATGGAGGTGGGGGACAAGTAGCTAGTTGTCCTGGAGCACTAGAGAAGCAGGTGTCACCTATTTTCAGGCAAGGCAGCTGTTCACAGATGGCTAATCGACATGTCAATGATGGATTTGAAGTCCCTGAAGTACAAGCAGAAAAGGAAGTTATTGGGGAACTGAATGTGGAAGTCCCGAAAGAAATGGATGTGGAAGCTGGGAAGTTAGAAGGGAAAGGCGAGGCAAAAGGAAAGCTCAGTGATGAAGCAATTCGAAACTGTATTGAAGCAATGGATTACAAAGAAGTCGGTAAAAAGAAAATTCCAAAGAGGAAGGCGGCTGAAGCCAAAACTACTAGACAGAAAACAAAGGAAGTGCCGGAGGTAAAACAAAGGGAGGGGGCTGAAGCCAAAACTAAGGTAAAACATATTTTTGTGAATACTTAAGTTTAAAAATTATGTGTGCTGTTAATATTTTTGCATATTGTTTAGAATTTAAAAATTATTACTATGACATTTTGTAGGTAATAGCACCAGAGGAAGTGCCGGTCTTGTTGGCAGTAGGTTCGATTGATAACATCGTCGGAACAGGCACAGTACTGCAAGGTGACCCCAACCAACTTGTTCATGGCGTCCCATTAGGGGAGGGTAATGTGCGTGTTTCAGTATCAGTCCCAACGCAGGAGAACGCGAAAGTTCCATTTCCTGTGAGTGATGAAATAGTCACTGTCCGACAGGCCTGCGGGAGTTGGGTAGCATGGCCTGAAGAGCTTGTCATTTATACAGCTGTCTCACCAAGCGAGGTACGTATTAGGAGCCATTAGATTTAAATATATTGTATTTTGATTTTTACAGAAGTCAGATTACATGCTTAATTACTATGAGATTATGTACGTGTAGAAACCTCAAAAGAAGAGAAAGACAAATGGTCAAGACTTTGGAGTTTCCCATAAAGTGTTTGACTCGAAGCTCTTGAGGGAAATAGCAGCAGGGTTACCAAATTCATTAAGTATGTTGTGCATGTGGGGTGAAGAAGGGTTAAAAAATGACAAGACTATCAACTTCGACATGGAGGCTGAAGTGTTTGGGCGGATACGGAAGACATATATATTTGGTGATGATGTGCACAGAATGGCAAGTATGAAAGAAGTAACTGGGAACTGCATAGTGATATATCAGAGGTGATATATGTATATATATATATATATATATATATAATGTTTTTTTATTTTCTTCTATTTATGAAATATGTAAACTCTGTACAGATGTGATTTTTTGGTTTCTGGTTTGAAATTGTTCTTCATCTTTGGGTTTTAGGTACCTCTATGATGTCCTAAAGAACTACCAAATGCTTGATATGTTTGCGTTTGTTGATCCGGTTATGGTCGGAGGAAACAAAGCATGTGGACCAACAAAGAGCAAGGTTGAACACTTGAGTGCCAGGCTGAAAGCCTCAAAACCAGGACAACTTTTAATGGTGCCTTATAATGCAGAGTAAGTAGTTTGATAACTGTGCTTTTACATTGGTAATACTGTTAGTATTAAGTTAATACATATTATGATATGTGGATTTGAACAATTTCTGGTAACTTTGTAGTGAACATTGGGTGCTTACTATCATTGATCCTGAAAATGAGAAGGTGTATTTCTTAGATCCTATTAGCAGGCGGTTGCCGCTGGGCTCATCTGAGTGGAAAACCGTTGTTAACAGGTAATTACTTATAAGCATAACATGCTTGAACTTTGATTTATGGAATGACACTTACTTTTGGTTCAGTTGTGAACTTATTGACTATTGTTTTGTTTTAGTGCTATGGCCAAATATAATGAATACATTGGCAGGACAAGTCTAAAAGTTGTTGACTGGAAACCGATTACGGTATGTATATGTTACTTTTGGTGGATTCTAGATTCTTGGCTAATATATGTACATTTCGATTATGTTACTTGTTTTGGGAGAGTGATTATTAATTGATTCACTGCTTTTAGGGTGTTCCCCACCAACCCAACACTATTGAGTGCGGCTATTATGTCATGCGGTTCATGCGAGATATCATAGAGGACAAGGACCAATCTATTTTTGTAACTAAGGTACAATCACTGCCTTCTGCTGCTTTTGTGTTTAATTGAATTGCTTGTATTAGGAATTTAGGATGCTGGTTCATTCCTAATAATTCTGTAATCACACAGTCTTAGGATCTCGATCCTTTCAGCTAGCTTTCTCATTGTATGCAATGTTCATGCATATTGATTACTTTGTTTTAACTAAATATGCATGTCAGAAAATCTGTCTACTAGATGTTGTTAACTACCATTTCAATTTTTTCACTCCCCTTTTATCTGTTTAATAGAGGGTTTGCTTGGTCATTTTTTTCTATTCTGGTATATGCACTTATTCTTGTGTTATGCTGCTGTTCTATCCCATAGGGGAGGGAACAGGTATTCACCTTGCATCTTTCTCCATAAGAGGGGGGGTTGAACTATCTGCCTTTATAATCTGGGGCTTTTGTGGAGTATGGCTATGTCTTTATTATTGGCTGGGAAGTTTACTGTTAGTTTTCAGCTGCTTTCAGCTGCTTTGTGTTTGAATGACTTCTGCTGCTTTGTGTTTGAATGACTTTTTGGGATAATGTTGACGTCTAATATTTTATACATTCGATTTCTTTTTCAGTGGGGCAGGAGAGACAATGGCCTACAGTACACACAAGATGAAATAGATGTGGTAAGGAATGAGTGGGCGAAGTTCATTGTGAGCAATTTGGTGTAGGAATGTTCATAGGGCTTCTGAAATGGGTTTGGCAGTGATGTTTATATGTGCTTATGTTTTATAAACTTATCGGTTTAAGCTAGCTAGGTATGTATGTATATATAGGACTAATGCTGGCAGATTTTGAACAATATCAGCTTGTGCCTTCATGGTTTCAGCTGAAATGCTAGCTAGGTACGTAGGATTATTGCTAGCAAATTTTGAACAATATCAGCTTGTGCCTTCATGGTTTCAGCTGAAATGCTAGCTAGGTACGTCGGGTTATTGCTAGCAAATTTTGAACAATATCAGCTTGTGCCTTTCATGGTTTCAGCTGAAATGCTAGTTAAGTTTTAGTTTGCTTTTGCTCTATGCATCTATGTGGTACATTAGTGTGCTCCGGCCACTTGAATGATATGTAGAATGGTTCAATTTATGTATAATTATTGTATCTGCACAAACTGCTCTTCTGGAAATGGTAATAGTTCAATGTACAACAGTTTACATGCTTTTTGAGACCTCATTTCTTGTGTATTTGAAGCTCAGACAACAAAGTGGTCATATGACCAAATACTTAAATCTATTGTGTGATAGAAAATTATACAACAATATAACAGCATTATGTGTTGTACAATATGACCAAAAGCCGAATCAAACCAGTGTCACAAACTGCTCAAATATGTTGTCTGGTTGTCGAATCATACAACTGTAAAAATATCATATGTTGTACAATATGACTAAAAGCCACATCAAACCTGTGTCACAAAATCCTCAAATCTGTTGTTTGATTTGTAGAATCATACAACTCAATAAATATGAAACGAAACCAGTTGTCTGAATCAGACAACTAAATAAGTGGGAGATGAAATCTGTTGTGCGAATGAGACAACAGAATAAAATTGCAATATTCTGTTGTATGTTTAAAACTTACACAACATAAAAGTATGTATATTCTGTTGTATGAACTAGACATGTCAGTGCCGCGAATGCCAAGCCAGCCATGGCATATAAGTTGTACAACAGAAATTAAAAGTGAGTTGTTGGACGTTTCATCACACAAGCTCGAGATATACAACGGTTTTTCCGAACTTACACAACGGGAATACACCGTTGTATATTGAGTTTTTTTGTAGTAGTGTTTAATACAAAATGTAGTATGCTCATAACATAATTTGGTGATATTTTAAAGAGTCTAACTTTCTAATAGTAAAGATATAGGATATGTATTAAGATAATATACTTTAAACAAAGGTGGGATAGAGATGGTAATGATTAAGTAAAGGGTTGCAATGTCACTCACTCATCTCGGTATTGTTTGGTTAAAGGATTGAAGTCGAGTCCATGCATGACTCCGGTGGCTAGGGCTCGTTCAACGGTACCAAGTATGAGTTGGTCATCATCAAAGCCGAAGGTTCTATATAGTATTATATGGCGAAACGAGCACAGGGCCCGCCTCTAATTGCTTTCATTGAGATCGAAAAATCTATCATGTTTCGGGTCTAGGCTAGGGCTTGAGGTTCCATGTTCAAGGTCCGAGATATTTCGTGTCCGATCACGACGCCTGAAGTATCGTATTTGAGCAGGTTACAAGCACCGTCCGTATGTCTCATTACTCTCATATAACTATTAACATATATGTACGTATTGGTGAATGTTTATGGTCGTACTGCACTACTACCACAAGTTCTTATGTTATCAAACAATTTGGGAGGGGGGGTTATGTTACTAACATAAAAAGTTCTTATGCTATTAACTTTTTCGTGTAAGAATTGTTATTAAGGATAGCAATTGTACTATCCTGATTTACAATTGAACGAGTATGTAAATTAAAATTGCAGATTAGATAAATAACACAGAGATGTTTTTTATACGCATAAACCTTGCAAGTAGAGAGAAAAACTGCGGGCCCTTGACTTCTGAAGGGCAAAATTTTCCACAATGTAATCGAACATTTATACAAGACCTCAGAACATGGGATCAGCCAACTGTTTCTGTCTGAATCCGAAGACTCACAGAGACTGATGAATCTTGGTGTGATTCATTCCTGTAAATCCTGCTAACTAAGGGAATATCGGGCTGGCCGGTCTATTCCGCTCCGATGCTTAAGTAAGTGTAGTAGGGATAAGCTGATAACTTAAGCGGGAATGAGTAATTGAAGTATTGATTACCTATTAATGAGGGTAGTTGGGGCTCATATATAAGCGGCAGGGTGTGAGGACTGACTTCACCCTTCGACGTGGGACTGGCCCCCTTCTGCATATATTATGGGGTTACTCTGGTCCCCTGTTTAGCGGGCTGGCGCCCTCGGTCCCCAGGCCCTAGTCACAAGTAAGACCTGCTGGGCCGCGGGTCCAGACGTCCGTGATTCACCCCCGGGTCCTGGACCGGGTCTAGGAGTCCTGGTAGCGGGTTTGGGGGCCTGGGTAGCCTCACTCTGGCTACCGTCAACAAGTCCCCCAAGTTCCCGGTCAAGTGTAATCTTGAATGGGAACTTAAATTTGTCTTGCCTTACAGGCCCACGAACCCGTTGGATATGAACCCACCGGTGCCCTAATCCCCCAAGTCCGCGTTTAAGATTGGACTTGGCCGGGCGTTCGAATAAACCTGCTGTGATGACACACAATGGTACGAGTGCATGTTTATGATGTTGTTGAGGGGGTTCTTTGATTAAGCATGACTAGGCCGAATTCCACCCAAAAAGGGAGAAATTCGTGTGTGATTCAGACTGCATGAAAATCAAAAGAGGTTTGGCAGCATGAGGCATGGCGTGGGAGCTAGAAACGCACTGCGGTGAGAGAATTGGGGTTTTTTTTTGGGTTTTTGATTTATGGAACAGGTTGAAGATTGAAGAAGAGGCTTGTTGACAGTAGCCACAGAGGGGCTACAACAGGCCCACAGACCCGCAACCAGTGCACCTGGGGCCGGCCTAGGGCCCGGAACTGGATCGCCAACACTCGGAGCCGGGGTCCAGCAGTCTACCTTGCTACCAGGGACCCGGGGACCGGGGGCGCCAGCCTCTCAAAGAGGTCACCAGAGCTGTCCTTTGGTGTACGAACAGAAGGAAGCCAGTCCCACATCGAAGAGTGAGGCCAGACCTCACGCCCGACCACTTATATAAGGGCCTCAACTACCCTCATTAATAGGTAACTGATCTTTCTTACTGCTTATCATACGTGCTTAAGTTATCTATTCATCCCAACTGTACTAACTTAGGCATCGGAGAGGAGAAGACCGGCCCGCCCGGTATTCCCCTTAGTAAGCAGGTTTACAGGAGATCACACTTGGATTCATCTGTCTCTGCCAGGCCTACGGGTTTTAGGTACGAACAATTGGCGCCGTCTGTGGAAAGTGATACGATAAAACCATGTAAGCATTACCAATGGCAGAAAGCTCTAAGGCAGGCCAGGAAAGAAATACCACCAAGGAGCAGCGTGTTGTGCCAGAACGAGCGCTCATCTCCACCCCGGTCAACGCACGAGAGCAGCGCAGCGACCGGGACAGCCAGGAAGGTGGGAGCTGTGGGAAGTTGGCCGGCACGCTGGGGCCATACCTTGATAGCTCGCGCGGGAAAGGCCCGGTGAAGGGTGACCAACCAGCGCACCGGGGATTTTCGCTGACATTCTCGGACGATTCGAGCGACAAGGAGGAGAGCCCACTCGGTGACAGTGACCGGGACACCACGTACAGCCCCGGCCGGCGCGATATAGCGGGGGAGATACGGGCAATGGCAACAGAGGTCGGTCGCCTGCGCGAGGAGGGCGACCGGGATAGGGCAAGATCTAATGCCCAGTATGAGGAAATGGAGGCGGTGAATGCTACCCTGGTAGCCGCCCTGGAGAGAGGACAGCAGCGCGATGACGCTATGACTAGGGCACATGCACCTGCGCCAAGCCGATCTCAGCGGTTTGAAGCGGGACAATCATCGGAGAGGAGAAGACCCCGCTCCCCCGAGCGAGCGGAGATCCCGGCCGGCACGACCCCACCAAAGAGCACGCCGACCTCCAGGCAACCACACGCTTCATTCGAGGATGAAGCCACGACCCCGACTGCACGGGCATTGCAGATACTCACCGACACTGTGTCAGATCTGAAGGCCCACGTGGAGGCCAACGAGAGAAGGGCGGCGCGGCCGATGGAAGGCGCGCGATTCAACGAGCGCATGTGCCCTTTCTCTCACCGGGTTCTGGAATCGGGGAGGTCTAGTAACCAGAAATCCCTAAAACTCACATGCTCATGATCCAGCTGCCCGTACCAGCATTTGGACAGTTTCCGGTCCTAGACATGCGCCAAGGGCTATTCCGACGCAGTATACTGCAACATTTTCCAGGAAACCCTATCTGGAGAGGCGCTCAGCTGGTTTTATGAGCTTCCGGCAAACTCCATCGAGGCGTTCGAGCAGTTGGCCGATCGGTTTGTAGGCCGCTTCATCCTCCGGGTCGAAGGGGCCCGGACATCGACCATCCTCTTCAACTGCATGCAGGCACCCGGCGAGGAGCTGAGGACCTTTCTCAACCACTGGCAGACGGCGACGGCCGGGGTTCGGAACCTCGACAAGGGTATCGCCGAGATGGCGTTCAAACAAGGGCTCCGGCCAGGAAAATTTTCCTACGCCGTACGGGTGGAACTCCCGCAGGGGTATGACAAGTTGATGGCAATGGCCATCAGGCACGCTCAGGCCGACCATGAAATGTACGGGCAGCACCTATTGAAAAGAAAGCGGGACGAGCAGCAGGAGGAGCACCTCCGGGAGGAGCACCCCCCTCCCGGCCAAGAAGACAAGGCCAGCCACCGGACCGAGAACCGAGGTGCTCGACCGAGCCGGCCCAGCAGATATTGGGGGCAACGACAGCACAGGCCCTATCACGACAAACCCCAGAACGAGCACAAACCGGCGCAGTACCGGCAAGAACGCCCCCTGGCAATCATGCCAGCAAAACGTCAAGAGGTCTTCACTACCCTAACCTCTTCATACGAAGACATCTTGCACGAGAACGGGAACATCATTCCCCCACCGCCCAGGAGAAAGTACCCAAAGGGGAAGCTTACCCCGGTGCAAACAGGCAAGCACTGCTCCTATTACGATGAAGCTACTCATCGGACAAACAAGTGCTTCGCTCTCAAGACAGCGGTGGAGGGTTTGATTAGCAACGGCCAGCTCCAGCAGTATATAGGGGAAAGGAGAGCAGATCCCGACCGGGAGCCGGGCCAGGCCTGGTAGGCACGTCCAAACCTCCAAGCGGTTAGTTTGGCATATCATCGGTTCGGCTGTTATAACCATGAGATGTATGCCAACTATTTTGAGAAAAAAATTCCACCGGTTCCGCCAGTGCAAGTGTTTATATCCAAGGAATAATACAAACAAAAACCGTTCCGCCGGGTTTACAAAAAAAATGGAGAGCAAAGCAAAAATTTCAAGGAGCCGCGCTCCCCCCTTCAACGGGCATTCCACCAGCTTCTCCAGATGAAGCCGCCGCACCTTCTTCAGGGCCGCCTACCCCTTCCGGTTGCTCCTCGCCTACCGACTGCTCATGGATATCCGACTGCTCATGGATATTCTCATCAGCTCCGGCCTTCGGCATTCGAGAGGTATCCAGGTACCCCTTCTCTTCCCACTCCACGTAGGCGTCTGCGATACCCGATTCCCTGGCCTTCTCCAGGAACTCGAGGAACTGATCTCTCTCATGATACTTGAGGACAACCCGCTGGTAAAGCTCCGGGTCCTCTTCTCCAGACGCAGCGGCAGCGGGAGCTCCCACCTGGAGCTCATCCACTTTTGCCTCCAGCTCGGCCCTCTCCTCTTCGGCCAGCTCCTTCTCCTCCTCAAGGCTCCGGACCCGCTCTTCCAGTTTGGCCACCTGCTTCTTGGCCCTCTCCTCCAGTCTGACCTTCTCCCGCTCCAGCCTGGACTTCTCTACTTCCAGACACTTTCGGGCTTCTGTCAGAGCGGCCACCTGCCTCTTCAACCCCGGCAACTCCTCGCTCGGATCCGGCTAGTACAGATTGTACAATAATTACACAACAACAGGGAGCCAATTAGACAAGCAGCAAAGGTAACGAGTTACGAGCAGTGCCATGGCACCGAGCAATTCTTACCCGGAGGACCGACTCCTTGCACTTTTGGCGGTTCTCCCCCGCCAAGGCTCCGGTGACCCCAAGCCTGTCCAGGCCAAGGCCAGCCACATTTGCCGCCACCTTTCGGACGAAGGGATTCTCCAGACTCCCCCTCTGTTCCTCCATAGGAGTGGGGCTACTCTGCCGAATGGCAGAGTTTGGAGCAGCGGCAGCCTTGTCCCCAGAAGAACTCGACGCACCACTGGTCACCTTGAGCCGCTTCGCCAAGTTATCACCTGACGACCGGCCGGTCAGCGTCACCAGCGTGGAGGAAGGAACGTCCATGTCCCTCCGCCTCTTCTCACCCTGGCCGTCCGGTGCAGAAGATTGTGCGCCTGACCGGGTGACCCTGGTGACTAGCGGGACTGATCCCGGCCGGTACGGAATCCGGTTCACCCCACCAGGAACCTTTGGTGGCCCCCCGGTGGTCTTGCCCTTTCCAGGTCCGGCCTTGGGCGCAGCATGGTGACTCTTCACACGCCTCAGAATATAGGCGTTGCCCTCAACGTCCATGGCCCTCGGTTCGGCATGAACGGTAAGCCGACCGGACTCCTCGTCCACCGAGGTCCGCGAAATGGCCTCCCCTTTCTCCTTTAGACTTGAGAGAAGGTCTTCACCGTCCATGGATAAGGTATTGTCGGGTTTAATGACCGCCCGAGAAGATGCACATGCAGGACAAGCAAAACGTTAGTGTTTAAAACTCGGCCAGCAGAAACGCCACTGCTAAACCTTGCTAAACCTTGCTACGCACCAGGATCTCGCCCGAGACCGCAGTACTCCAACACCTCCCGCCGAATGAAGTTATATGAGCTTCGCTTGAGATCGTCCCAGCATCCGAGTATAGACGAAATCCTTTTCCGCTCCAATTCGGATAGTTCGAACGATTGGTTGCCAAGGGGCTGGAAGGCACCAGGAACCCGGTACATTTTACTCCTCTTCTGCCACTTCCCCCCCGCCATCACCACCTTTTTCCTCCAGCTATTGTCTATCCAGGAAGGCATGTGGGTGATGATAGGCTGGAACTGTCGGGCGGTAAAGGTCAGACAACCCCGGGAGCCCCTCTTCTTCGAGAAGGATATTCTGTACAATGCCCGGAACTCGTTCACTGTCGGCATACTCATCCCGGACAACTCGTACAGGCAACCGAGGCTCAGCAGCTTCCTCCACTGGTTCCCGGGAAGCTGTGCGGGAGACACTTGCAGGGCACTGAGCGTGTACTGCACGAAGTCTGGCAGCGGGAGGGAAAACCCGTGGCGAAATTGGTCCAAGTGCACGGCAACCCAACCCGCCTCCGGGTTACAGGCCGATTCTCCGGGATTCAGCGGCCGTAACGCCACCTCATCGGGGATATTCCACATCTCCCGGAAGGCGGCAATCTCTTCGAGATTCATACTACCCTCCGGTTCATCACATACCACGGCCCCTTTCCCACTCCTGATGGTGTAGCTCACGGGCGGAGTGCCAGAAAAGCGCACCCCGTGCGGGATTTCCTCAGATCCCGAGGACCCGGAAGACGAAACCTCGCTCCGGGAGCGGTCAGCAGCTTCGGCATCCGGGGATTCCGAACCGAGCCAATCCTCCAGTCTCTCCTCATCGTCCACGACGGGACGCCTGTCGGCCGATTCGGAAGCCCCATAAGAACTTGCAGAAGCCATTTAACCTAAGGGAAAGAAAACAAAACCCCACCGCTGGTCAGCAACAGGCTAGAACAGCGCCCTCTGCAGCTCCTCCCTAAGATTACCGCAGCCGCCCCACCTAAAACAACTCACTGTCGGCAACAGAGCCCCCCCCTCTCTCGCCGCAAAACGCCAAAAAGAAAAAGAAAAAAAAACACCAGGCAAAGAAAGCAAGACTTACCGATTACTATGCACAACTGAGGAAAGTCCGTCCTACGAAAACACCGAGCAATGGCAGGCAAAGAACAAGAACGCTTGAGGCAACGGATGTCGCGGGGCACCTCCACAAAGCTTTCGCCGGATTCCTCTCTAACCTTCTCTTCGTCTCTCTGAGCCAAAGAGCAAAACAGAACTTATGAAGGAAGATGAGGCCTTTTTATAGAGGGGTCTGATGCCCTAGGCACTTGTAATCCCCCCAAAACACGCAATCAGGACATCTCAAACGCCTGCGAATCCAGACCCTCCATCTCATATCGCTCCCTACTGGCACGTGTCCCAGTATTGGTAAACTTCCCACGCCATCATAACTGACGGGACTGATGGGCTTCCTCCTTAAATGCATGTCAGCCACTTGTCCCGCCTACGAACGACATGGAGGAGAGATGGAGTAGGAACCGAGGCGTCAAGCCCCCCCTCACTTCCCCAAGGGCCACGACAGCTCTCCGGTTCTGATTTTTCAACCGGCTCGAAGGCTTCTCTCCGGTTATGATCTTCCAACCGGAGCCATGGCAGTTCACCGGTTAGGTATCATTCAACCGGCTGCATGGCATTTCCACGCCAGCTCTCCAGTTATGATTTTTCAACCGGCTCGAAGGCTTCTCTCCGGTTATGATCTTCCAACCGGAGCCATGGCAGTTCACCGGTTAGGTATCATTCAACCGGCTGCATGGCATTTCCACGCCAGCTCTCCGGTTATGATTTTTCAACCGGCTCGAAGGCTTCTCTCCGATTACAATCTTCCAACCGGAGCCATGGCCTCTCACCGGTTAGGTAACATTCAACCGGCTTGAGAGCATTTCACCGGTTAGGAGACATCCAACCGGCCCATGGCCCCTCACCGGTTAGGTATCATTCAACCGGCTCCATGGCCTCTCACCGGTTAGGTAACATTCAACCGGCTTGAGAGCATTTCACCGGTTAGGAGACATCCAACCGGTTCCATGGCCCCTCACTGGTTAGGTATCATTCAACCGGCTCCATGACATGACTCCGGTTATGAGAACATTCAACCGGCATGGGCTTTATACACCCGGACGAGTTTACATCTAACACATGTACTTTTGTCCAGCAGGATAAAAACCCTGCATCGCACTGAACTGCGATCAAAATGGGGATTCAAGGCAAGACTTGTCATCTCAACGCCTTCCCACCGGGCAGATTGTTTCTCTGATCCAGAACTCTCCCCGTAGGCACGTCGCCCCACGCTTATTCTAACACAAGCTGGGCCGAGCCACTGGGCCCCTCCCGGCCTGCCATTGGCAGTAATTTCGCCTTGGGGGACTCGTTCCGATATGGCAGAACGCCCGGTCGAGTTCCCATGTCTCTCCGACTCAATACGGTATGGGGGTCCACCGGTCAGTTCGGCAATTTCGCCTTGGGGGACTCGTTCCGATATGGCAGAACGCCCGATCGAGTTCCCATGTCTCTCCGACTCGATACGGTATGGGGGTCCACCGGTCAATTCGGCAATTTCGCCTTGGGGGACTCGTTCCGATATGGCAGAACGCCCGGTCGAGTTCCCATGTCTCTCCGACTCGATACGGTATGGGGGTCCACCGGTCGGTTCGCCAATTTCGCCTTGGGGGACTCGTTCCGATATGGCAGAACTCCCGGTCGAGATCCCATGCACTCGCCGACTCAATACGGTACTCACCGCACCTCGCCTGACCGAACACCCGGTCACGCCCAATCTTCAATACGGACTTGGGGGACTGGGTACCGTTGGGTTGGTAACTGCGGGTCTGCGGGACAGAAGCAAGACATATTAAGTCCCCATTCAAGATTGCACTTGACCGGGAACTTGGGGGACTTGTTGACAGTAGCCACAGAGGGGCTACAACAGGCCCACAGACCCGCAACTAGTGCACCCGGGGCCTGCCTAGGCCCGGAGCCGAGGTCCAGCAGTCTACCTTGCGACCAGGGACCCGGGGACCGGGGGCGCCAGCCTGCCAAAGAGGTCACCAGAGCTGCCCTTTGGTGTACGAACAGAAGGAAGCCAGTCCCACATCGAAGAGTGAGGCCAGACCTCACGCCCGGCTACCTATATAAGGGCCTCAACTACCCTCATTAATAGGTAACTGATCTTTCTTACTGCTTATCATACGTGCTTAAGTTATCTATTCATCCCAACTGTACTAACTTAGGCATCAGAGAGGAGAAGACCGGCCCGCCCGGTATTCCCCTTAGTAAGTAGGTTTACAGGAGATCACACTTAGATTCATCTGTCTCTGCCAGGCATACGGGTTTTAGGTACGAACAAGGCTTTTGGGGGGTTTTTTGCTTGGATGGCATGAAGGCCTGAATGCTTGAAGGCTTGAAGGAAAGGGTTTTGGTGTGTTGCTGGGTAATTACTGGATGATGCTGGATTGGTGCATGATGCCCCTGATCGATCCCATAATCCCCCTTTTATAGGCTCAGGGTTATGCTGCGGGGTTATTCAAATATCCATAATCCGTTGGATAAACTATTTCCCCTTTCATCGCATCCTTGATTCTTGCAGGAGAATGGGGAAAAGATAATTTGCTTGAGGCGGATTCCCTAGAAAGATGAAGGTTGCTGCAGGGATGGCTGCAAGGGTTGCTACTGATTTCCATGACAGACTGCCCGATGCCATGAAATCTGAAAAGGATGCAGGTATTGTGGACTCATGATTCGAGGGAGAAGGAGGAGCCTATTAACTAGTTTGAAGACTTCTTTTGGTGAGATAGGATGGTGATGACGATGGATTCTACTTTGGTATACATTTGAGAGTTGTGGGAAGTAGAAGAGCTGCTGAATAAAAGGGGTGAGGTGCAGAAAACGGGAAGAAGAAGAAGAAGAGTAAAGTTACACTATTCTAATATGGTCTTTGGGCATTAAAGAAAGAAAAGGGCTGGCAGGCCCAAACCTCAAATTCTCAAGTTTCACCATTTCACCACCGATATAAGTCATTGGGTTTGGATTTCGGGCCCAAGGCCGAAATCACCGATGACATTAAATCGACGAATGAGCATGTGCGTTTCCGTAACCTTCCACACCACACCCACATCTGCAAGCCCCAAGTGCATGATTGTGGCTTGGGTCCACATCAAATGCGTGTTTTCTTGGCATGCTATAGCCGAGTAACGAACATAAAATTCTTATAAAACTATAGGATTTTATATAATTATGTGAATATGCATGGTATTCATCGCGCGACATCATAGTAACTAATTGCATGATTTTTCAGGTATCAACATTAGCCCCCATGCTTATGTGGGCTGTTTGAAGCATGAAGTAGGCCACATGATCATAATGCATAGAGAAAAATCAGCCCAATTATCACCTGGGAGTTTTAGCCTGCAACTTCTTCCTGCTTGAGGAGTCAAACTGTAGTGAAAGAGATATTGTCGCCTTCTTCTTTCCTTCTCGCCCTCTAAAAAATCAATTGCAGGGACTCAGAACTCGCATCAAGCCTTCAATTCCTTTGGGCTCTAGGTATTGTCTGTTATGTATCTTTATTATTTCGTCTCCGTCTTTTCTTTTGCTTCAGCTCTCAATTCGTGTTTTCCTACAAGGATTGTCTGTTGTTGGGCCTGGCTTGGACATCAATACCGATTCCTTCGGCTGAGTTTCTTCATGTTACTGCAGAATTTCTTCATGTTCCCTCTTTCTACAGCAGAGATTTGCGATTCTTCTTTACTGCAGGGAACTAACTGCATTCGGTCCCTTTGTATCTTCTTCAGTTGGTAGTGTTGATTGCAATGATTTCTGCCATCTCAGGTTCTTATGAACTCCTCGGATTGGGTATTCTAATCATTGGGTCTTGAATGCAGGGAGATCAATTTTCTTTTTGATAGCAGTAAGTCTGTACATGAGAGGAAATTGCAAGTACTTATACTGCAGTAATAGAATTCTGGATTATGCGTCTGGGAAAGCTTGTAGAAGGCTTCCTGATTTGAAGAAGGTGCTCGCATGTCTCTGTATTCCATTTTTCTCTTGTGAGGTATCTTCATTATACCTAGTATTTATGAATGTCATAAAGTGTGTATTTCCCTTTCTGAAGGCTACTGACATGTCTGCAACTCTTCCCAAAGTGGTTGAGAAATTGAAGCACTGCGGCTAATTTCTTTGCCTGGATTCTGAGATAATATGCATAATGTGATGATTTCCGTTGCTTGATTCCAAATAGATTTAGCTTGTGGAAACTTTGCATAAGCATGTATTAGGAACGTATTTTGATTGCTTTGGCCTAGGATTATCTTTCTGTATTTTGATGACCATGAGAGAGCGCATGTGCATTGAAGGGTTTTATGCTTTGGGCATGGGCTTGGCATGACTCTATTATGGCTTTTAGAATGGATACACGACTTTCAACAGAGGAGTGTGGCAAGATATGTTCAGACTCATGCATATTGTTTATATACCTGGAGTAATTAATCTTCTTAGTCGTGAATCCACTTGGCGTGGAGTGTGCTTGGTGTGATTGAAGTATGTATTGGCTTGTTGAAATTGTGACTTAGCATGTGGATTGGTAATTTGCATGTATAAAATGATGATAAGAGCTCTCTTACGTATATCATAGTGTGTGGGCATTGGCTTATGATAGGGTTGAGCTTATGCTTTATGTCTTTTGGGTCAAACCAACTTGTTGAGTGCATGAAGTGAGGTAAACTGACGCATGAGAGAATAAGTTGTTTTCTCATGTTGCTGCAGGGTAAAAGTGGCAGGGCCAAGTTCTTTACCGAGTCAGAGTTTTAAGATCCTGCTGAATAGAAAATTGTCCCTTGAAGCACAAATGCTGGTAAATCTAAAGAAAAATTTTCTTTCATGGCCTGAGTTTTATGATGCAAGGTGATCTCATTATGAATGTTACGGTGACATTTTATTTTTTGGCTTGTGAATGGCTATGCTTTTCTTATACTGAGAATGAGTAAGCTTCAAATGTCTTGGGAAAAAATGGTAAACAGAGTTTGGATACAGGATGGGGTTAGGTTTGATTTTTATGAACTCATGGCAAGTGCGGGTTTGAATTTTGAATAAGGGAATCTTGAGATTTGAACATGTTTGCTCACAGTGATTGCCATTGAATTATGCTTTAGGATTGTATACGAATTTGCATTCATAAAGCTTGATGGAATTATGCATGGTTAAGGCATGAAGTTTCCATTTGACCAGTAAGCATCTTCAACTGCAGGCATGCATCTTTGCTTACTGCGGTGATCACCCCAGCGACTTGCCATAAATCAAATCTTAATCGCAAAGCCTCCAGGTGTATTGAAGAGGCTGAGCAATTGATCATGCTTGGAAGCTTCAAGCCTTGACAACCTCTGTAAGTACTCTTGTTTGTACCCATCAATTGCTTGGATACATGCATGAATTCATTTTGTTATTTGCGTGGGCATGGCCTCTGAGGTGGTATTAATATCTTTCTCTGAGTTGGCTTGTGACTACTTGCTTAGCTTCATTCTACTCATGATTTGATTGCAAGAAAGCCTGCTTTTCTTGCAAATAATACGTAATTCCAACATTGGTTTATAAGGCATTTGAATTTCATGAGTGCATAAATATATGCCTTGAGCATGATAAACTTTATGCTTTATGCTTAACTTATGAGCATAGACATTTATAGCTTGCTTGACTAACTGCATAGGCATTGACAAATTGGAGGCTAGGGAAAGGGGAGATGAGATAGAGTTAAAGCTTTTGAATTGGATAAATGTAATTTATAAAAAGCCAGGACTATGAAACAAGATACTGATGATACAATTATTTTTTACCACTGCGGGGAACATGGTATTAATCCGGGGTTTGAGTTGATAAAATTGGTGGGGGGAATATGGTAGGCAAATAATTGAATTTGGGGATATCAAATTTATGCTGCTTGGGGTTGTGCCTTCTCTATAGTAGAGTACTCAAGATGGTTGAATATAGGACATGGGCTACTGATATATGTTTTAGCATGACTACAAGCATAAGACTTTAGTATAATATGGAAACTTAGGCTACTGCGCAAGAGGTTTTTCTTGCTGCAGGTGATTTTGCTTACTGCAGGAGTGAAATTGTAGGCATAGTAGCAATTAATTTGGTTTGAGAAAGAAATGGGATAGTGTTTGAGTTTGTAGCCAGGATTGGTTGGGTATAGAGTTAAGTAATTTCTATTGAGGCGGTTGTTGCAACTAATAGAGTTCGAGAAATAGAATAGTCGTTGTAGTGGAAGTTCTAGTTGTGGCGAAATGTTTTCAATGGGGTACTGGAAGTGTGAGGCCGGATTGGAAGCTGTGGGGCTGATAGCCTGGGTTCAAGATCTTGGCATTTGATCTGATATAGAAAGGATTGGCCCCCTTGATTATGTAGGTTATGCAATGACTATGAAATATACGACATAATCAATGAGAGGGTAACTCAAGAGAGCATGATGAAGGCTAAGTGTATAGAAGCATAAGGCATGATAGCCGCATGAGCACTTGAAGTATTGGCGTGATTAGACTTCCTTTGCCTGACTTTACATATGCTTGTTGCTTAATTATGTATCGGCATGTGTAGAATGAGAGTATGCATATGCTACTAATGCTATACTCGAATTCGCTTATGGCAACTATACTTGGGCATGTTTTAAGCATGTGCATTTCTAGTTTGGTCTGAGGTTGCCATTAATTTTTTGACAAAACCAATGGGGAAGTGCATGGGATTTGAGTGAAATTGTCGCTTAAGCGTGGCATGACCCCATTTAGTCTCAGATAGATGCACGACCATGTCAAAGAGGAGCTTGGCATTGTTGGATAGTAAGTGCTTGGCATGAGCTCAGATAGGGCTTGGCGTGCCTCTTTGGTCATGAATCCGCTTGAGTTTAGCTTGGCGGGGGGTATGCATGATGGTACAATGCATGAAGAGTGGTGCATTTCTCAAACACTTTGAACGATTGAGAATGCCTGGGCTTGTAATAGAGTTTTTTTTTTTTTTTTACCTCAGCATTTGCTTTTGTTGCCTATGAATGCGTGAGTCTTAGCATGTGTTTTGGTTTTTGCATGGTGATTTATTGCTTTGCAGGCTGATAGTGTAACGGAGAGACCTGCTGCGAGTGCTAATTCCTGTGAGAATAGCGATGGAAAGCAGGCATACAACATGTGCTTTTGCTTTAGATGCACTGCTCATTTAACCCTCATGATTATGTGAAGCATGTTAAGCCCCCAGGGTTACTGGAGAAGAGTGATTTACATAATCAAGAGTTGGGTGACTGTGACTTATTGTGTTTCCTCTATTCTATTTAGCAGTCTTCTTTGCATAAAGCTCATCAGGATGTCGAAATTAACTCTTCGACGAGGAATTTTACTGTGGATGTTGATAGTGAGTAGGTAAGGTCTTGGATTGGTGATGCACTTGATCAAACATACACAAGCATTTTGGGATTCTTTACTTGCTGCTTGATTTAGTAATAGTGCTTGCAACATGATTGTTGCGAGTTTGATTGGCATTACTTACTGCTTGGTGGAATTTTGTTTGCATGTTCTAATGGCTTGATTGAGTAGTGATGGCTTGATGGAGTAATGATGCTTGTAGCTTGATGGAATAAGAATTTCTTGATCTAATGAATTTAGCTTGACTGCATGATGTCATTGTAGGGTGATATAACCACTATACTATTGAGAGAGAATAGCTGTGGGGAAAGCTGCAGGGAAATATAACCGAAACTACTTGCAGGGAATAATTTGCTTTCATACTGGATGAGCACATCATATTCTGAGAAGGAGGTCGGATGATCATAATTGCAGAGTATGCTCCTCTGGCTTGCTGCGCGTTTTCCCTTTTGGTTATATGCCTGCTGGTTTAGAAGGCTGCTGCAGGGAGGCTCACCAAAAATCAGTTCATCAGTTGTAAAATGAGCTTGGCCTTGAACAGCCACTGCAGGAAGACTTAGGTATTAGGCTTGGTGATGATATTAGCTCAAATAGCATGCTTTGTATATTAGAATCTTCTCGGTTGCATAAAGCTTGTAGCATAGAATTTTGGCTTTGAATCAACCGAGTTTGTTTTTAACACTTGACGCATTGGGCTTGCAATAGAGATTTTGATTATAAACATATCTGGCTATGAAATCGAATTTGTGTACTTGGGTTACTGCAGTGAAAGTTTGAACTTTGTGGCAGATGGTATCACACCTATTTAGGTACAAAATTGAGGTTTTGGCTACTGTACTGAGGTTTAGTTGTGGCACAATCTATTTTTGGCTAAAGTATTATATAGGAAGACAGATAAGCCACCCTGCATTGATGAACAAATCCCCAGTGAAATTGGTTATAACAAAGCCCAACGACTTCACTATTTTTAGATTGTGGCACAATTGTCTTCATCATATATATATATATATATATATATATATATATATATATATATATATTTGGGCTGGGCTGACTTTTTCCTCCATATGGACTCTGATTATGTGGCCCATTCCATGCCTCAAGTAGCCCACATAATCATGGGGGCTAATGTTGATACCCGAAAAATCGCGCATTTTATTTTATGTATTCACGCAAACTCTATTCCAATACTCGATCTAACTCGCCAAGCAATGTACGCCATTTATGCGGGCCCAAGCCGCACGCGTTTTGGGGCTTACATAGTGGGTATGGTGTGGAAGGTTATTCCATCAAGCTACAAGCATCATTACTCCATCAAGCTACAAGCATCAATACTCCATCAAGCTACAAGCATCATTACTCCATCAAGCCATCACTACTCAATCAAGCCATTAGAACATGCAAACAAAATTCCACCAAGTAGTAAGTAATGCCAATCAAACTCGCAAAAATCATGTTGCAAGCACTATTACTAAATCAAGCAGCAAGTAAAGAATCCCAAAATGCTTGTGTATGTTTGATCAAGTGCATCACCAATCCAAGACCTTACCTACTCACTATCAACATCCACCGTAAAATTCCTCGTCGAAGAGTTAAGTTCGACATCCTGATGAGCTTCATGCAAAGAAGAATGCTAAATAGAATAGAGGAGACACAATAAGTCACAGTCACCCAACTCTTGATTATGTAAATCACTCTTCTCTAGTAACCCTGGGGGCTTAACATGCTTCACATAATCATGGGGGTTAAATGAGCAGTGCATCTAAAGAAAGAAAACATGCTGCATACCTGCTTTTCATCGCTATCCTCATAAGAATTAGCACTCGCAGCAGGTCCCTCCGTTAAAATACCAGTGATAACGCCCTGGAAAGGTTGCATGAAGAACAAGTGTTAAGAAAGCCAGCAAAGGGAAGAAATGCAATAGAGTGCAGTAAGGCTAAAAAAAAAATGCTAAGACAAACATGCTATGACATACCCCGTGCGCACTATGTGCATATTCATCTGCCGAGTTAGCAGCATGATCACTCTGTGAAATACCCTCTCGCACACCATCATCCTGCAAAGCAAAACAATATTCAATCAAGCTGCATGCGTTATTACTCAACTAAGCCAAAACCATGCTCCATACCAAACTTGATTTTATCCAGGAGAACCAAGCATTATTCAAGCCATATTCAAGTACTCCAGCAGCTCAGACCACACGAAAAAGTAGCTGATCACCTCAGTCATTTCTCTTCAATAACCTTACCACCATGCAACTTGAGCACTCTTACTCTTAGAAGCTTCACAAATCTGTTTGATACTTTGGAAATATCAGCTCTCTAGCTCTCTGATGCAAAAGAAGAAAATATGATTATTCTTGCAAGAAAACAAATAGTTCAAAGCAAGAAATTTATGCATCATGCACTTAGAATCTTATTCGTACCAAGCAATTCAAGCATTCTAAGCACACAATACACATGCTAATCACTAAGCAACCAAGCTCTTCCATTCTAATTCCAGAAACCAATTCCATATTCACAAACTCTTTTACCTCCACACGTATTCAAACTTCTCATGCTAAATTATATTCTTCTCTGCCATACCTCCCCTCCCCCAAACTCATCCTTAATTTTCTACCATTCTCAACTCATATCCACTTCTACCAAGTAAAGCTATCGTTTACAAATGGGAAATAACTAGTTTTCACCTGCTATGATTTCAACAGCAGGCATATGCTCATTCTTAAGTCAAAATCCAGTCCATCATAGATCTTTGTCTCAATACCAATGCATATGCAGGTCCGAATATTGCTACTCATCCAAAGTTCAGCAACCAAATCATATTCTAAAAACTAATTACTATACACAAACATCTACAACCATACTTTAACATATAGCATTTACATATCTAATCTATCATCAAAGATTAGTGCCCACACCCCAAAATCTAACCCTATCGATATCCTATTACTCAGACAGCCTACATGTATATCAGATCAAATGCCAAGATCTTGAACCCAGGCTGTCAGTACCCCTCTCAAAGCATCAATGATACCAGATATTCTAGAAGCAAAATCGTTGCCGAGATGGACCCACAAGTCATACAGGCCAATAAGAGATCAATAATATCCAAGCCTAGATCATCTTTACTCTATATGTTAGCAATTACTAAGAATTCCATGCTTAATACATGGCACCTAGTCTAATTTTTTGAACCACTATATCACACCAAGTCCATGCTAATGCAAGCTTGTGCTCATGCCACTCAAATATCATGCCAAACTCATACATGCTCAAGCCAAGTAGATCCACGACTAAGAGAAACATGTTGATACTTAAACATCTCATGCCAAGAAAAAAATAATACCAAGCATAAACATGCCAAGCTCCTCTTTAAGGTTGTGCATCCAACATATGACCACATGAAGACCATGCTAAGAATTCAAGCCATGCCAAGGGTTCAAGCCTATTCGTTTCAGCATCTATGCGCCCTTATCGGCCATTCAAAATACTTAAGGCAACCACAACAAGCACAAGTCATCAAAGCACGTGATAAGAACATGCCCAACCACGGTTGCCACAAGCTAAATCAAATTTAAACCAAATGTGGAAAGCGCAGTGAAGTCAAAAGCAAAAGAATCACGCTCATACATATCACAATGTCGCGCCACAACTATCTAAAAGCAATCAAATGCTTCAAACTCCATATATCCCAATCTCATTTTTTTTGCGCTATCGTACCTAAATACTTGCTTTAGTAGAACCTTTATTTCCTATATCCCGAGCATATGTTTAAAGCCAACACCTCAAAATTATTATCCACTTTTGTGTGATAGGTATTATATCAACAAGCCAGCATCTCTAGCTCTCAAGCTTCTGTGCCATCCAAAATTGTTACTTTTCATAATCAATATTTACTACCATTTCCAAGTTGTCCCAATCACAGTATGGCATTTGTATTCTAAGTCTTTCTCTTAGCCAAAGTACCAATGCTAGTTTTAATACGATGGTTTACATTCTGTATTACCCTGTCCCCGCAGCTTCCAATCTTGCCTCACACTTCCAGTACCCCATTGAAAACATTTCGCCACAGCTAGAACTTCCACTACAACGACTATTCTACTTCTCAAACTCCATTAGTTGCAACAACCGCCTCAATATACATTACTTAACTCTATACCCAACCAATCCTGGCTACAAACTCAAGCACTATCCCAAGCCTTTCTCAAACCAAATTAAATGTTGTTATGCCTACAGCTTCACCCCTGCAGCAAGCAGAATCCCCTGCAGTAAGAAAAACCTCATGTGCAGTAGCCTCAGTTTCCTTATTATATTAGAGTCTTATGCTTCCAGTCATGCTACACTACCAGATCGGACAGAATAGCCGACGAAAAAAAATTTGTCTACTATTTAAAATTTTCATCGGGTATTCCTTCTACCGACGAAAATTTCGTTGGCTATTATTCGTCGATAAAACGGCGTCGGTAATACCCAAATCCGACGACAATAACAAAATCGTCGGCCATTTTCACATATGCCCGACGAAATAGCGAAATCGTTGGCCATTATCACTGACGAAAATACATTTCGTCGACCAAACCTTGACATAATGCCCGACGAAATTCGTCGGATATTTTCACATATCGCCGACGATATCGTAAAATATAGCCGACGATCTCTTCTGTTTCGTCGGTTATTTATTCTGAAATATAGCCGACGACATGAAGATTTCGTCAGAATATATTAATATTTTAAAAGGCATTAATTAGTTATAGCCGACGAAACCGTCACTATTTAACATAAACCATCGACGAAATAATGTCATTTGGTAAAAATCGTCGGCTATAGCAGTGATAGCCGACGAAATAATGTCAATATCGTCGGCTATTCTTACATTTGGGGGGAAAAAATTAAATTAATTTCTAAATTACAATTCCAAGCAACCTGCAATTCACAATGACAATCCAACAAGAAACACGTTTTTCATTAATTATTTAATTTGTTCCATCCCTAAACCCTAAACCCTAATCCTGCTGTCCATCATGCTCGTCATCCTGCTGAATGAACTCGGGAGCTCTCGGCATTCGAGGTTCATCTAACGGCTCAAACGGGGGCGGGGGTTCAAGGCCTTGTTGTTGTGCCGCGAACATAGCATACCACCAGTTTTGTTGGCCGGCGTAGTTCTGTCGCCGAATTCTCTCGCATTCAGCATGCCAACGCTCCATTTCCATATGATACTGCTGTGTTCTCTGGAACTGGGCCGCCAATCTTGCATTTTCTTATGCCAATCTCTGCATTTCCCCCTTCATCTGTTGGGTGTCCCCACCTCCCCTCTTTTGAGCTCCCTTAGTGGTCTTCAGGACCCCTATTCCAGAACTTCCCAAACCCCGGCAGTAGTAGTCGTTTGACCATTTTGGGAAGGCTGCGTCGAATATCCTCGCTGCAGTTTGGACATTCGATCGGTCGACCTGGCTCAGGGCTTCTTGCAGATCTTCCTCTGAAATGTTCAATTGTGTCTCCCGAACTACTTCCTGCAACACTTCTTCTTCGGCCCGGTTCACCCTCTCCTAATTGAACGGAAAAAAAAAATTAATATTCTAACAAATATATAATTAAGTAAAATTAATAATTAAAATTTTAAAATCGTAATCAACGACTTACAAGCTCTTCTGTCGCTAATGGATAAGCCTTCTTGAACGTCTCTACGTACGGGTTGCTTAAAGGATGATCTCTAAGCGCCTCCTCCTGATATTGTGAAAATGGCCTAGAACCACCATGATGGGGGGTTGTGTTACGGCGGCGGTTCGCAGAGTTTATCCGAGACCGTTCCTTCAAACAAATAATAAAATATTAGAAAAATGCATAAAAAAATATTAGTGTAAATAATTATAAAATAATTAAACTAATAATTAAAATATTAACAAAATAAACATTTATAGTTAAGTTTAGTATTTACCTGCATAACTGGGTTGTTGAAGTTTACTGTCTTCAACCAACGCCACTCGTACTCCCTGAACATGAACTCTCTTGGAGTACCCATACGACCATGTTTGTCGTATTCGGTAAAGTGGGTACGGAGCTCGTTCTTCCACTCTTTGAACCTACGGAAAAAACAAAAGTGCATTAGAAATATTATTAATATCATAAAATATTCAAATTATAAGATGAGGAATTCCCAACGTACCTCAAGTTCTACATCGCGTACGCCCAAGCCTGCTTGTGTTCGGCAATCTCGAAGTATGCCTGAAAGATAATATTTTATTAGTTTTAAAATTATAACAATACCGAAAATTATTAAATATTACGATAAAGAAATTAAGTTTTTTAAATTACTCACCGACGCCGCGTTGTTGACCTCCCTCTTGATCTCTTCCGGCACATAACCCCACCGTGTCCACAACACAGGGACTCTATCCCTAATTAGTGCTCCCACGCAACCCGCGTAATCGCGGCGTTTTTTCCCCTGAACATCCTGATTAGGGGGTTCGTTGATCTGGATCCTCCCGCTGGTCTCAACACTTTTCCTGAGCGTATCAAAACATATGACACCTCTCGTGTTCCTGCTTGAACTGCTAGCGGCGGTCCCTATCACATAAACGACGATTGGTTAATAAAATTTAATATTAGTGCGTTAATTTTAATAAAACATTTAATTAATAAAATCAAATGTTACCTGAACTCGATGACCCATCTGTCGACTTTCCTTTTAATCTCGCCGAAATCAGGAGCTCAGGTCTCTCAAATGACTCATAATGGTATGCCTCCGCAACACTCACGTACTGAGGCCTAGCAGGTCATATGGACACACCACGCTCGTCGACCTCGGGTATGGCAGGTATAGCTGATTAGGGAGAGTAGGCCCCTCAGTAGAGTCAGCAGCAGACGGCGCAGGACTCGTTATCGGCTCCCGATGAACCTCAGACATACGGACCTGATGAACGTCTGGAGCTATGTCGTCCTGAAATAGCTGCGTACTACATCTCGGAGGACCTGGCCGGAGAGGGGGACATGAACTGCTCGACGGCCGCCCCGCCGATGAAAGGGTCTGGTGCCGGTTGCTCACACTCCTCCGAGGCTGGGATGAATCGATCCTCTGAGGCTGGCTAGGGGTCCTCTCGGAGTCTCCGGATCCTCCAGAACTTCCAGAACCCCTAGATCTGGAACGACGGCCTCCGAATAGCTGTCTAAATGCATCGGCCATCTGGAAACAAATAAATTAATACATTAATTAATATTAAATTATATTACATTAAATAACAAATTCTAATTAATCTAATAACCAATAATACTAACATATTTTAAAACATACTAACAAATTAATATTTATAATTTAACTAATTTTAAATAATACTAACCATTAACATAAATATAACCATTTATATACAAATATAACTATATTTCATCATTAACATATATATACATATAAATAACCATTTATATATTAACATAAATATAACCATTTATATAATTAGGCTACCAATTTATATATATAATTAATTTAACAATTTATATATAACAATTAAAATATACATTAACATATATATATATATATATATATATATATATATATATATACAAATATGTGTATATATTAACAAATATATAACAATTTATATAATTAATCTACAAATTTATATATATAATTAATCTAACAATTTATATATATAACCAATATATATAACAATTTAACACACACTTAAATATCTAAATTATATACCTAAATTATACAATTAAAATAAATTGCAAAAAAAAATTAAAAAAAATACCTTAGGACCGGAGGAGAAGGAGGAGGAGGAGGCCGAAGGAGGAGGGGAAGGAGGAGGAGGAGAAGGAGGAGGAGATGTTTTAGGGTTTAGGAGAGAAAAAAGTCGGGCTGCTGCGACTTTCAGCTTTTATAGCAGAGAGAATAGCCGACGATTTAAAAGATTTCGTCGGCTATTCTTTGAATTTTGTCGGCTATTCTTTGAATGTCGTCTGCTATACTTTGGAAGATCAGCAGCCGTTGGATCTGAGCCATCCAACGGCGGACAATAAAAAGGCGCGGATCGCAAGAGTTTAGCCGACGATTTAAAAGATTTCGTCGGCTATTCTTTGAATGTCGTCGGCTATACTTTGAATGTCGTCGGCTATTCTTTGGAAGATCAACAGCCGTCGGATCTGAGCCATCCAACGGTGGACAATAAAAAGGCGCGGATCGCAAGAGTTTAGCCGACAAAATATAATTTTCGTCGGCTAAACTATAGGTCAAACCACTAAGTCAAACCTCTAAACGCTTAAAAACAGAAATTAGTCTAGTTAAACGACGGTTTCTGGCCTCACCTTCAACAGATAATAGTTTCAAATCAATGAGACGCAACTAATCATATAAAAATTTTACAAAATTGATTTAACAAACGTCAGGCTACCCATAGGAAAACGAAAGTAAAAAATAGTTAACCGCAACATTCAGCA
Source organism: Potentilla sterilis (assembly GCA_963682095.1). Classification (NCBI taxonomy): domain Eukaryota; kingdom Viridiplantae; phylum Streptophyta; class Magnoliopsida; order Rosales; family Rosaceae; genus Potentilla; species Potentilla sterilis. The sequence goes on along the minus strand of OY821763.1, from coordinate 39,320,370 downwards.
TACATATTTTATCAGAACCTTGTCATTTTTCAACCGTAGACGTATTTCATTATTTCGGTCATATCTTATTTCACAACATTTTTGCATTTGAAGAGTCTACGTATAGTAACTATTTGAAACTATACATTCACTCAAACACTTAGTAAACAAGTTAAGGAACATTAGTGCATATGTTCTGATTTTGAATTTAAAAGGTCAGAAAATCTATTCCAACCGTCAGATATCACCGTTAAGATTAAATACATGTATGGAAAAAAATCGAACTTCAGCTGACAACGTTAAAGGCTCGATCAGAACGGTCAACCGGGTAAGTCAAACCTCTAAACGCTTAGAAATGGTAATTGGACTGTCTAAATGACGTTTTCTGGCCTGACCTTCAACATATAATAGTTTCAAATCGATGAGACGCAACTAATCATATAAAAATTTTATAAAATTGATTTAACGAACGTCAGGCTACCCATAGGAAAACGAAAGTAAAAAACAGTTAACCGCAACATTCGGCACACAGATTTTATCAGAACCTTGTCATTTTTCAACCGTAGACGTATTTCATTATTTCGGTCATATCTTATTTCACAACATTTTTGCATTTGAAGAGTCTACGTATAGGAACTATTTGAAACTATACATTCACTCAAACACTTAGTAAACAAGTTAAGGAACATTAGTGCATATGTTCTGATTTTGAATCTAAAAGTTTAGAAAATCTATTCCAACCGTCAGATATCACCGTTAAGATTAAATACATGTATGGAAAAAAATCCAACTTCAGCTGACAACGTTAAAGGCTCGATCAGAACGGTCAACCGGGTAAGTCAAACCTCTAAACGCTTAGAAATGGTAATTGGACTGTCTAAATGACGTTTTTTGGCCTGACCTTCAACAGATAATAGTTTCAAATCGATGAGATGCAACTAATCGTATAAAAATTTTCCTCAAAATATTTAATGAAGGTAACGCTACCTTTAGGGAAACGAAAGAATAAAACCTTTGACTGCATCTTTTGACACTCAGATTTTATCGAAATCTTGTCATTTTTCAACCATAAAGGTATTTTATCATTTTGGTCATATCTTATTTCACGACTTTTTTCTGTTTGAAGGATGAAGCAATGGTTTATCGTTAGTGATAGAAAATGGAATCTGGTAATTTTTTGTTTTTTTTTGTTTTAAATCATAGCCGACGAGAGACAATTTAGTCGACGAAAATATATAGACTTATAGCCGACGAAAATGTCAATTTCGTCGGGCAAAATTTCAAAAGTTTTCGTCGGCTAATGTTTCAGAGAAAGGCCGACGATATTTCAAATCGTCGACTGAAATATGAATATAGCCGACGATTTTTGTTTATACCAACGAAAAAACAGTATCGTTGGCTATGGTTAAACTATGGCCGACGATTTTGTTTTTCCACCGACGAAAAATAAAATCGTCGACTATTCGTTGGAATTACCGACGTAAATTTTAATTCGTCGGCCATTTTTTTAATTTCGTCGGGAAAAGCTTTTTTTCTGGTAGTGCTAGAACATATATCAGTAGCTCTACATGCACGGAATTTCCTATATTCAACCATCTTGAGTACTCTACTATAGAGAAGGCACAACCCCAAGCAACATAAATTTGATATCCCCAAATTCAATCATTTGCCTACCATATTCCCAGCATCAAATTTGTCAACTCAAACCTAGAGTTAATACCATGTTCCCCGCAACATGCACCTCTATTTCAAGCCCAGACAAATCTCTCAATCGTTTAATGTGTTTGAGAAATTCATCACATTTTCATGCATTATACCATCATGCATACCCCGCGCCAAGCTAAACAAACTATCAAGCGGATTCATGACTAAAGAGGCACGCCAAGCCCTATCCAAGCTCTTGCCAAGCACTTACTATCCAACAATGCCAAGCTCCTCTTTGACACGGTCGTGTATCTATCCGAGACTAAATGAGATCATGCCACGCTTAAGCTACAAGATCACTCAAGATTCCACGCACTTCCCCATTTTCTTTGTCAAAAAAAAAATGGCAACCTCAGGCCAATCTAGAAATGCACATGCCTAATACATGCCCAAGCATAGTTGCCATAAGCGAATTTAAGTCTAGCATTTGTAGTATACGCATACTCTCATTTTACACATGCCAATACATAATCAAGCAACAAGCATATGTAAAGCCAAGCAAAGGAAGTATATCCTTTCTTCGTGTCGTGCAAAGCAAACCATCAAGCATATCTACAAGCAATATACAAATTCCTATTCAATCTATTTGTTACTTTATATGCTCTCCTTTGAATCAAGCAAACCCCATTTTAATCCATTGGTGTATCACATTTCACTCATATTCATGTCTATGCCGTTTCAGTTTTCTTTTAGTTTGTCCATTACCCTTCAAATACCGCTATCATGACCAAGCACTGCCATATGCTTGTTCTTAGTTTGTCATTCTTCTCACTTGCCAAATCACTTGCTTATCTACTGATACTCTTATTCCTCATTCAAACTCATCTCCTAACTCTCGTGACTAGCTATCCATCTCCCTCATTTTAACATGCCCATGCTTTACATCCAAATTCATTCCTAGCATAGACACACGTGTCTTACTCTACAAATCATGCATAAGCTTCTCTGCTAAATTCAAAACCTTTGATTTCATTAAGTCCCATGCATTAATTCAAAACTTTTACCCTGAACTTGTGCTAATAAGTCTATTCCATTACATTCAACCTCAATTTCGTAACCTTTACATTTCTTGGTAAATTCTCATACCAAGCTAAATACAGTAATCATCTCCCTGCACAAGTCCCAAACATTATTCATGTTTGGTAAGACCAAAAACCAACCACACTATGCTCAGATAGGCAATATAAACCCAGCAGAACAAGCAAAGGCAGAGCAACAATTGTTTCTAAATCCTACAAAGTGAGAGCAAAGTCTTCTAGCTAGTTGAACGGAGCCTAAGCTCGCATGCAATAATAAACCCTACAAAAGATCGTTAGTAGTATAAGCAAGTAGGGATCGTTCTAGGCCGGGGATTAAGGGTACCTGAGATATGAAATTGTTAGACACAAACATATTCACATATATACAAAAACGTCACAAATTGGGGGATTATATGGATCGGCAGCAATGCTGCCACAAACTTACACACGGCAATCAAAAACAGAAAATTTAAAATCCTAAGTCTAATATTTACAAGTGATCATCATCTTTCACAAAACAGTTCACACAAAAGACTCTTTAAAATATAGATTCATATGCAAGAAGGTAAGAGACAAGTATTTAGCATGTTCACAATTTAAATTCGTTTCGACCGCAACTAGAGCTCTCGCTCTGTACCTAGTTACTAGACTTCCTCAAGTTCTTTTAGGACAAACTTCGCTCTAGCCCTAAAGATATTTATGCTAATCCGGTTAAGACTTAACATATAACGCACAAGAGTCTTAAATCGAAAACATGCAAATAAGCAAGGTTGTCAATCATCTTATTTAACATGCAAGTATTAGCTAAGGTTTTATACCCTAGGTGAGCACAACAAATCAAAACAACCGCTAGGCCTATAGTTTTATTTATTCCACTCAGGTTAGATGAAACCTAACACCTAGATTTACATGCAAACAACAAATGCTTAAACACAACTAATGTTTCGGTTTATAAGGAACATCCTTAACCCACTAACCAATTTAAATCCTAAACATGCTTTTAATACCATTGCCCTGATTATCTAAACATACAAAATCCATGAATTAAAGATTGCAAAGTCATCACATAAATTCCAACAAAAATCGCAATTTATGTTCATCATACAAAACCAAACGAAACAAAGTATTTTTATAACAACAATATGTGACTAAACCGAAAATAAAAATACAAGTCATAGGGATGGATCACACTTTAGAAACCTTGGAGAGCTTCGTCTTGGTGTGGTGATAGAGATTCGGCAGCAGCTAAGGCAGGGACTGGTTCGGTGGTGAATGGTGGTGGTGAATCGGTGACTATGTATTCTTAGGGTTTCGGGTTAGAACTTTGGTAGAAAATTTGGTAGAGTTTTGGCTAGTGTTTTGCAAGAGATGAGATGATTTTTCTGTAGGAAAAGTGGGGGTATTTATAGAGAATAATGGGGGTGATTGCCGGCAGCCCTTAAGCAAAAAGGAGTTCAGAAAACCTAGTGCAATAAGGTTTTGCAACCTTCCTTTCTTAGTTCAATTAGGTTTTCTTTTTCTGAATTTTTCTTCAAGGCTTGGGCTTCACATCTTCATGGACTTCTTGAATGGTCTTGGACTTCAATTGATAGGTCTTGATCCATCGAAAATGCCCCACAATGCCGGCAGCTCACAATGACACCAAATCTGCCAGAATCGGCAGCTTCTCCTAGCTTGACTAGGAGAACTTGTTTCTTCATGTTTTTCTTCAATGTCATGGCTAAGTGTCGACCTCCTTCCTTCCATAAGCTTGAGATATCTTCACAAATGCTCTTGTACATCATATGGTCCATCGAAATGAAGCACTTGTGAAAAGGAAGCAATCAGTCCCTGGAATCGACAGCTTTGACCTTGTCGCAGTAATTCCGGCATATCTCCACCTTCGGAGCTCCGATTGATGCGATTCCAAGTCTCACGTAAACTAGACACATAAGGCCATCTCCCCATAAAATATCTCGGCCAAATTCCTTGTGAGTTGTCGGGAATGATTTTTCGAAGTTAGGACAAAGTCCCAGGAAAATCCTGTAAGCCCTGGATTGGAATGTCCGGACTGCCCTTTTGCAGCCAAGTTTTGGGTGACTTCCCGAACTCCGATTGATCTGAAATTTTAACACAACATTCCCTAACATATGAATATTAAGCACACAAAATTTCATAGAATTCGGACAAGGATAGATTATACTTTTGCTTATCTCAAAATCGCGAAAAAGACATATTTTACACTATTTTCCAGATTTCTCAAACTTAGTCATTTTTCGGATTCTTAACCATTTTTCACAAAACTCTACCAAAATTGACACTAACTACATTATGACTCAATCTTAGACAAATAAGGGTTAAACAAAGCATAAACGAGGGCATACGCATATAATATCGTCGCACATTGTGCTCCTATCAACTACCCCACACTTATCCTTTGCTAGTCCCTTAGCAAACTAAATTAAACTACGACTCTAAACAAACTATTGCCCCTAACAATTTGTCTCAGGCTCGTATGTACACATAGCTTTCAAGTTAATGCATGAGAATGCTAAGCACGAAAATTCCAAGCTTCATGAACATGTGACATCAATATGAACATATAAGAGCAAAAGGTAAGCATGTAAACATGTTAAAAGCTAATTCAATCCTCCTCACTAGGCATACTCTCTTCTTTTCTCTCAAAGCATGGTTATTCACTCAATAGTATATGCAAGCGAAAGATCATGAATTACAAAGAGTGACTTGCATAAATCAAAGAAACGAAAGCACTTTGTGAATTTTTGATGGAAAAACCTCATATGATAACTATATGCACCAATGAACCAAAACCATATGCTTACTCTTGGGATAATCTCCACAATCAAATTTAACCATCTTAAGAATCATGAAAAAGATCAATAAAAGGGTTGTAATAGGGCTAGGCTAAGAGGTATTCGATATTTGGATAAGGAGGCTCAAAAACGTCACCATGGCATTTGGCAAAGCTCAAATCTCCTTATGTCTTCTCGCCAAAAGGGTCAAATTTCATCTTGTTGGACCCATACTTCATTCTTTTCTTCCCATAACATTACAACAATAATCAAGACAATAGCCATGCACAGAATTTTTCTTTTCTTTTTCAAGTCGTGCCCTACATTTTTCATGCTCTTGGTTTTCTTTTTCTTTTTCTTTTGGTCCGAGCATAATTTTTCTTTCTTTCTTTTATGGCACGGCATCTAGTACACTTTACATATAGATTCATGGCTAAGTCTACCCCACACTTGTTCTTCTTCATCACACACGCGAAAACGCTTCCAAAAATCAAGCTTTGCACACACACAAGGTAAAGGCACAACTATACTAAGCTCATGGAAAGTGTTTAAGGATGATGAAAGAAAAGGCTCAATATCGGCTCAAAGGGGTTTACTAAGGTGTCCCACGACGGGCTCCAATTAGGGCACATGCTTTATTTGGCTTTGGTGGTAAACCTAAATGATCTTTATTCAATCATATTCAAAATCAAGGTATTTTATGATATAAACGTTTCGAAAATCAACAAGAGTAAGTTCTAGCATACTAGAGTTCATTAAAAAGCTATGGCACATAGTCATCGAATATGCAAAGAATTATGAGGTTTCATGCTTCCTACGAATCTATCGAATTTTATCTTTTTATCACTCAAGAAGAAAGCAAATTGGCACTAAAGCTCACATAGGTTATAATCGAAATAAATTAGCTAAAACATGCATGCTTAATAATCAACAAGTCCTACATGCTCCTACCAATGTACAAAATCCATGAAACTCATGATTTTATAAGTATGCACAACTATCATCTATGTATGCAAAGAGGAGAAAAACATCATTGACATATTAGGGGCATCCTAAGACTCGAAACAAACAATTTAAACACTCTATTTTTGCATTATAATTTTCTGGATTTTCTACTTCTAAATTAAGCACACGAAAACATAAACGGAATACGTTATCCCACCCCACACTTAGAAAATTACATTGCCCTCAATGTAAGCACAAAACAATATCAACGAATTTCCTAAGCATGCAATCAACTAACATATTCCAACATATCATCACAAATCAAAGAAAAAGAGAAGGGTTAAGAAATTTCAAACTCTCGGTGATGGCTCCGTCACTTTTCTTTGATCGACATGGGTTGCCTCCCAAGTAGCGCTTAAGGTTTATAGTCCGTAGCCTAGACTTTTCACCGTGTTTTGCATGTGTTCATCGTGCTCCAAAGCATCCCAAATCGGCACGAAGAAGGTCAACGAGAAGAGTGTTGCATAGTGTATCCGATTCGGTGCTTGTAGAAGGCTGCGTATCCGGGTGCGTGTCAACTTCATGTCCGGCCTCTTGTGTTCTTGTGTCAACCCTGCCGGCAATGGCAGGTCCGGCAGGTGGCGGTGGTGAGGCTGGAATCGGCGGCTGCTGCTCGGCTTCTATGTGTGAGGCCGGTTCTTCCATGTGGGGACTGCCGGCAATGACCTCTTGATGTCCCGAAAGTGGTGCGTCGTCAACAAGGCACTCCTCAATGATGTGTTTGGAGGAAGACTCATAATATGGCTTGAGACGATGACCATTCACTTTGAAAATATTGCTCGAGGTGAGGCTTGAAATTTCTATTGCACCATGAGGAAAAACTTGAGTGATGATGTAGGGACCAACCCACCGTGAGCGTAGCTTACCCGGAAAGAGTCGAAGTCTTGAGTTGAATAAGAGAACTTTTTGCCCCACCTCGAATTTCTTTCCTCGTAACATCTTGTCATGGTAAGCATTTGCTTTCTCCTTGTATATCCAAGCGGCATCATAAGCTTCATTGCGAATTTCTTCAAGTTCATTGAGTTGAAGCTTTCTATGAAGACCGGCATCATCTATGCTCATGTTGAAGGCCTTAATTGCCCACCATGCCTTGTGCTCAAGCTCAACTGGTAAGTGACATGCTTTGCCATAAACTAACCGAAAAGGAGACATACCTATCGGTGTCTTGTACGCGGTCCTATAAGCCCACAAAGCATCATCGAGACGATCACTCCAATCCTTCCTTGAAGGTCCAACCGATTTCTCCAATATATGCTTGATCTCTCGATTACTTACCTCGGCCATACCACTTGTTTGGGGGTGATAAGGTGTAGACACCTTATGTGTGACTCCATACTTCCTCAATAAGGCTTCAATGGTGCGGTTACAAAAATGGGATCCTCCATCGCTAATCAAGACCCTTGGAACTCCAAAACGTGAAAAGATGTTGGTCTTGAGAAACTTGGCTACCACTTTGGCATCATTGGTGCGTGTAGCCTTTGCTTCGATCCACTTTGACACATAATCAACCGCAAGCAATATGTAGAGAAAGCCCTTACTTGAAGGAAACGGTCTCATGAAGTCAATACCCCATAAATCGAAAATTTCAACCTCAATGATAGGCGTGAGCGGCATTTGATCCCTAGCTCCAATGTTCCCCATTCTTTGGCATCTATCACATGCTTTGCAAAACATGAATGCATCCTTGAAAATCGTAGGCCAAAAGAAACCACAAGAGAGTGCCTTCAAAGCCGTTTTCTTCGGTCCAAAATGTCCACCACAAGCTTCGCTATGACAAAAAGAAAGGATGGATCGATGCTCATTCTCCGACACACATCTTCTAATAACTTGATCACCACATTGCTTCCATAAGTACGGATCATCCCACAAGAAGTGACGAGCTTGCTTCCTTATTCTTTGTTGATGGTGGTTCGGCAACTCCTTGGGGAATCGGCGTGTGGCTAGAAAATTTGCAATGTCGGCATACCAAGGCTCAAGTACTTCAAGTCGAAAAAGTTGCTCATCCGGAAAGGACTCTAATAGGGGCAGCCGATCCTCCTCTTGTACAAGGCGACTCAAATGATCGGCCACAACATTCTCTACTCCTTTCTTGTCTTTAATCTCAAGGTCGAACTCTTGAAGCAAAAGAATCCATCGAATAAGCCTCGGCTTAGCATCCTTCTTCGTCATAAGATATCTCAAAGCGGCATGATCACTATAAACAATAACTTTGGAATTCAAAAGATATGATCGAAATTTTTCCAAAGCAAAGATTACCACAAAGAGTTCCTTCTCCGTTGTTGTGTAATTGAGTTGAGCATCGTTGAGAGTCCTTGAAGCATAGTAAATGGCGCATGGCTTCTTCTCAATTCGTTGTCCAAGTACCGCTCCAAGTGCATAATCACTAGCATCACACATCAACTCAAATGGCTCGTCCCAATTAGGGGACACAAGTATTGGTGCCGTACACAAGCAAGCTTTCAATCGACAAAATGCTTCCTCACACGCCTTTGTCCACTCAAACGTCACCTCCTTTTGTAACAAGTTGCTTAATGGCTTGGCAATTGAAGAGAAGTCCTTGATAAATCGTCGATAAAACCCTGCATGGCCAAGAAAACTTCTTACATCTTTCACACACCTAGGGCTCGGCAATGCTTGTATGAGCGCCACCTTGGCTTTGTCAACTTCTAAGCCTCTTGCCGAAATTATGTGCCCTAAAACAATGCCTTGCGTGACCATGCAGTGACACTTCTCCCAATTAAGCACAAGATTTGTCTCTACACACCTCTCAAGTATCTTCTCCAAGTTCCCCAAACATGCATCGAAGGTGCCTCCATACACACTAAAATCATCCATAAACACTTCGATAATGTCTTCAATAAAATCCGAGAAGATAGCATACATACATCTTTGAAAAGTGCCGGGTGCGTTGCAAAGTCCGTATGGCATCCTCCGATAAGCAAACGTGCCAAATGGACAAGTAAAAGTGGTCTTCTCTTGATCGTCCGGGTGTATCATGATTTGATTGTAGCCACTATATCCATCAAGAAAACAATAGTAAGAATGGCCGGCTAACCTCTCTAGCATTTGATCCATAAACGGCAAAGGCATGTGATCCTTCCTCGTTGTAGCGTTGAGCTTCCTATAGTCGATGCACATCCGATGACCGGTTACGAGTCTTTGTGGCACAAGCTCATTCTTCTCATTCTTGACAACCGTTACACCACTCTTCTTCGGCACTACTTGCACGGGAGATATCCACTTACTATCCGAAATTGGGTAGATCACCCCACAATCAAGCAACTTGATAATTTCTTCTTTCACAACTTTCATCATGGGAGGGTGAAGTCGACGTTGAGCTTCCTTAGTCGGCTTAGCTCCTTCTTCTAACAAAATACGATGAACACAAGTAGTAGGGCTTATTCCCTTGATATCCGCTAAGGTCCAACCTATGGCGGTCTTGTACTTCTTAAGCACACATATTAAATCCTCCTCTTGCTTCTTACTAAGCATTGAAGACACAATAACCGGTAGTGTATCTTCTTCTCCAAGATAAGCATATTTCAAATGACTAGGGAGTTCTTTTAGTTCTAACTTTGGGGCCTCTTCCACACTTGGTCGAAATTTTGTTGTGGCACTTGGAATTGACAAGAACGAATCAAACTTTGCATAAGGCCGAGCCTCTAGCTCGGCAACAATCTCTTCTCCACTCGGCAATACCATGTACGGCTCCTTCTTGTAAGGCTCGGCAATGCCATTCTTTTCCATGACTCGTCCTCCCTTCTTGTCAAATCCGACCCCTTGCTCAATCGCTAATTGCTATGCGTCGAGCGAGGTCGACATAACTTGCTCGACCTCCTCCAAAACATCAATGGCACAACCCTCCTTCAAATCAACATTGGGGAATCTCATGGCATCAAAAACATTAAACTTGATCACCTCACCATCAAACTCCATAGTTAGGTTGCCCTCGGCCACATCTATCTTTGTGCGCGCGGTCCTCATGAATGGTCGCCCTAAAAGCAATTGAGTGTTGTTGACCGGCGAATCCTCCATCTCAACCACATAAAAATCGGTGGGGAATATCAATTGGTTGACTTGCACCAACACATCCTCTACATAGCCCTCCGGATATTTGCTTGAGCGATCCGCAAGTTGAATGATGACATTATCCTTCTTGAGAGGCCCTATACTCAATGTTTGATACACATTGAGTGGCATGACATTGATCGATGCTCCCAAATCCAACATAACATCCTCAAATCGTGTATTGCCTATAACACAAGGCACATTGAAGCTTCCCGGATCCTTCATCTTTGGTGGCAACTTTCTTTGAATAACGGCCGACACCGTCTCGCTCATAGTCACCACACGAGTCTCTCTAGTATGCCTCCTTGCCGTGCAAAGCTCCTTCAAAAACTTAGCATACTTCGGCACTTGCTTAATGCACTCCAACAAAGGGATGTTGACTTGCACCTTCCGGAAAATCTCCAATACCTCCTCATCGGACTTATCTTTCTTTGTTCTAGCAAAACGTGAAGGGAATGGAATGCTAGATGATGACACACCTCCCTTGCTTGCTTGGCTCGGCAATACCTCATTCTTCGATGTGGCGGGATCGTACTCAAACTCATTGCGCAGCCCCTTTTCTTGTATACCATGGCCGGCATCATACTTCTTCTCGGTTGCACTTCTGCCCTTCTCGGTAACAACACTGCCGGCATCATCATGCTCGGCAACACTCCCTTGCTCGGCATCTCCATCATGGCTGCCGGCAATGACAGGTCCGGCAGCCCTCTCATCCTCCTCAATACCCTTGAAAGTCACTCGCTTCTTCTTTGGACTTGTCGGAGGAAACAACTCTCTTCCGCTTCGAGTTTGAATCACTTTGGCTTGCTCGTTCCTCGGATTAGGAATCGTATTGCTTGGCAATTTCCCTTGCTCATTAAATCTTCCCATAAAATCCACAACTTGCCCCATTTGAGTCTTAAGCTCACCAATGTCCTTTTGATGATTTTGTTGCCCCGCAAGTAATGCTTGAGTAGCACTTGACAAAGATTGAAGCAAAGCATCGTAGTTCGGATTGCTTGGCGCGGCTTGGCCTTGGCTCGGCCCTGCTTGGCTTTGGTACGGCACGGCTTGGTTCGGCTGATAAGGTTGCCGAGGCACAAATGGTGGCCTCGGTGCAAATGGTGCTCCTCCCTCTCTCGGTTGCATAGGTGCCCTAAGCATGTTGTCATTGTTCGCCCATTGAAAGTTCGGATGATCATTGAACCTTGGATTGAAATTGCCAAAACGTTGGCCTCCTTGAAAGCCAATGGCATTGCACTCCTCAACTCCCTCACTAACTCCAAATTGAGGGCATTGTTCGGTCTCATGGCCCTCGGTGCAAATTCCACATACACTAGCATGCTTCTTCATCAAATTACTCACCAAGTCGGTAAGCTTGTCCACTTTCTCTTCTAACTTTGAGTTTGAAGACGTCTCATGCACTTTTTCATTCCTTTGCACATTGCCTCGTGCCATGCCAAATTGTTGATTGTTCAAAGCACGAACTTCCAACAAACTTCTTGCAGCACCAGCATTTAACTCCAAAAAGCTACCTCCCGCGGCCGAGTCAAGAAACTCTCTCTCCATGACGCGCAATCCCTCATAAAAATATTGCAACAAGAGTCCATCGCTAATGCCATGCGATGGACACAAAGAAACTAGGGACTTGAACCTCTTGTAGTAGTCGAAGAAAGTCTCATCTCCGGCTTGCTTCACACTTGTAATTTGCTTCCTCAGATCAGTGATACGTGAAGCAGGAAAGTACTTGAGCAAAAACTCATCCATCATAGTACTCCACGAAACAATGCGACCACTAGGCACTTCAAACAACCACTCCTTCGCTTGATCTTCTAGAGAAAACGGAAATGCCTTCATCTTGAAGTGTTGCAGATCTGTCCCCCTTGGACACATAGACTCCGTGGTGAAGTTAAACCATTGTAGATGCTTGTTAGGGTCCTCACTCGGCATCCCATAAAACGATTTCAGCTTATGGAGGAATCCACTCCTCAATTCAATCTCTCCAGTCTTGTCAGCTTCCAAGGGAGGATAAGTAATATTAGAAGGAGCAACTCTAGCTCCAGCAACATGACCATTCTGTGATCTGATTGATGCCATGATCTCTTCTTCTTCTTCTAATTCGGCAAAAGCTTCAAATTCTGGATTCTGAAGATCACACGACGATGACACAAATGAAGGTGAACTCGGCCCTAATGATGATACTGACGGCACAGATGGTGAACTCGGCAAGGATGATGACACTGATGAACTGGTTGGTGACGATGGTGGTAATGGCACAAAACGAGCAATAGCAAGTTCTAGATCTAAACGTTGCAAACGGCCTTGAAGATCTCTTGCCCAAATACTAGATTCGGACATGCACTATTTCTGAAATTTGCAACATTTAAACAAGTTAGAACATCGTAAAGAAATAGAAGACAAGAATATACATCATTACAAGCCACGGCATTGGCGATTTCACATCAAATTTCAACAATATCATACAAAAACACATTTGGCAACACATATATATAGCACACGGCAAAGCAACAAACATTTCGGCAATAGTACAAATATGGTTCGGCAATAAGAGAGCAAAATTCAAAACGTCCATGAGCATGTAATCGCTAAGTCTAATTTCTTTTAAATTTGTTCTAACTCTCGAAGTACGTGGAGCAGAGGAGATAACGGTGCAATGGACTGATACAGCCCCCGGTAGTATCATGCTTAATCCGATATACCTCAAGAGTTTGAACCACACAACATGTTTTATCTTCGAAGAAAATAGGCCACATATGTCAAGTTATGTTCTAGCGTCTAAAGTGAGGTGATGCTTCGGCACAAGCTGTCGACTAGGTCGTGCGGATTTTACGTTTCAAAGGTCATTAAAATCACGGAGGGTGAACCCCCTACAGGAACCAGGCAGGACTCGTTGTTGGACACCACGGAGGGCGAACCCCCTATCGACTCACTCACCGAGAATGAACATCAGTCTATGGGCCTTGAGATCCAGTTAAACAAACCTGAGAACCATATCTATGATAATAACTTCCCCATACTTTGTAAAACAAACACGGATCCCTAGCAGTCTACAAGTGTTGATTAAAACCGCCCTCAACCTCATGGAAGTAATACTATTACCGAAGAAACGCTTATATGCGTGGGGGGGAAGTATCCCGCGTTTCCCAATCTACATAGAAACGGCCTCCGACATAGCACCATTCACATGAAGGGTTTTGGTTATGATCAACAAAAGTGGCTTCACCTACATGTTACACTTTAGAAACTACAATAAACTCAAACATACACAACACTATCAACTCCCTAGAAATTAAACTAAGTGATTACCAACATACATCATTATACATCATGCAACTTCCAAAATTTAAACTCTACATGCCGAAGCATATTTCTACTTTACAAAATCCCCAAAATAAATTTACAATTACAACTTTACAACTTCATAACAAAAATTTCCAGCAACATTATATACACAACAATAACATAAAACAAGCTTTTATAATCCCCGGCAACGGCGCCAAAAATTGAACGGAGCCTAAGCTCGCATGCAATAATAAACCCTACAAAAGATCGTTAGTAGTATAAGCAAGTAGGGATCGTTCTAGGCCGGGAATTAAGGGTACCTGAGATATGAAATTGTTAGACACAAACATATTCACATATATACAAAAACGTCACAAATTGGGGGATTATATGGATCGGCAGCAATGCTGCCACAAACTTACACACGGCAATCAAAAACAGAAAATTTAAAATCCTAAGTCTAATATTTACAAGTGATCATCATCTTTCACAAAACAGTTCACACAAAAGACTCTTTAAAACATAGATTCATATGCAAGAAGGTAAGAGACAAGTATTTAGCATGTTCACAATTTAAATTCGTTTCGACCGCAACTAGAGCTCTCGCTCTGTACCTAGTTACTAGACTTCCTCAAGTTCTTTTAGGACAAACTTCGCTCTAGCCCTAAAGATATTTATGCTAATCCGGTTAAGACTTAACATATAACGCACAAGAGTCTTAAATCGAAAACATGCAAATAAGCAAGGTTGTCAATCATCTTATTTAACATGCAAGTATTAGCTAAGGTTTTATACCCTAGGTGAGCACAACAAATCAAAACAACCGCTAGGCCTATAGTTTTATTTATTCCACTCAGGTTAGATGAAACCTAACACCTAGATTTACATGCAAACAACAAATGCTTAAACACAACTAATGTTTCGGTTTATAAGGAACATCCTTAACCCACTAACCAATTTAAATCCTAAACATGCTTTTAATACCATTGCCCTGATTATCTAAACATACAAAATCCATGAATTAAAGATTGCAAAGTCATCACATAAATTCCAACAAAAATCGCAATTTATGTTCATCATACAAAACCAAACGAAACAAAGTATTTTTATAACAACAATATGTGACTAAACCGAAAATAAAAATGCAAGTCATAGGGATGGATCACACTTTAGAAACCTTGGAGAGCTTCGTCTTGGTGTGGTGATAGAGATTCGGCAGCAGCTAAGGCAGGGACTGGTTCGGTGGTGAATGGTGGTGGTGAATCGGTGACTATGTATTCTTAGGGTTTCGGGTTAGAACTTTGGTAGAAAATTTGGTAGAGTTTTGGCTAGTGTTTTGCAAGAGATGAGATGATTTTTCTGTAGGAAAAGTGGGGGTATTTATAGAGAATAATGGGGGTGATTGCCGGCAGCCCTTAAGCAAAAAGGAGTTCAGAAAACCTAGTGCAATAAGGTTTTGCAACCTTCCTTTCTTAGTTCAATTAGGTTTTCTTTTTCTGAATTTTTCTTCAAGGCTTGGGCTTCACATCTTCATGGACTTCTTGAATGGTCTTGGACTTCAATTGATAGGTCTTGATCCATCGAAAATGCCCCACAATGCCGGCAGCTCACAATGACACCAAATCTGCCAGAATCGGCAGCTTCTCCTAGCTTGACTAGGAGAACTTGTTTCTTCATGTTTTTCTTCAATGTCATGGCTAAGTGTCGACCTCCTTCCTTCCATAAGCTTGAGATATCTTCACAAATGCTCTTGTACATCATATGGTCCATCGAAATGAAGCACTTGTGAAAAGGAAGCAATCAGTCCCTGGAATCGACAGCTTTGACCTTGTCGCAGTAATTCCGGCATATCTCCACCTTCGGAGCTCCGATTGATGCGATTCCAAGTCTCACGTAAACTAGACACATAAGACCATCTCCCCATAAAATATCTCGGCCAAATTCCTTGTGAGTTGTCGGGAATGATTTTTCGAAGTTAGGACAAAGTCCCAGGAAAATCCTGTAAGCCCTGGATTGGAATGTCCGGACTGCCCTTTTGCAGCCAAGTTTTGGGTGACTTCCCGAACTCCGATTGATCTGAAATTTTAACACAACATTCCCTAACATATGAATATTAAGCACACAAAATTTCATAGAATTCGGACAAGGATAGATTATACTTTGTCTTATCTCAAAATCGCGAAAAAGACATATTTTACACTATTTTCCAGATTTCTCAAACTTAGTCATTTTTCGGATTCTTAACCATTTTTCACAAAACTCTACCAAAATTGACACTAACTACATTATGACTCAATCTTAGACAAATAAGGGTTAAACAAAGCATAAACGAGGGCATACGCATATAATATCGTCGCACATTGTGCTCCTATCACTAGTCCTATAAACTATTCAAGTAATCTCTATCCCAAAAGACTAACTGAAGTCAAGCGAGAAGATCAATAGAAATCAAAAGCAGTATGCCAAAGACAAGTCACTTGCAAATTGCAGCAAGAATAAGCTACATATGGTTAATCCAACCGCAGCAGAAGCAAAGAATAATCTAATGTCGTAATTCATTCAAGACCCAGGAGTATGAATACTTGATTCAAGAAATTGGAAGTTACCTGGGATGAAGGAAATCATTGCAATCAAACATCACCAAACGAGCAGGATACGAGAAGACCACAAACAGTTGATTCCCCGCAGTAGAGGGAATTAAAAGAAAAAAAAAATTGTCCCGCAGTAGAGGGAAATTTAGTTTCCCTGCAGTGACGAATTTCTTTTCCCACGAATCAGTATTTGATAAAATTGATGTGCACGCCAAGCCTTGCAAACCACGCACCTTTGTGGCAGGACAGAAAGCATATATGAACTGCGAATTTGATCTTCTTTGGGATTGGGTACAGAGAAGAGAAAAGGAGAGATGAACTCTAGAGATCGAAGCAGATTGTTCCCAAACTCATCAGACAGAAAGAAGACGGAAAGCCCTTGCAGTCTTCCTCTCCCACGCTGACTCCTGTTTAATTTTGGGCCTGATTTCTCTCTGTGGAGTCTAATTATGCGGCTCACTTCATGCTTCAAGCAGCCCACATAATCATGGGGGCTAATGTTGATACACGAAAAATCATGCAATTGGTTACTATGCTGTCACGCGACAAAGACCATGCATATTCGCGTAATTATGTAAAATCCTATAGTTTTACAAGGATTTTATGTTCATTACTTGATTATAAATACGCCAACAAAACATGCTCTAGATGTGGACCCAAGCCACATCCACGCATTCTTGGGGCTTGCAGTTTTGGGTGTGGTGTGGAAGGTTACGGAAACGCACATGCTCATTCGTCGATTTAATATCGTCGGTGATTTCGGTCTTGGGCCCGAAATCCAAGCCCAACGAGTTAGATCGATGAATGAAATGGGGAACATGCATGAGAATATGAGATTTGGCCAACCTTTCTTCCTCTTTAAACCCAAAGCCCAAAAGCACAAAACCCATAGAGAAGCCCAACTTCCTTCTCTTTCCTTTAAGCCCAAAAAAACCCTTCTTTAGCCCAAACTTCACCCTTCTTCTTCTTCTTCTCGTTTCTGCCTCACCTATTTCTCCTTTTTTCCCTGGTTCAAATAACTTCTTTCCCCGCAGCTGTTGAATACACACCTCGCAGCTGTTGAATACACAGTTACAATCCAAGTTCTCTCCAAATCATCGCCTCAATCTGCTAACAGAATTCTTTATGACCAGTCAAGAGAATCCCCCTTCTCCCTCAAACCATGAGACTACAATTCCAAATCTCTTCCCAATATCTTTTCCAGATTTCATGATATTGGGTTGGCTGCCATTGCAGCAATCGGGGACCATTGCATCAATCATCTCTTTTCTAAAATCCCACCTCTCAAAGTAAGCTTCTTTTCCCGATTTCATGACAGAATTCCTGTACCAATTGGGGAAAAGTGTTTTAACCCATAAACCAGCACCCTCCAACAGTATATAAAAACCTGGCCAATGTAAAAAGGGGGGGCCATCATCAAGCACTAGAGAGCCACCCCAAAACAGTCTTCAAATTCCCCAAGCCATCAAGCCTCAAGCATTCAAGCACCATCACCAAGCTCACATCCATCTTTCCTCCAAAAGCCTCTTTCAAACTCTGTTTCAGAAACCCAGAAAATCCAGGAACCCAGAAAACCCGCAATTCTCTTCACCGCAGTGTGTTTCTAGCTCCCGCACCACACTCATGCTGTCAAGCTCTTCCGATTTCTACTCAGTCTGAATCACGCACAAAATTCTCCCATAAAACTCACATTTTAGGGTGAGTTTTGGCCTAATCATGCTTAATCAAAAGACCCCGTAACATTTGGCGACTTCACTGGGGACTAGGTTGTGATTCAGACCATCTCATGCAATCCCTCAACCTCAGTATGCTTGTATTGATCACATTTGTTGTGGAAGCAAGTAATAGGAGAATACCTTCTGTTGATATGATCCACCACTGTTGTGTTTTTGTTCTTTGCCTTCAATCCAGGCACCAATCGGCTTATGCAGTTATGATCACCTGTTTGGCAATGAGGACCATAATCATCACCCTGCACAAGTCCCAAATATTATCCATGCTTGGTAAGACCAAAACCAACCACACTATGCTTAAGCAGGCAATATAAGCCGAGCAGAACAAGTAAAGCCAAAGCAATAATCATTCCTAAATCTTGCAAAGTGCAAGCAAAGTTGCCTAGCTATTCCTATAAACTATTCAAGCAATTTCTATCCAAAAAAAACAACTGAAGCCAAGCAAGAAAGATCAATAGAAGCCAAATGTTAGAAGCATGCATAGTCGCAAATATGCTACAGTTAATTGGAGCAGCAATAAGCTACATGCAGTTACCCTAACCGCAGCAGAAGCAAGAATTGATCTAATGTCAGTGTTTCATTCTAAACAACACAAAATAGCTCAATAAATTGGGTTGCAGTGCCCCATACAGCAAAAGATGTGAGGAATGCAAAAGAAAAATTTCGAGTACAAACTTTACCTTAATGCTGCGTGATTGAAGAAACTCTTGTCAGAGGAATCAGTTCACGCCAGTCCCAACACCAGGCAATCCTTGCAGCGAATGAGAAAAAAACGAATTGTGAGCTGAAGCAAAAGAAAAGAAGGAATACGCCAGAAGACCAACCCTGTTGGTAATCGGCTCCCTGCGGTAAGAGAAAAGCAGTGAAGCCCAAGCTTGAGTCATACTTCAAGGCTGCGATGGTTCGAAGAGTCGTTGCTCAAGAGATGCCAAACAATTCCCCTGCAACAAGGAGGAGGAGTAAAACTGGTTATGAGCCCAAAGAAGAAGACGAAGCCGAAAAATCAAGATGCAGAAGGAAAAACAATACCTGGAGCCCAAAGAAATTGTGAGTTGAGGAGAGATTCGCAAGACCGGTGCAGGGTGTAGATGCAGGGCTGCTCTTGCGTGATTCTGAAAGAGGAGAGCAAGACCGATGGATTCCTCAAGGGAGAAGAGACAAGCTAAAGGTCTTAAATGATTATATTTGGGCCAGGCTGACATTTTTCTCCCTATGAACTCTGATTATGTGGCCTACTCCATGCTTCAAGCATCCCACATAATCATGGGGCTAATGTTGATACACAAAAAAGCACGAGTACGTCATACACATACTCCAAGCACAAATAAGAAAAAATACACATGCAAACTACATTATATATTCGAAAGGTCATGCCACGCGTGTGAACCCAAGCCACAATTATGCATTTGGAGCTTGCAGATGTGGGTGTGGTGTGGTAAGTTACGGAAACACACATGCTCATTCGTCGATTTAATGTTTCGGTCTTGGGCTCGAAATCCAAGCCCAATGACTTAGATCGAGGTTTGGGTTGGGCCACCCCTTCTCTTTCTTTAAGGCCCAAAGCCCATATTAGAATAGTGTAACTTCACTTTTCTTCTTCTTCCCGTTTTCTGCACCTCATCTCTTTTACCCAACAGCTCAGTTCCTTCCTCGCTCGATGATACCAGCCAAATGCCCAGAACCTTTTTCCCCTGCAGCAGGTTTCATCTTCCCTAGAGAACCCAATTCAAGCAAACGTCTTTTCCCCATTCTTCTGTAGAAATCAAGGACGAGATTGAAAAGGGAGGGTTTTGTCCAACGGGTTAGAAGTGTTTGAGCCTCCCCTGCACCCAACTCTGAGCCTATAAAAGGGGGATCGATCATCAAGCACAGGGGGCAGCCAACCCAAAAACAGTCTTCAAATTCCCCAAGCCATCAAGCCTCAAGCATTCAAGCACCATCACCAAGCTCACATCCATCTTTCCTCCAAAAGCCTCTTTCAAACTCTGTTTCAGAAACCCAGAAAATTCAGGAATCAAGAAAACCCCGCAATTCTCTTCACCGCAGTGTGTTTCTAGCTCCCGCACCACGCTCATGCTGTCAAGCTCTTTCGATTTCTACTCAGTCTGAATCACGCACAAAATTCTCCCACAAAACTCACATTTTGGGGTGGTTTTGGCCTAGTCATGCTTAATCAAAAGACCCCGCAACATTTTGCAACTGATGAACTGATTTTTGGTGAGCCTCCCTGCAGTAGCCTTCTAAACCAGCAGGCATATAACCAAAAGGGAAAACGCGCAGCAAGCCAGAGGAGCATACTATGCAATTATGATCACCTGGCCTCCTTTTCCATTTAAAAAAATATGATGTGCTCATCCAGTAGGAAAGCAAATCGTTCCCTGCAAATAGCTGCGGTTATATTTCCCTGCAGCTTTCCTCACATTTATCCTTTCCCCAACACTGTTGTGGTTATATCACCTTGCAATGGCATTATGCAGCAAGCAACATGCAGTCAAGCTAAATTCATTAGAACAAGCAAACAATACTCAATCAGGCTGCAAACATTATTACTCCATCAAGCCATCACTACTCAATCAAGCCATCAAAATATGCAAACAAAATCCAACCAAGCAGTAAGCAATACCAACACAACAATCATGCTGCAAGCGCTATTACTCAATCAAGCAACAAACATGTTTAATCAAGCCAAAAACCCTTAGTGCAAGCAATCAGGCACCAATCCAGCATCATCCAGCAATTACCCAGCAACACACCAAAACCCTTTCCTTCAAGCCTTCAAGCATTCAGGCCTTCATGCCATCTAAGAAAAAAAACCCTCAAAAGCCTCTTCTTCAATCTTCAACCTGTCCCATAAATCAAAAACCCAAAAAAACCCCAATTCTCTCACCGCAGTGCGTTTCTAGCTCCCACGCCATGCCTCATGCTGCCAAACCTCTTTTGATTTTCATGCAGTCTGAATCACACACGAATTTCTTCCTTTTTGGGTGGAATTCGGCCTAGTCATGCTTAATCAAAGAACCCCCACAACATTTGGTTACTTCACTGGGGAGCAGGTTGTGATTCAGACCATCTCATGCAATCCCTCAACCTCAGTATGCTTGTATTGATCACATATGTTGTGGAAGTAAGTAATAGGAGTGTACCTTCTGTTGATATGATCCACCACTGTTGTGTTTTTGTTCTTTGCCTTCAACCCTGCAGCCTTCGATTCTTTGCGATTTGTTCATCATGCAGTCATGTGGTTCAACCATGCTTGTATGAGCTGCTGCCTTTGTCAACATGCAAGATACCAGAAGAGAATTTATTTTTCTTTCTCTTGAGAATTCTTCAACTTTGAACCCTGCGCCTCAATTTCATTCTCTGTCAGTTGGTTCAGTTGGTTCATTATAGCCTGGTCATTGTTTTATGTTTTGAGATTTCAATGACAACAGATTTGACAAACTCCAATATGCCTAATGTTGAAAACTCTTGTTTCTTATTGCAAGATGTTTTCCTAATTTGTTGCCTACTGCTGCACAAGTACCCTGCACATGGAAACCAGTACTTGGGGGTTGCGTTCAGTACAGGAAGACAGATAAGCCACCTTGCATTGGAGCAAGCAACACTTGCCGCGAGTAGACAATCCAGGCTTATTGTATGGCTTAGGAGATTCAGGAGCTGACACTCATGCTGTATGCGATTAAGGAGATTCATACCTTACAAGCAAATATTGTTTCTACTGCATATGCACTTGTGCTCGATGAATCTAAGAATTTTAAAAGATCCTGCAGCTGTAGTTTTAATCAGCAGCTCATGCTATATGGACAAGCCATGCTTATTATGTCACTGAAATAGATGATGAAGTGGAGCAACACAGTAGCAGAAATTGCAGCCCAACTGCTACGCAAGCGCCCCAAAAAACCCGACGTTCAAGTCTTTGTTTGATCAATTGGAGTATGGTCCGCAAGCCAGGCAAGCCGCTGCGGAGGCACTCATGCACGTGTTGAGAAACATGGGTCTCAATGCTTTGCTGCAGATACAATAAAGACCATGTCCATGCTGGAAAATGAAGATGCCATAGTCTTTACCGTTTCGGACGTGAAGGCTGCAGGGATCCCATTGTCAAGAATTATGAAGACTGAGATGAAGATATCCTGCAGCAACAAGAGACAGTAACTTATTCTGTAATACAACCTGCAGTTTTAACAACTTATGCCATGCCATGCCTATATGTTCTGAGTGACAGATGTAGTTGCTGATCATTCTTTATTACAAGTCTAATAACATGCCATGCTTATTTAATGAAACTCACTGTGTTGATGTTGTGATATGCTATCGACAATCGAGCTCAGTATAATTATTCATGCCAATGAGTTTGGGGGCTAAAGAGTGAAGGTTCAGTTCGTGGTCAAGATCGTTCACTTGTGTCCATGCCGAAACAAAAACTTGATATGTTCATGCTTTACTGTACTTTAACAGTGTTCATGCTTTGCTGCAATTTAGCAGTGTTCATGCTTTATTGTATTCTGGCGAGTGTTTATGCTTTACAACATTCTAGCAGTGTCATGCTTTCCTGCAATCTATAAGTCTTGAAAGAAATCACTCATTGCCTTAGCCAAATCTTTCATTCCTATTGTCATAAGTCATAACCATGCCATTGCTACAAGCCTTATCATACCAAAATAGATTGTGCCACAACTAAACCTCATTACAGTAGCCAAAACCTCAATTTTGTACCCAAATAGGTGTGATGCCATCTGCCACAGAGTTCAAACTTTCACTGCAGTAACCCAAGTACATAAATTCGATTTCATAGCCAGATATGTTTATAATCAAAATCTCTATTGCAAGCCCAATGCGTCAAGTGTTAAAAAACAAACTCGGTTGATTCAAAGCCAAAATTCTATGCTACAAGCTTTATGCAATCGAGAAGATTCTAATATACAAAGCATGCTATTTGAGCTAATATCATCACCAAGCCTAATACCCAAGTCTTCCTGCAGTGGTTGTTCAAGGCCAAGCTCATTTTGCAACTGATGAACTGATTTTTGGTGAGCCTCCCTGCAGCAGCCTTCTAAACTAGCAGGCATATAACCAAAAGGAAAAACGCGCAGCAAGCCAGAGGAGCATACTATGCAATTATGATCGCCTGGCCTCCTTCTCCATTTAAAAAAATATGATGTGCTCATCCAGTAGGAAAGCAAATCGTTCCCTGCAAATAGCTGCGGTTATATTTCCCTACAGCTTTCCTCGCAGTTATCCTTTCCCCAACACTGTTGTGGTTATATCACCTTGCAATGCATTATGCAGCAAGTAACATGCAGTCAAGCTAAATTCATTAGAACAAGCAAACAATACTCAAACATGCCAAAATCATTAGAGCAAGCAACTAACACTCAATCAAGCAGTAAGCAACATGCAATCAAGCTAAAATCATTATAAGCAAACGAAAGTCAATCAAGCTGTGAATATTATTACTTACTCAAGCCAATTCCACGCAACATGCAATATTCGTTGTTAGATTCTCAAATAGCATGCTATGACACTTGGGGGATGATTGCTTATGGTCTTG
The DNA here is from genome assembly GCA_963682095.1 of Potentilla sterilis. Taxonomy (NCBI): domain Eukaryota; kingdom Viridiplantae; phylum Streptophyta; class Magnoliopsida; order Rosales; family Rosaceae; genus Potentilla; species Potentilla sterilis. The sequence goes on along the minus strand of OY821763.1, from coordinate 39,296,646 downwards.
TTCAGGGTGCTCTGAAATTCTATTATTATAAAGCTTCATGTTATAGCCAAAGGCTTCCACTGCATTGACTACTCTACTACCCAAATCTCATCCAAATTGGACGCAATACCAAGCACTGATCTCAGCCCTATACAAGCTTAATACCTAAGTCTTCCTGCAGTGGCTGTTCAAGGCCAAGCTCATTTTGCTACTGATGAACTGATTTTTGGTGAGCCTCCCTTCAAGCCTTCATGCCCATTCAAGCAGAAACCCCCAAAATCCCCCCTTCTCAAAACCCTAGAAACCCAGAAGCAGCCTTCAATTCCTTGCGTCTTCAAGCTTTCATGCCATTCAAGCAACATCACCAAACTCACAGCCATCTTCCCCCAAAAAGCCCCTTTAACCTTCAAACTCTGTTCCAGAAATCCAAACCCAGAAAACCCTGATTCTCTTCACCGCAGTGCGTTTCTAGCTCCCACACCACGCTCATGCTTCCAAGCTTCTTTTAATCTTCATGCAATCTGAATCACACACGAATTTCTCCCACTTTTGGGTGGAATTCGGCCTTGTCATGCTTAATCAAAGAACTGCGAGTGCTTCTTAAACCACTACAAGCAAAATCTGTTACTAGAACCATCACTATTAGGCTTATAGTGCAAGGCACCAAGTCTTTCTCAAAAACACAGAAATTGCACATGAATGGTAGCTATTCCGATATGCAGAAATTGTGTACCTTGATTACTACACACTACCAGATTCGAGAGAATAGCCGACGAAAAAAATTTCGTCGACTATGCCGAATTTTCGTCGGCTATTCCTTCTGGCGACGAAATTTTCGTCGGCTATAATTCGTCGGAATAACGCCGTCGGTAATACCAATGGCCGACGAAAATAACGAAATCGTCGGCTATATTCGAGTATGGCCGACGACTTTACCGACGAAAATTAATTTCGTCCACCAAATCTGGGCAAAATATCCGACGAAACTCGTCGGATATTTTCGAGTATGGCCGACGATATCGTAAACTATAGCCGATGAAATTCATCGGCTATTTGTTCTGAAGTATAGCCGACGATTCCAGCATATTTCGTCGGTTATTTCGTCGGAATATATTAATATTTTAATATGCATTAATTAGTTATAGCCGACGAAATAATGTCATTTTCGTTGGCTATAACAGTTATAGCCGACGAAAATTGGTAAAAATCGTCGGCTATAGCACTTATAGCCGACGAAATAATGCCAATATCGTCGGCTATTCTTACATTTGGGGAAAAAAAAATTAAATTAATTTCTAAATTACCATTCCAAGCAACCTGCAAATCACAAAGACAATCCATGCATTTGCACCAACAAGAAACACGTCTAAATGATTTATTATTTAATTTGTTCCAATATACATAAAATATAACCCTAATCATCACCTAAAGCACTAAAGTCCACCACGTCATCCCCAGCATCCTGCTCGTCATCATCGGGAGGTTGAGGCATTGGAGGTTCAACTAACGGCTGAAACGGGGGCGGGGGTTCAAGGGCGTGTTGTTGTGCCGCCAACATATCACACCACCAGTTTTGTTGGCCGGCGGAGTTGTGTTGCCGAACTCTGTCGCATTCAGCATGCCAACTGGCCAGATCCAAATGATACTGCTGTGTTCTACGGCGTAGCTCCTGTGATCTTTGGGACTCGGCCGCCAATCTTGCGGTCAATCTCTGCACTTCCCCCCTCATCTGTTGGCTGTCCCCGCCTCCCTTCTTTTGACCTCCCTTAGTGGTCATCAGGAGCCCTATTCCAGAACTTCCCAAACCCCGGCAATAGTATTGGTTTGACCGGTGTGGCAAGGCTGCGTCGAACATCCTCGCTGCCGTTTGAACATTCAATCGGTCGACCTGGCGCAGGGCTTCTTCCAGATCTGCCTCTGAAATGTTCGGTTGTGTCTCCCGAACTACTTGCTGGAACACCTCTTCTTCGGCCCGGTTCACCCTCTCCTAATTGAATGGGAAAAAAAAATTAATATTCTATCAAATATATAATTAAGTAAAATTAATAGTTAAAATTTTAAAATCGTAATCAACGACTTACGAGCTGTTCTGTCGCTTGTGGATAAGCGATCTTGAACGTCTCCACGTACGGGTTGCTATTAGGATGATCTCTAAGCGCCTCCTCATGATATTGTGCAAACGGCCTAGAACCACCATGATGGGGGGTTGTGTTACGGCGGCGGTTCGCAGAGTTTACCCGAGACCGTTGCTTCAAACAAATAATAAAATATTAGAAAAATGCATCAAAAAATTTTAGTGTAATAATTATAAAATAATTAAACTAATAATTAAAATTTTAACAAAATAAACATTTATAGTTAAGTTTAGTATTTACCTGCATAAGTGGGTTGTTGAAGTCTACTGTCTTCAACCAACGCCACTCGTACTCCCTGAACATGAACTCTCTGCGAGTACCCATATGACCACGGTTGTCGTATTGGTTAAAGTGGGAACGGAGCTCGTTCTTCCACTCTTTGAACCTACGGAAAAAATAAAAGTGCATTAGAAATATTATTAATATCATAAAATATTTCAAATTATAAGATAAGGAATTCCCAACGTACCTCAACGACTGCATCGTGTCTGCCCAATGCTGCTTATGTTCTGCAATCTCGAAGTATGTCTGAAAGATAATATTTTATTAGTTTTCCAATTATAACAATACCGAAAATTATTAAATATTACGTAAAATAAATTAAATTTTTTAAATTACTCACCGACGCGGCGTTGTTCACCTCCCTCTTGATCTCTTCGGGCACATCAGCCCACCGCGTCCACAACATAGGGACTCTGTCCCTAATCAGTGCCCCCACGCAACCCGTGTAGTCGCGGCGTTTTTCCCCTGAACCTCCTGATTAGGAGGTTCGTTGATCCGGATCCTCCCGCTGCTCTCAACAGTTCTCATGAGCGTGTCAAAACATATGACACCTCTCGTATTCGGCCTTGAACTGCTAGCGGCTGTCCCTATCACATAAACGACGATTGGTTAATAAAATTAAATATTAGTGCGTTAATTTTAATAAAACATTTAATTAATAAAATCAAATGTTACTTGAACTGGATGACTCATCTGTCGACTTTCCTTTTCTCCTCGCCGAAATCAGGAGGTCAGGGTTCTCAAATGGCTGCTGCTGGTATGCCTCCACAGCACTCACGTACTGAGGCATAGCAGGCCATATGGGCACACCTCGAAAGTCGACCTCGGGTATCGCAGGAATGTTGTACGGGAGGTAGAGCTGATTTGGGAGAGTAGGCCCCTCAGTCGAGTCAGCAGCAGACGTCGTCGGACTCGTCATCGGCTCCCGATGAACCTCAGGCATACAGACCTGAGGAACGTCTGCAGCTATCTCGTCCTGAAATAGCTGCCTACAGAACCTCGGAGCATCTGGCCCGACAGGGGGACGTGAACTGCTCGACGGCTGCCCCGCCTGGAGAAGGGTCTGGTGCCGAGAACTCACACTCCTCCGCGGCTGGGATGAATCCACAGGTCTCCGCGGCTGGGTGGTGGTCCTCTCAGGTTGGCTAAGGGTCCTTTCGGACTCTGCGGAACCGGCGGAACTTCCAGAACCCCTGGATCTGAAACGACGGCCTCCGAAGAACTGTCTGAATGCATCGGCCATCTGCAGCTTGAGGCATTAATACATTAATTAATATTAAATTATATTACATTAAATAACAAATTCTAATTAATATAATAACCAATAATACTAACATATTTCAAAACATACTAAAAAATTAATATTTAAATTTGTACTAATTTTAAATAATACTAACCATTAACCTAAATATAACTATTTATATACAAATATAACTATATTTCATTATTAACATATATATAAATACAAATAACCATTTATATATTAACAAAAATATATAACAATTTATATAATTAAAATTAAATATATAACAAATATATAACAATTTATCATATAACAATTTCTATAATTAAAATTAAATATATAACAATTTCTATACCTAAATTATAACAAATATATAACAATTAAATTTATTAACAAATATATAAAAAATATATAACAATTTATATAATTAAAATTAAATATATAACAATTTATTATATAACAATTTATATAATTAAAATTAAATATATAACAGTTTCTATACCTAAATTATAACAAATACATAACAATTAAATTTATTAACAAATATATAACAAATATATAACAATTTATATAATTAAAATTAAATATATAACAATTTATAAAATTAAACTAAATTGAAAAAAAAAATTAACCGGATCGGAGGAGGAGGCCGGAGGAGGAGGGGAAGGAGGTCGGACGAGGAGGGGAAGGCGGAGGGGAAGGAGGAGGAGGAGGAGGATCGGAGGAGGCCGGAATTGGAGGAGAGTTTAGGCGCCAATTTGAGGAGGAGGAGGAGCAGCGCGGCGGAAACGAAATCTTTGCGGCAGATTGGAGCAGCAGCAGGAGGAGGAGGAGGAGGAGGAAGAGAGGAAAAAGTCGGCTAGGGTTCGACAGTTTCTGATTTATACCCGAAAGAATAGCCGACGATTAAAAAAGATTTCGTCAGCTATTCTTTACTATAGCCGACGAAATCTTTAACATCGTCGGCTATACTTTGAATGTCTTCGGTTATTCTTTGAATGTCGTCGGCTATACTTTAGGAGATCAGCAACCGTCTGATCTGAGCCATCCAACGGCGGACAATGAAAAGGCGCGGATCGCAAGAGTTTAGCCGACGAATTAAAATATTTAATCGGCTATACTTTGGAAAATCAGCAGCCGTTGGATCTGAGCCATCCAACGGCGGACAATAAGCGGATCGCAAGAGTTTAGCCGACGACATATAATTTTCGTCGGCTAAACTCTTGGTCAAACAACTAAGTCAAACCTCTAAACCCTTTAAAACGGAAATTAGTCTAGTTAGACGACGGTTTCTGGCCTGGCCTTCAACAGATAATAGTTTCAAATGGATGAGACGCAACTAATTGGTTAAAAATTTTCCTCAAAATATTTACCGAACGTCAGGCTACCCATAGGAAAACGGAAGTAAAAAACAGTTAACTGCAATATTCGGCACACAGATTTTGTCAGAATCTTGTCATTTTTCAACCGTAGACGTATTTTATTATTTCGGTCATATCTTATTTGATGACATATTTGCATTTGAAGAGTGTACGTATAGTAACTATTTGAAACTATACATTCACTTAAACACTTAGTAAACAAGTTAAGGAACATTAGTGCATATGTTCTGATTTTGAATCTAAAAGTTAATAAAATTTATTCCAACCGTCAGATATCACCGTTAAGATTAAATACATGTATGAAAAAAAATCCAACTACATCTGACAACGTTAAAGGCTCGATCGGGACGGTCAACCGGGTGAGTCAACCCTTTAAACGCTTAGAAATTGTAATTAGCCTGTCTAAATGACGTTTTTTGGCCTGACCTTCAACAGATAATAGTTTCAAATCGATGAGACGCAATTAATCGTTTAAAAATTTTCCTCAAAATATTTACCAAACGTCAGGCTACCCATAGGAAACCGGAAGTAAAAAACAGTTAACCGCAACATTCGGCACACAGATTTTGTCGGAAACTTGTCATTTTTCAACCGTAGACGTATTTCATTATTTCGGTCATATCTTATTTGACGACATATTTGCATTTGAAGAGTGTACGTATAGTAACTATTTGAAACTATACATTCACTTAAACACTTAGTAAACAAGTTAAGGAACATTAGTGCATATGTTCCGATTTTGAATGTAAAAGTTTGGAAAATCTATTCCAACCGTCAGATATCACCGTTAAGATTAAATACATGTATGAAAAAAATCCAACTACATCTGACAACGTTAAAGGCTCGATCGGGACGGCCAACCGGGTGAGTCAACCCTTTAAACGCTTAGAAATGGTAATTGGCCTGTCTAAATGACGTTTTTTTGCCTGACCTTCAACAGATAATAGTTTCAAATCGATGAGACGCAACTAATCGTATAAAAAATTTTCTCAAAATATTTACCGAACGTCAGGCTACCCATAGGAAAACGGAAGTAAAACACAGTTAACCGCAACATTCGGCACACAGATTTTGTCGGAATCTTGTCATTTTTCAACCGTAGACGTATTTCATTATTTTAGTCATATCTTATTTGATGACATATTTGCATTTGAAGGATGAAGCAATAGTTTGTCGATAGTGATAGAAAATGGAAGGTGGTCTTTTTTTGTTTTTTTTTTTAAATCATAGCCGACGAAATCAAACATAGTACTCGTCGGCTATTCTTTTGTCGATTTTGTTCTAAAATAAAATATGTATTTTTCAATATAGTTTTGGCCGACGAAATCACGCATTTTTCGTCTGCTATTATGAGTATAGCTGACGAAATAATGCATTTTTCGTCGGCTTTCCTTGTTTCAACCATAGTTGTTTTCTGATATTCATGTTTTGCAGATCAGTGCGAGCCTTAGGACCGTCTTTCGTCTTCCCCTCCAAGTTCAGCGTTGTGCCCACCACACTTTCAGAAACATTTTTTTCTATGTGCATAACGTCTAGGAAGTGACGGATCAGCAACTCACACCAGTACGGGAGTTCCCACAATATGCTCTTATGTGTCCAGAATTTGTACTCCTCAGGCCTTTCAGGTATTTCCGCTACAATATCGGGATGATTGCTGAGGGGCCCAAAATTGTACTCATTAAGCACTGCTAAAATTTCTCTTCCCGTCTATCTTCTGGGGGGACCACCGTGTTCTTCGGTTCCATCAAATGCGGCGGACTCGTAACGCCAGTGGTGATCCACCGGAAGGAACACACGATGACCCATTCTGCATATCTTGTTGCAATGAGGGGTGCTCCCATAATCGCTGAGGCACTCTGGACAAGCCTTGTATCCCCTAACAACGCTGCCCGACAACATCCCATAAGCAGGAAAATCACTGATGGTACCAATAATCATGACATGCATCTGGAACGTCTCCTCCTTGTACTTGTCAAAAGTGGGATGACCAACGTCCCACAATACCTTAAGCTCTTCAATCAATGGTCTCATATACACATCGAGACATTTTCCAGGGTAACTAGGCCCTGGAATCAACAACGTCAACATATTATATTTCTTCTTCATGCACATCCACGGAGGAAGGTTGTAAGGTACCAAAACCACCGGCTATATACTGTATGAAAGACTCATGGTGCCGAAAGGGTTGAACCCGTCGGTTGAGAGCCCGAGCCTGACGTTTCTGACATCTGACGCAAAATGAGGAAACTCGTTGTTTATATGCTTCCAAGCCGCTCCGTCAGAGATGTGTGTCATGATATCTGCGTCTCCCGCGTCCCGCTCACCGTGCCACCTCATAGCTTTTGCGGTGGTTTCTGACATGTACAACCGCTCAAGCCTATCTCTCAACGGAAAATACCGAAGCACTTTCACAGGTTTCCTATTGCCTGCTCCCGTCAACTTATATCGGTCAGACTGACATATCGGACATGCGTCAAGGCTAGCAAGGTCATTCCCTTCTGCATCTTCACCCCAGAAGAGAACGCAGTCAAATGCGCATGCATGGATCTTAATGTAGGAAAGCCCTAGATCTTTGAGGATACTTCAGACCTGACGGTGATTGGTAGGATTACGATGACCCTCCTCCAACAACGAAGAAGTGTACTGTAAATATTCATCCACTTGCCTGATGCTCCCTTTTGTCTCGACTTTAATCCTCATTACTTCCATCACACTTTGAAGAACTGTCTTCTCAGAACTTGAAGACACAGGGGTCTGTTGCAATGCAATCAGTTTGTTGTACTTGTCAAAGGCAGCAGTGTTGACAACTTGTGGGAACGGCTGCACCGGGTCCTGCATATATTGTTCCCCACGTACACCGCTTTCAAAAGGAAACACGTCGTTGACGAATGCCATTGTTGGATCGTTGGATGTACTACTACTGCCCGCCTAAAAAAACTGCCCATGATCATGCGATCCATCTAATGATGGCTCACCGTGATATATCCAACGTTTGTACTTCGGCCAAAACCCATTACTCTTTAGGTGCTCCCATACTGTCCTAATCGGAAATCGACACATATCACTGCGACACTTACATTTCTTGCACGGGCAATAATGGTAATCATTCCCGTTTGCATTTTCCTCGACGAACTGCAAAAAATTCACAACTCATGTAGTGTATCGTCGGTCATGCCTTGGAAGCGAAATCTAACTCTTATCCAGATCCATATATAGCCTGATAATAATATATCTGTATAACTTTAATTAATAAGAAATTAATTAACACATACACACACATATATATATATATATATATATATATATAAATCCTTAATAATTAATTACATTACAATATATATTATTATCAACATCAACTCATATATATATACCATTAATTAACAACTATTATTTAAGTTACACTATATATCAATAATTATTTAAGTTAATTAATTACACTATATATCAACAACTATTAATTAACATATATATATATATATATATATATATATATATATATTTTAACACTAATTAAAATAACATCAAATTAAAACACATAATTAAACTAAAACTCAAAATCAACTCAACTAAAATTCAAAATCAACATATATACATACATTCTAACACTAAAACAACAACAAATTAAACAAAAAATCACTTAATAAATCAAAATCACTAAAACTTAAAATCAACTCAACTAAAACTCAAAATCAACATATATACATACATTCTAACACTAAAACAACAACAAAATAAAAAATCACTTACTAAATCAAAATCACTAAAACTCAAAATCAACTCAACTAAAACTCAAAATCAACATATATACACATGTACGTGCCTATATATAGCTCCACAATGTAAGAGAGGACGGATTTCAACAATACCCACAGATTTTTCACTCTTTCTCCCGTTTTTCCCAGTTTTTTTTAAATGAGCAGCTGCTGCACGAAAATGTCAACTTCGTCGGCCATACTTCCAAAAATTTTCGTCGGCTAATGTTTCGGAGAAAGGCCGACGAAAATACAAATCGTCGGCTGAAATATGAATATAGCCGACGATTTTTTGAAAATACCAACGAAAAAAGGTTTCGTCGGCTATGGTTAAACTATGGCCGACGATTTTTTTTTTACCGACGAAAAATAAAATCGTCGGCTATTCCTTAGAATTACCAACGAAAATTTTAATTCGTCGGCCGTTTTTTTTTTTTCGTCGGGAAAACCCTTTTTTCTGGTAGTGACAATCTGTATGCGATTAAGGAGATTCATACAGATTATAGTCTGCATTGTAGTGATCACTTTAACAACGTTGAGATGAAGGGTTAAAATATAGCCACAAGAGTTAAACTTGACATGAATCGGGTTCTAGGGTTTGAGAAAGAAAGGGGAATTTTGGGGGTTTCTGCTTAAATGGCATGAAGGCTTGAAGGCTTGAAGGGAAGAGTTTTATATGTTGTTGGGTAGTTGCTGGGTTGTCGCTCCAATGCGGGGTGGCTTATGATCTGTCTTCCTGTACTGAATGCAGCCCCCAAGTACTGGTTTCCATGTGCAGGGGTGCTTGTGCAGCAGCAGGCCTGCAACTTCTGCTACTGTGTTACTTGCTCCAATGCGGGGTGGTTTATGATATGTCTTCCTGTACTGAATGCAGCCCCCAAGTACTGGTTTCCATGTGCAGGGGTGCTTGTGCAGCAGTAGGTCCACAGCTTCTGCTACTGTGTTGCTTGCTCCAATGCAGGGTGGTTTCTATTTTGTCTCCATGTACGCAGCCCCCCAAGTTTTTGCAATACTTGCACGATCAGGCTTGCTTATATAACTTGAGTTGCTTGTTTGAACTACAGCTGCAGGGTGTATTACAGCAGTAATAAAACTGCTTCATTTATGAGATTTGCTGAGCACAAAACATAACAAGTGCATATGCAGTAGAAACAATATTTGCTTGTATGCATTAAGTATGAATTTCCTTAATCGCATATGGCATGAGTGTTAGGCTTATCTCTGCAAAGCTTCCATAGTAAAAAAACAATCATTAAGATTGATCAAGCATGTGCCATAACAACAAATGTTTTATGTGATCTAGGAACAAATTTATAAGTTCATAATGCAAGAACTGAAACTGAAAGTTCCAGATTTGTGAGAAACTAGTAGCAAAGATTTTTGGTATGAAACAAGCTTGACTATGACAGTAAAAACCAATTGGGATGACAGATTGCTGAAGACTACAATTTGTCGAAGACTCATGTGATGACATAGAAGGCTACAAATTAGGAAAACACTTGCAACAAGAAAAGAAAACTTTCTGACATCAGGCTTATTGGAGTTTGTCAAATCTGTTGTCATTGAAAAAACATAACACAATGACCAGTAATAGGGAAACCCCCAATTACTTGCATCCAACTATAGTTGTAAAGAATGACCGGGCTTGAAATAAACAATAACTAGTAACAAATGAACCAACTGAACCAACTGACTGAGAACGAAATTGAGGCGTAGGGTTTAGCTTGTTTAGCCTGTTTGTGCCTCCTCTAATTACAGAAGACAACCTACTGCAGTGCATTGCCAACATGGTAATTGTACAGAGTATGAATTTGAGGTGCATGACTCATAGTTGAAGAATTCTCTAAAGAAAAGAAAATACTTTTTCTTCTGGTATCTTGCATGTTGACAAAGGCAGCAGCCCATACAAGCATGGTTGAACCACATAACTGCATGATGAACAAATCGAGAAGAATTGAAGGTTGCAGGGTTGAAGACAAAGAACAAAAAACACAACAGTGGTGGATCATATCAACATAAGGTACTCTCCTATTACTTGCCCCCACAACAAATGTGATCAATACAAGCATACTGCGGTTGAAGGATTGCATGAGATTGTAGTGATCAACTATGCCTCTGTAGTGAAATATAGCATGAGTGTGGTTTAATAGGTGATCACTATAGTCTATTAGGCTGTGCACTGCAATTTCAAGTTTGGGTTAATCAAGATAAGGCTGTAAACCCAAGAACTATTGTTTTATGCATATATGATTATTCAAAAGCAATATTTACAACATTAAATCACCTATAATGTAATTCAAAAGGTAGTTTAATAAGCATGTCAAGCCCCCCTAAACACATATAATTCCCTGCAGCTTTTGACATTAATGCACTCGCAGCAGGTCCTTAATCTTGCAATTCCACCCAAGACATTTATACCTTTGGCTAAAGAGTGAAGCTAAATTCCACCCAAACATGGGAGAAATTCGTGTGTGATTCAGACTGCATAAAAATCAAAAGGGCTTGACAACATGAGTGTGGTGCGGGAACCAGAAACCCAGAAAAACCCCCGATTCTCTTCACCGCAGTGCGTTTCTAGCTCCCGCACCATACTCATGCTGTCAAGCCCTTTTGATTTTCATGCAGTCTGAATCACGCACGAATTTCTCCCATTTTTGGGTGGAATTCGGCCTAGTCATGCTTAATCAAAAAGACCCCTCAACATTTGGCGACTTTACTGGGGACTAGGTTGTGATTCAGAGATCATCCTGCATTTGTTCAACATACACATGCTTATGTTGTTCACAGTTATTGCTGGATGCAATTATTAGTGTCTCCCTTGTCAACACTGTCTACTCAAATGTTTTGTATTCAGTTGAAAAATTGGAGACAAGAATTCACTGCGGTGCATGATAAGGCGTTGCAGCAAGTTGTCTCTCATGTTCAAAATTCAGTCGATGCAGCTATGCTTGAAAATCATGTCATATGCGGTCAATTAACAATGCCTCTAGTTATTCTGTTACTCAATGCAGACAATAAAGCATCCTGGTCGTGTTTGGATACATGCTGGTTTCAATTTCTTATCAGCACAACCATTAATTTATGTTCATGCCATTTTTCTTCTAGTTATAGTCACCATATTCAAGCCCTCATTAGAAGAAGCATTTGCAGCCATGGCCAAAGCTAAAGCAGCCAACTATTCACTCTCATAGTCAAGGCCTTATTTATTGCAGTTAACATATGATGCTCGTTGCGAGCGTTGTTGAAACTTCTACCCTAATAAGCAGGTCTTCTCAGCCTTAGCATGATGCCAGAACAATCAGAAGTCTTTGTTGCAAGCTTTCCTCATACCTGAGACTTTTAGTGCCTTTATGCAAGATACCAGGAGAGAAATTATTTTCCTTTCTCTTGAGAATTCTTCAACTATATGCCCTGCACCTCAATTTCGTTCTCTGTCAGTTGGATCACTCAGTTACTATTCATTGTTTGTTTCAAGCTTGGTCATTGTTCCCAACTATTGTTTGGTGTGAGCAGTTAGGGGCTCTCCTTGTTACTAGGTCACAATCTTATGTTTCAAGACCTGATGTCGAATTTGCAAGTCTCTTTTTCATGTTTTACACTTCCCTGCCAAAGCATAAATCTTCATAGTGGGTTTTCTCAAATCTAAAAATTTCAATTCTTAGCCAAAGCTCTTAAGCCTAGCCAAAATTCATACCGGAAATCCTTTTTGCGAGGTACCTAAACCTGGATAATCTTCTGATGTCATGGCATTACTTGCAGATCTGTAAGATTCTGCTGTTACTGTGGTGTCACTGTATTATAGTCTTTTAAAAAGATACAATCAAGCAATCCTAGCACTCATGTTATATGCAATAAGGGAGATGATCTTCTTAATCTATTATGCTCAAATACATACAAGCAAATATTGTTTCTACTGCACATGGAAACCAGTACTTGGGGGCTGCCAGAAGACATACCAGAAGCCAGAAGCCAGAAGCCAAACCAGATGCCACCCTACATTGGAGCAAGCAACACTTATAGCCGCGAGAAGACAAGCCAGGCTTATTGTGTCATTGAAATAGATGACAAGATGAAGCAACACAGTAGCAGAAGCTACAGGTCTACTGCTGCACAAGCGCCCCAACAGAACCTGAAGTTCAAGTCTTTATTTGATCAATTGGAGTATGGTCCCGCAAGCCAGGCAAGCCGATACGGAGGCACTCATGCGCGTATCTGAGGAACATGTGCCTCAATGCTTTGTTGTAGAAACAATAAAGACCATGTCCATACTAGAAAATGAAAATGCCAGTCTTTACCGATTCGAACATGGAGGCCGACTGCAGGAATCCCATTGTCAAGAATTGTGAAGATTGAGATGAAGATATCCTACAGCAACAAGAGACAATAACTGATTCTCTTATGCACCTGTTAGCTCACTGCATTTATTAGACAAGTTGGTCTGAAGTCCGAGCCAAATAATAAAGCAGAAGCTCAACTCTATCATAATCCCACACATATACACTATGGTATTCAAAATAGTGATACACTTGAGAGAGCTTGATCTAATTATCAACTCATGCATATTACCAATTCATATACTAAATCCCAATTGCGACAAGCCAATGCATACTCCAAGCCTACGCCAAGCTAACTAACCACACTGCCAAGCATATTTACAAACAAAGGAGGCACCGTGCCTATTCGAGACCTACATAAACTCATGCCAAGCACTTACTCCAAGCTCCTCTTTGTCAAGGTCGTGTGTCTATCCGAGACCATATGGGAGTTATGCCGAGTTTATTCCCTTAATCATGCTCACTCCCTCTTCCATGCACTCCCTATTTGACTATAGTATTTCCTATTATAGTTGCTGATCATTCTTTGTCACAAATTGATAGCATGCCATGCTTATTTAATGAAACTCACAAAAAAACTATGATGATGTTGTAATATGCTATTGACAATCAAGCTCAGTATAATTATTCATGCCAATGAACTTGGAGGCTGTGGGGTGAAGATTCGACTCGCAGTTAGTCCTTGCCAAAATGAAAAAAAGTGATATGTTCGTGCTTTACTGTATTTTAACAGTATTCATGCTTTGCTGCAACATAACAGTGTTCATGCTTTGCTGCAATTTAGCAGTGTTCATGCTTTGCTGCATTCTAGCAGCGTTCATGCTTTACTGCATTCTAGCAGTGTCATGCTTTCCTGCAATCTACAAGTCCTGAAAAAAAAAGCACTTATTGCTACAGTCAAATATTTCATTCCCAAAATCGTTCTATTGCAGTAACCAAAATCTTAGTTCTGAACCTAAATTCTAAATGAGCCTGATGCCATCTACCACCAAAGCCAAATCTTTCACTTTGGTAACCCAAATACACAAGTTCGATTTCATAGCCATATATGTTTATAATCAAAATCTTTATTGCAAACCTTCCAAGCCAATGCATCAAGTGTTAAAAACAAACTCAGTTGATTACAAACCAAGATCTAGTGTTACAAGCTTTGTCCAACCAAAGAAAACTTTAAATTTACAAAACATGATACTCAAGCTAATATCATCCCAAGTCTAGTACATAAGTCTTTCTACAGTTGTTGTTCAAAGCCAAGCTCATTTTGCAATCGATGGACTGATCTTTTGCAAACCTCCCTGCAGCAGCCTTCTAAAACCAGCATGCATATAACCAAGAAGAGAAAACACGCAGCAAGCCAGAAAAATCATGCTTATGCAGTTATGATCAACTGGCCTCCTTCTCCATTTAAGAATATGATGTGCTCATCCAGTATGAAAGCAAATCGTTCCCTGCAAATAGTTGTGGTTATACTTTCCTGCAGCTTTCTCCGCAGCTATTCTCTATCAACACTGTTGTGGTTATATCACCCTGCAATGACATCATGTAGTCAAGCTAAATTCATTAGAACAAGCAAACAATACTCAATCAGGCTGCAACCATTATTACTCCATCAAGCCATCACTACTCAATCAAGCCATCAGAATATGCAAACAAAATTCAACTAAGCAGTAAGCAATACCAATCAAATTCACAACAATCATGCTGCAAGTATTATCACTCAATCAAGGCACAAGCATGTTTAATCAAGCCAAAAATCCTTAAGGCAAACAATCACTACGCAATCAAGCAGCAAGCAATACTCAAACAAGCTAAATCATTAGAGCAAGCAGTTGAAACTCAACCAAGCAGCAGTTAATATTTGATCAAGCAAATTTCAAGCAACATGCAATATTCATTGTTAGACCCTCAAACAGCATGCTATGACACTTAGGGGTTGGTTTATTATGATATTGTTCAAAGTTACAGTAGAATTATGATCACTTGACATCCCATATTGTAGTTCAAGCATATGTTCAGACCAACATCTCAAAATTATACCCGCTTTTGTCTGATACGTTTTATATCAATATGCCAGTACCTCTAGCTCTTAAGCCTCTGTGCCACCAAATCATTACATTTCATAGTCAATGATCACTACCAGATCCAAGTTGTCCCAATTTGTGTGTGTCATTTGTCTTTCTTTCTCTAAGCTAAAGTATCAATGCTAGTTTTAACACTATGGTTGACATTTTGGATTACTCCGCAGCTCCCAATGCTGCCCATTACCACGATGAAAGTTTCTTTTGCCACATCTAGAGCTTCCACTGCAACAACTATTCTACTATCCAAATCTCACCCACACTTCACACAATACCAAACACTGAACTCAGCTCTACGCATGCAAAATATCAAACTCGATGCCCAGTCAATTCTTATTACAAACCCAAACACCATCCCAAGTCTTTCTCAAACCAAATTAATTGTTGTTGTGCCTACAGTTTCACTCCTGCAGCAAGAAAAATCTCATGCACAGTAGCCTCAGTTTCCATGTTAACTAGAGTCTTATGCTTGCAGTCACGCTAGAACATATACCGGTATCCCATTTCATGCAAGAGAATTCCTATATTCAACCATCTTACATCCTCTACCATAGAGAATGTACAACCCCAAGCAACATAAATTCGATATCCCAGAATTCAATCCTTTGCCTACCATATTTCCAGCACTAAATTTATAAACTCAAACCCAGAGTTAATACCATGTCCACTGTGGTGATATACCTACACATTTATCATCAGAGTCTAGCTTCATAAAACTCAACCATTTTCTAAATTGATGCCCAAGTTCCAAAATTTAAGCCCTTCAACTATATATCATGCCATTTTTCTCTAGCTTTCATCAATCCCTACACCTATATCAATAGTCATTTACCACAGTAACAGAATTACATATATTGTCATGCCCTTTCCAATTGAACTAAGTACCTATGCAGTAAGTCAATCCAGCAGAGATCTATGCTCATATACAAAAATGCATATCAAGCAAAAAGCCTTTTCACACTTAGAGCATTTATGTATGCAATCCTACAATTCAAAAGTCTACAAGTCACCCTCACACGATTTTAAGCACCCAAGACACCAAGCATACTCATGAACAAATAAAACATGCAACACCATGCAAAACATGTCATGTGTATATTATCTGTCATCATTGGCAAATCAAGCAAAGCACGACTCTTTGTATCAATGCATGAACAAGCCATACACAACCGTTATTAATTCCAAAGCTGTAATACAATTCATATGCATGAAAATATATGTGGCAGCCAAGCAATGCACGAGCTAAACCAAGCTGAGATATGACATGTTCACTGCCCTGCCCAAATGTGATATACACCAACAAGCCAATACATGCTCCAATCACACCAAGCACACCCCATGCCAAGTAGATTCACGACTAAGAGGATTAATTACTCCAAGCATATAAACAACATGCATAAGTCTAACACATTCAATGACTATATGTTGCCACGCTCCTCTGTTAAAAGTCGTGCATCCATTCTAAAAAACCATGATAGAGTCATGCCAAGCCCATACCCAAGGCATAAAACCCTTCAATGCACATGCGCTCTCTCATGGTCATCAAAATACAAAAGACAACCCCAGGCCGAAGCAATCAAAAAACGTTCCTAATACATGCCTATGCAAAGTTTCCGCAAGCTGAGTCTATTTAGAATCAAGCAACATAAATCACTGCAGTATGCATATTATCTCAAAATCAAGGCAAAAAGTTAGTCGCGAAGGTTAAAAAAAAAAAAACAGTTCCAAGCTCACATGACATCATAACAGACTTCAAGGATTCGAATGCATATTCTAGAGGACATGCCAACATGCTGATTCTATCAATCATTGGGTCACGCATGCACTTCAGTGATGCATACTCTATTTTGAGTTACAGTAGCAGTCAAGCTTATTGTTGGTATCTATAATCAACATCAATCAATGATGACCAAATAAGGTTTTTCATACATATTTCCCTCTGCCTACACAACGTGCCAATCTATATTTCAAACTACCAAGCCGATCCAACCAAGCTAAATTCGATCCCTCCTTGTTCTGTCATAAACTAAACATATGTAAGCCTTTCGTATTGCTGCGAATTCCCACCAACCATCTTCTCATAATTAGCTGACCTTTAATAATTAGATTCCTTCAATTTTACCTTGAACTTGTGCTAATGAGTCTATTCCAGTCCATTGAACCTCAATTTCGTAACCTTTACATTTCCTTGTTAATTCTCATACCAAGCTAAATACAGTAATCATCTCCTTCTCAAACATTATCCATGCTTGGTAAGGCCAAAAACCAACCACACTATGCTTAAGCAGGCAATATAAACCCAGCAACAACCCAACAACTACCCAGCAACACATAAACCTCTTCCCTACAAGCCTTTAAGCCTTCATGCCATTCAAGCAGAAACCCCCAAAATTCTCCTTTCTCAAACCCTAGAACCCAAAATCGGCCATCCCTAAAATCCCTCAATTCTTCTTCACTGCTGTGTGTTTCCAGCTCCCACGCCAGGCCTGCTATGCAGAACTCCATTTGTGTCTGAATCACACTCAAGATTGGCCTAATCACTCAAGTTGCAGGCTAATCCTGGCCTAGTTACCTCCCAATTCAAAGAACCTCCCTCAACATTTGGCGACTCCACTGGGGACTAAGTTGTGATTCAGACAAACTCATGTAATCCTTCAACCTCAGTATGCTTGTATTGATCACATTTGTTGTGGGAGCAAGTAATAGGAGAGTACCTTCTGTTGATATGATCCACCACTGTTGTGTTTTTTGTTCTTTGTCTTCAACCCTGCAACCTTCAATTCTTCTCGATTTGTTCATCATGCAGTTATGTGGTTCAACCATGTTTATATGGGCTGCTGCCTTTGTCAACATGCAAGATACCAGAAGAAAAAGTACTATTTTCTTTTCTTTAGAGAATTCTTCAACTATGAGTCATGCACCTCAAATTCATACTCTGTACAATTACCAAGCTGGCAATGCACTGCAGTAGATTGTCTTCTGTAATTAGAGGAGGCACAAACAGGCTAAACAAGATAAACCATGCGCCTCAATTTCGTTCTCAGTCAGTTGGCCTAGTCATGCATAATGGGTTTCAAGAAATGGGAGAAATTCGAAATGGGAGAACAAAAGCTGATTAAGTTTTTGTAGCCCAAGGAAGAAATTCGTGTGAAATTGATACACTGCAACATTAAATGACCTATTACACCAAAACTGGGCTTGGTGCCTTACACTATAAGGCTTGTAATATGGCACAAGTGTCTATTAGGCTGTGCAATTTATCAAAAGCGTGTTGTTTTGTCATCGACTCTGTAGTAATCAGCATTAAGGTATGAATCCCCTTAATCACATCTGATCTTGATTAAGCCCATCTTTATAGCCCCCCAGGGTATTCTAGTCATGCTTAATCATGCTGATTATGCCTCTTATTCGTAGTTTAATAAGGTAGTTTAATAACATGCAAATTTTGGTATTATTCACACCAAGCATGGCCTAATCAGGTATAAATGCACTGCAGCTTAATGCTTATTAAACCAAAGAATGAGGTTTGCAAATGTGTTTTTGTTCTTGATGATCGATGATGCTTGGATTGCTTGGCATCATCTACATTTGGCCTAGTCATGCATAATCAAAATGTTGCGGGGTCTTTTTGATTAAGCATCGACTAGGCCAAAATCAACCTAAAACGTGATTAATGGGAATGGTTTTGTGTGTGATTCAGACTGAGTGGAGTTCTAGAGAAGCTTGGCAGCATGAGGCATAGCGTGAGAGCTAGAAACGCACTGCGGTGAAGAGAATTGCGGGGTTTTCTGGGTTCCTAGATTTTCTGGGTTTCTGATACAGAGTTTGAAAGAGGCTTTTGGAGGAAAGATGGATGTGAGCTTGGTGATGGTGCTTGAATGCTTGAGGCTTGATGGCTTGGGGAATGTGAAGACTGCTTTGGGTTGGCTCCCTGGTCTCTCCTGATCGATCCCAGGATCCCCCTTTTTATAGGCTCAGGGTTGGGTGCAGGGTTATTCACAAAAACTCCATCACTTTGGGTAAAATGATTCATCTTCAATTCATGCAGGATTCATGCCCCAAAGTCAGGGAAAAGATGCTTGTTTGAGAGATGAGATTTTGGAAAAGAGAGGATTGATGTGAAATGATGAGGGTTTTTGCTTCGGACCCTGCATTTGGGTGTTGCGAGAAAGAAGAACTGGGTATATAGTTGCAGCAGGGAAGAATGCGTTTGACAAAGAAAAGGGAAGGAAGTTGGGCTTCATTATGGGCTTTGTGCTCTTGGGCTTCAGGTTTTTAAGAGGAAGGAAAGTTGGCTCAATCCCGTATTCTTATGCATGTTCACTATTTCATTCATCGATCTAACTCGTTGGGTTTGGATTTCGGGCCCAAGACCAAAATCACCGACGATATTAAATCGACGAATGAGCATATGCGTTTCCGTAACCTTCCACACCACACCCACATCTGCAAGCCCCAGAATTAAGTGGGTTGGGTCCACATAAAGCGTGCTTGCGTGGTGTGTCAGAATCGAATGACGAGCATGAATCCTTATAAAACTATAGGATTTTGTATAATTACGTGAATATGCATGGTCTTTGTCGCGTGACAACATAGTGACTAATTGCATGATTTTTCGTGCATCAACATTAGCCCCCATGATTGTGTGGGCTGCTTAAGGCATTAAACTACCTTTTGAATTTCAGGGAACCATCACAATTTTGAAATAAGAACAAAATAGATTAAACTACCTTGATTAGCCTGCAGCTTGAGTGATCAGGCACCAATCCAGCACTACAAGCCTTATCATTTCGACATGGCTTAGAATTGTTGGTGTGAAATTGCACAGTGGAGTCGCCTTAAGGAATTAGCAGTGTGATCACTACAGTCTGATGATATTAGGTCAAAACCATTTCAGGTTTAATTCTGAGAGGCATAATCTTGCGATTGAGATGAAGATATCCTGCTGGTGAAATATAGCCACAAGAGTTAAACTAAATGGCATGAAGGCTTGGTACAACCATGAGAAGAGTGATTCTTATGTGATTTAACCCATGACTAGTATGAAACTCTGCATAAGGATGATCTCTTGAGAAAGACTCAGGTTTAATTCTGAAGAAGAGTGATTTAATTCTGAGATTCATATACTCGAATCATGATTTAACACACGATGATAAACTATCTCAAAACAAGGTAGTTTAACCCATGACTAGTATGCGACTCTGCATAAGGATGATCTCTTGAGAAAGACTCAGGTTTAATTCTGAGAGGCATAATCTTGCGATAAGAACCCTGTAATATGAAGGCTGGTTATAGAAGTCCCCTATTCTCCTGCAAGCGACTGTAATATGAAGGTGCCCAAAAGCCTGAATCACAACCTAGCTTTCCCCGCGGCTATTCTCTCTCAACAGCGTTGTGGTTATATCACCCTGCAATGGCATCATGCAGTCAAGCTAAACTCATTAGATCAAGAAATCCTTATTCCATCAAGCTACAAGCACCATTACTCCATCAAGCCATCACTACTCGATCAAGCCATTAGGATATGCAAACAAAATTCAACCAAGCAGTAAGCAATACCAATCAAATTCACAACAATCATGCTGCAAGCACTATTACTCAATCAAGCAACAAGCACGTTTAATCAAGCCAAAAACCCTTAGTGCAAGCAATCAGTACACAACCAAGCATCAAGCAATACTCAAACATGCCAAAATCATTAGAGCAAGCAATTAACACTCAATCAAGCAGTAAGCAACATGCAATCAAGCTAAAATCATTATAAGCAAACGAAAGTCAATCAAGCTGCGAATATTATTACTTATTCAAGCCAACTCCACGCAACATGCAATATTCGTTGTTAGATCCTCAAATAGCATGCTATGACACTTGGGGGATGATTGATTATGGTCTTGTTCAGGGTGCTTTGAAAGTCTATTTTTATAAAGCTTCATGTTGTAGCCAAAGGCTTCCACTGCATTGACTACTCTACTACCCAAATCTCATCCAAATTGGACGCAATACCAAGCACTGATCTCAGCTCTATACATGCCTAATACCATACTCCATATCCAACCAATCCTGATTATAAACTTAAACGCTATCCCAAGTCTTTCTCAAACAAAATTAATTGCTGCTGTCCCAAAGTTTTATTCCTGCAACAAACAGATTCCTCTGCAGTTTTTAAAAAAAAAATAAAAAAATTCTATGTTATGCTTGTAGCCATGCTGTAACTTATACCAATAGTCTACTCCATCCGTATTATTTCCCATGCTCCACCACTTATGTCCTATACTATAGAGAAGTCACAACTTTCCCGCAGTAAAAAAAAAAATTAAAAAAATAAAACACAACTTCCAGCGGCACAAAAGATCCATACAGCAACAATACAACCTCCATGCACCATACCTCAAAGTCTCCCAATGATACATCCCTCAAGCAAGCCTCAAGCAACAAGCTGAGCATTCTAAACCTCCGATCTAAAACCATTATCAAACTCTAGGTAACCCTAAACCTAGCCACCATCATCAAACACCAAATTACTTCACTACAGCAGATGACACCATTTCCCCGCAGCAAGCATCTCATCTTTTGCAACTCATGCTTCTAGCTCCCACGCCACATGCCTTCTTGCAGGCCTCTCCATGTTCTTTCAGTTATTAAAACTCTGAACTATACAAAATTCCTGCATCCAAAGCATAAAGATCATTACCCCGCAGCAGGCCAATATCACTGCAAGGGAGAGATTCCAACTCGCTTGAGTTCCAAAATTTATTCTCCACAATTTCAATCATTTACCCACCAAATTCCCAACACCAAATTTATCAACTCAAACCCAGAGTTAATACCATGTTCACCGCAGTGATAAACAAACAAGCTTATCATCAGTATCCTACTTCATACACCTACCCTTTTCTATATTCATTATCAAACTCCAAAATTCAAAAGCTTTGACTCTATCTCATATCCCCTTTCCCTAGCCTCCAATTTGTCAATGCCTATGCAGTTAGTCAAGCAAACTATAAGGGTCTGTGCTCATAAGATAAGATAAGCATAAAGCAGAAAGCTTTATCATGCTCAAGGCATATATTTATGCATTCATGAAATTCAAATGCTTTATAAGCCGATGCTGAAGTTACGTATTATTTGCAAGAAAAGCAGTCTTCTTGCAATCAAGTTATGAGTACAATGAAGCTAAGCAAGTAGTCACAAGCCAACTTATGGAAAGATATTAATACCACCTCATGGGACATGCCCACGCAACTAACAAAAGGAATTCATGCATTTATCTAAGCGATTGATGGGTACAAACAAGGGTACTTACAGAGGTTGTCAAGGCTTGAAGCTTCCAAGCATGATCAATTGCTCAGCCTCTTCAATACACCTGGGGGCTTTGCGATTAAGATTTGATTTATGGCAAGTCGCTGGGGTGATCACCGCAGTAAGTAAAGATGCATGCCTGCAGTTGAAGATGCTTACTGGTTAAATGAAAACTTGATGCCTTAATCATGCATCAAACTTTATGAATGTGAATTCGTATACAAACCTAAAGCATAATTCAATGGCAATCACTGTGAGCAAACATGTTCAAATCTCAAGATTCCCTTATTCAAAATTCAAACCCGCACTTGCCATGAGTTCATAAAAATCAAACCTAACCCCCATCCTGTATCCAAACTCTGTTTACCATTTTTTCCCAAGACATTTGAAGCTTACCCATTCTCAGTACAAGAAAAGCATGGCCATTCACAAGCCAAAAGAAGAAAAAAAATGTCACCGTAACATTCATAATGAGATCACCTTGCATCTTAAAACTCAGGACATGAAAGAATATTTTTCTCTAGATTTACCAGCATTTGCGCTTCAAGAGACAATTTTCTATTCATCAGCAGTTCTTGGTCTTAAAACTCTGACTCGGTAAAGAACTCGGCCCTGCCACTTTTACCCTGCAGCAACATGAGAAAACAACTTATTTTTTCATGCGTCAATTTGCCTCACTTCATGCACTCAACAAGTTGGTCTGACCCAAAAAACATAAAGCAGAAGCTCAACCCTATCATAAGCCAATGCCCACACACTATGATATACGTAAGAGAGCTCTTATCATCATTTCATGCATGCAAATTACCAGTCCACATGCTAAGTCATAATTTCAACAAGCCAATACACTTCAATCACACCAAGCACACTCCACGCCAAGCGGATTCACGACTAAGAGGATTAATTACTCCAGGCATATAAACAACATGCATAAGTCTAACACAGTCAATAAACATATCTTGCCACGCTCCTCTGTTGAAAGTCGTGCATCCATTCTAAAAGCCATGATAGAGTCATTCCAAGCCCATGCCCAAAGCATAAAACCCTTCAATGCACATGCGCTCTCTCATGGTCATCAAAATACAAAAGATAATCCTAGGCCACAACAATCAAAATACTTTCCTAATACATGCTTATGCAATGTTTCCACAAACTAAATCTATTTGGAATCAAGCAACGAAATTCATCGCAGTATGCATATTATCTCAAAATCAAAGGAAAGAAATTAGCCGCAGTGCTTCAATTTCTCAACCACTTTGGGGAAGAGTTGCAGACATGTCAGTAGCCTTCAAAAGAGGAAATACACATTTTATGGCATCCAGAAATACTAGGTATAATGAAGATACCTCACAAGAGGAAAAAGGGAATACATAGACATGAAGAAATTCTAGGAAACCTTAGTTGCCCTGCAGTAACTGAAGAAACTCACCCCAAGGAATCTGTATTGATGTTCAAGTCATGCCCAGCACCAGACAATCTCTGCAGAAAAAAATACGAATTGAGAGCTGAAACAAAAGAAAAGAGGCAGACGAAAATAATAAAGATACAGAACGGAGTAATACCTGGAGCCCAAAAGAATTGAAGGCTTGATGCGAGATTTTAGTCCCTGCGATTGATTGTTAAGGGAAAAGAAAGAAGAAGGAGACGGCAATATCTCCTTCCCTGCAATTTGACTCCTCAAGCAGAAAGAAGCTGCAGGCTAAAACTCCCAAGTGATAATTGGGCTGGGCTGATTTTTCTCTATGGATTATGATCATGTGGCCTACTTCATGCTTCAAACAACCCATATAATCATGGGGGCTAATGTTGATACCTGAAAAATCATGCAATTAGTTACTATGCTGTCACGCAACAAAAACCATGTATAGTCACGTAAATATATAAAATCCTATCGTTTTATAAGGATTTTACGTTCGTTACTCGACTATAAATACGCCAAGCAAACACGCCCTCGATGTGGACCCAAGCCACATCCAAGCATCTTTGGGGCTTGCAGATGTGGGTGTGGTGTGGAAGGTTACGGAAACGCACATGCTCATTCGTCGATTTAATATAGTCGGTGGGCCCAAAATCCATGCCCAACGAGTTAGATCGATAAATGAAATGGTGAACATGCATGAGAATATGAGATTGGGCCAACCTTTCTCTCTCTTTAAGCCCAAAAGCCCTTCTTTTTCCTGTAAGCCCAAACCATTATTTTCTCTCTGCAACTCCCTCTTTTCTATTCCGGATCGCGTGTTCTCCTCCCCAGCAACTCTGCTTCCACCCCGCAGCTTTCTTCTTTTTCTTGATAGTAGAACCTGAGCATGATCCCTAAAATTGAGGAATTCTTTTTACTATTTCGGTTAAGGATGCAACTCAATTACCATAAAATAGCTATCTTCATCTATCTAAATATCTTCCCTTAAATCCGTATTCAATCTCGTGATATGTTTGCGTGTCTGGCACCATTACAACAGTGCAGCAAGCAACACGATCACCCTATAGTCCAGAAACCCCTTTTACCCGATCTTCCTTTTATCTGGAAACTAGCATCCTCCAATGGACCCTATAAAATGAGACTTTTGCCAATGTAAAGATCATCACGCATCGATCAAGCTTCATCGATCAAAAACCCAGCAACACCAAAAGCCTCCCTTCAAGCCTTCATGCCCATTCAAGTAGAAACCCCCAAAATTCCCCCTTCTCAAAACCCTAGAAACCCAGAAGCAGCCTTCAATTCCCTGCGTCTTCAAGCTTTCATGCCTTCAAGCAACATCTCCAAACTCACAGCCATACTCCCCCAAAAAGCCCTTTTAACCTTAATTTAAACTCTGTTCCAGAAATCCAAATCCAGAAAACCCCGATTCTCTTCACCGCAGTGTGTTTCTAGCTCCCACACCACGCTCATGCTGCCAAGCTTCTTTTGATCTTCATGCAGTCTGAATCACACACGAATTTCTCCCACTTTTGGGTGGAATTCGGCCTAGTCATGCTTAATCAAAAAACCCCCTCAACATTTGGCGACTTCGCTGGGGAGGGAAAGTTGTGATTCAGAGATCATCCTGCAGTTCTTCAATATACACATGCTTATGTTGTTCACAGTTATTGCTGGATGCAATTATTAGTGTCTCCCTTGTCAATACTGTCTACTCAAATATTTTGTATTCAGTTGAAAAATTGGAGGCAAGAATTCACTGCGGTGCATGATAAGGCGTTGCCGCGAGTTTTCTCTCACGTTCAAAATTCAGTCGATGCTTAATCAAAAAGACCACGCAACAGTTGGCGACTCTGCTGGGGAGAGATTTGGGATGGCATGTGTTGTCGTTAAGCCTATATTAATGAATCCAAGTACACAAATTCGATTGGTTATCGACGCACAACAGAATCTTGTGCGTTTAGTTTTCTGGGTTATCACTTACAAGCATATAAAATTGGTTATCGCTCCCCAGTGAAGTCGCCAAATGTTGAGGGGTTTCTTTGATTAAGCATGACTAGACCGAATTCCACCCAAAAAGGGAGAAATTCGTGTGTGATTCAGACTGCATGAAAATCAAAAGAGGTTTGGCAGCATGAGGCATGGCGTGGGAGCTAGAAACGCACTGCGGTGAGAGAATTGGAGTTTTTTTTGGGTTTTTGATTTATGGAACAGGTTGAAGATTGAAGAAGAGGCTTTTGGGGGTTTTTTGCTTGGATGGCATGAAGGCTTGAATGCTTGAAGGCTTGAAGGAAAGGGTTTTGGCTACTGTAACGAGGTTGAGTTGTGGCACAATCTATTTTGGTATGATAAGGCTTGTAGCAATGATATGGTTATGACTTATGACAGTGGGAATGAAAGATTTGGCTAAAGCAATGAGTGATTTCTTTCAAGACTTGTAGATTGCAGGAAAGCATGACACTGCTAGAATGCAGTA
Organism: Potentilla sterilis; assembly: GCA_963682095.1. Classification (NCBI taxonomy): domain Eukaryota; kingdom Viridiplantae; phylum Streptophyta; class Magnoliopsida; order Rosales; family Rosaceae; genus Potentilla; species Potentilla sterilis. The sequence continues at coordinate 39,270,269 of OY821763.1, read as the reverse complement.
AAGCATAAACACTCGCTAGAATACAATAAAGCATGAACACTGCTAAATTGCAGCAAAGCATGAACACTGTTAAAGTACAGTAAAGCATGAACATATCAAGTTTTTGTTTCGGCATGGACACGATCTTGACCACGAACTGAACCTTCACTCTTTAGCCCCCAAACTCATTGGCATGAATAATTATACTGAGCTCGATTGTCGATAGCATATCACAACATTAGCACAGTGAGTTTCATTAAATAAGCATGGCATGTTATTAGACTTGTAATAAAGAATGATCAGCAACTACATTTGTCACTCAGAACATATTGGCATGGCATGGCATAAGTTGTTAAAACACAAGGTTGTATTACAGAATAAGTGATAGGAGCACAATGTGCGACGATATTATATGCTTATGCCCTCATTTATACTTCGTTTAACCCTTATTTGTCTAAGATAGAGTCATAATATAGTTTAGTATTAATTTGGTAGAGTTTGGCGAAAAGTTGGTTAAGGATCCGAAAAATGACTAAGTTTGAGAAATCTGGAAAATAATGCAAAATATGTCTTTTTCGTGATTTTGAGATGCGTAAAAATGCGATCTATCCTTGTCCGAATTTAATGAAATTTGGTGTGCTTATTATTCATATACTGAGGAATGTTGTGTTAAAATTTCAGATCAATCGGAGTTCAGGAAGTCACCCAAAAGATGGCTGCAAAACAGCAGTTCGAGCAAACCAATCCAGGGACTTCCAGGATTTTCCTGGGACTGTGTCCCAACTTTGAAAAATCATTACCGACGACTCACAAGGAATTTGATCGAACTGTTTTATATGGAGGTAGCTATGTGTGTCTAGTTTATCTGAGACTTGGTATCGCATCAATCGGAGCTCTGAGGAGGGAGATATGCCGGAGTTACTATAGCAAGGTCTTTTCCAGCCGATTCCAAGAAGCTACTGCCTCCTTTTCACAATTTCTGTTTTCGATGGACCATATGGTGTACAAATGCATATGTGAAGATGGTCAAAGCTTAAGGAAGGAAGGAGGATGACACCAAGCCAAGGCATTGAAGAAAAATACGAAAAAGAAGTTTTCCTAGTCAAGCTAGGAGAAGCTGCCGGAAAAGGCAGATTTGTGCCAATTTTGTGATTGGCCGGCTAGGGCATTTTTCCATAGATCAAGTTCACCAAATGAAGATGTCAAGACCACATATGAAGTCCATGAAGATGTGAAGCCCAAGCCTTGAAGAAAAATCAGAACAAGAAAACCTAATTGAGCTATGAAAGGAAGGTTTCAAAACCTTATTCTACTAGGTTTTGTAATTTCCTTGTGCCACAAGGGCTGCCGGCACCTACTCTCTATAAATAGGGTCACTTTATCATTTTGAAAATCATCTCATCTCAAGCATAAAATACTAGCCAAAGCTCTACCAAGTTTCTTAAGCACCAAATACCCAAATACTTAGCCAAAACACCATCACCACCACCACTACAAACTTCCGAATCCTTTCACCTTGTCTTCTGCCGATTCTTGTTCCGGCCGAGCACTAAGGAGCAGCAGCCAAGCATCTTGCACACGATTGCGGAGTCTTCAAGGTTCTAAAAGTGTGATCCATTCCCCCTATGACTTTTGTATTTGTTGTAGTTTGGTTATATTGTATGAACTCAATTCGTTTCTTGGTTTTTATTGAACTTTTATGTAAACCGATTGCATGATTGATGTTTATTGTAAAGTTTTGTGATTTTAACTTGTGGATTTTGTATGTTGGATAATTAGGGCAGTGGTATTAGAAGCATGTTTAGGATTTAAGTTGGTTAGAACTAAGGTGAGGGCTTATAATCAGTACTTAGTGTTGTCTTTGAACATGATCTAGGTATTAGGTTTAATTTGCTTGAGTTATAATGAACTAAGTAGACGTATGATCACTTTGATTTGTTGTGCTCACCTAGAGTGGTTAACCTTAGGACTTGCATGTTAAATAAGAAGATTGACGACCTTACTTGTTTGCTTGTCTTCGATTATAGACTTTTATGCTTCAATGCTATGACTTGTATAAGGTAGCATAACTTTTAGGATCACCATGCGAATAGCTCGATCTTAAAACATTAGAAAAAGTCTCTCAACTAGGTAAAAATCGGAAACGTTCTAGTTGTAGGTCGAAACTGAGTTGAGTCTTGAACATGCTAAATACTTGTCTCTTACTTTCTTGCATGCAAATCTACTAGTTAAAGAGTCTTTTATGTGAACTGTTTTGTGTGAGAGATGATGATCACTTGTATATAGTAGTTTAGGTTTATTTTTGTGTCTTAGATATAGAGGTAGCCCTTGCTGCCGAACCTCATATCAAATCCCCCATGTTGAACTCGTGTGAATATGTATATATAAATATGAATAAATTGTGCTAACATTCTCATATTTCAGGTACCCTTAATCCCCGGCTTAGAACGATTCCTACTTATGTCTATACTACTAACGATTGTAGGGTTATTATTCCTTGATGCTCGCTTTGGCGACTCATCAATAAGTTATTGTCGCTTGTTGCTGCAGGATATCTTCATCTCAGTCCTCATAATTTTTGACAATGGGAACCCTGCAGCCTTCATGTCCGAAACGGTAAAGACTATAGCATCTTCATTTTCCAGTATGGACATGGTCTTTATTGTATATGCAGCAAAGCATTGAGACCCATGTTTCTCAACACGTGCATGAGTTCCTCCGCAGCGGCTTGCCTGGCTTGCGGACCATACTCCAATTGATCAAACAAAGACTTGAACTTCGGGTTCTGTTGGGGCGCTTGCGTAGCAGTTGGCCTGCAATTTCTTCTACTGTGTTGCTCCCATTCATCATCTATTTCCGTGACATAATAAGCATGGCTTGTCCATATAGCATGAGCTGCTGATTAAAACTACAGCTGCAGGGTCTTTTAAAATTCTGAGATTCATCGAGCACAAGTGCATATGCAGTAGAAACAATATTTGCTTGTAAGGTATCAATCTCCTTAATCGCATACAGCATGAGTGTTAGCTCCTGAATCTCTTAAGCCATACAATAAGCCTGGATTGTCTCCTCGCGGCAAGTGTTGCTTGCTCCAATGCAGGGTGGCTTATCTGTCTTCCTGTACTGAACGCAGCCCCCAAGTATTAGTTTTCATGTGCAGGGTACTTGTGCAGCAGTAGGCAACAAATTAGGAAAACATCTTGCAATAAGAAACAAGAGTTTTCAACATTAGGCATATTGGAGTTTGTCAAACCTGTTGTCATTGAAATCTCAAAACATAAAACAATGACCAGCTAGAATGAACCAACTGAACCAACTGACAGAGAATAAAATTGAGGTGCAGGGTTCAGAGTTGAAGAATTCTCAAGAGAAAGAAAAATAAATTCTCTTCTGGTATCTTGCATGTTGACAAAGGCAGCAGCCCATACAAGCATGGTTGAACCACATAACTGCATGATGAACAAATCGCAAAGAATCGAAGGCTGCAAAGTCGAAGGCAAAGAACAAATACACAATAGTGGTGGATCATATCAACAGAAGGTATTGTTTCTGCACAAACCCGTAGGCCTGGTAGAGACAGATGAATCTAGACGTGATCTCCTCCTGCAAACCTGCTAACTAAGGGGAATACCGGGCGGGCCGGTCTTCTCCTCTCCGATGCCTAAGTTAGTACAGTTGGGATGAACAGATAACTTAAGCACGTATGGTAAGCAGTTGGAGAGATCAGTTACCTATTAAAGAGGGTAGTTGAGGCCCTTATATGGGCGGCCGGGCGTGAGGTCTGGTCTCACTCTTCGATGTGGGACTGGTTCCCTTTTGCTTGTACACATAAGGGCAGTTCTGGTGACCTGTTTGGCAGGCTGGCGCCCCCGGCTCCCGGGCCCCTGGTCACAAGGTAGACTACTGGACCTCGGGTCCGGGTGCTGGTGATCCTGCTCCGGGCCTCAGTCCAGCCCCGGGCATGCTGGCTGCGGGTCTGTGGGTCTGTGTAGCCCCTCTGTAGCTACTGTCAACAGGTACTCTCCTATTACTTGCTTCCACAACAAATGTGATCAATACAAGCATACTGAGGTTGAGGGATTACATGAGATGGTCTGAATCACAACCTAGTCCCCAGCAGAGTCGCCAAATGTTGAGGGGGTTATTTGATTAAGCATGACTAGGCCGAATTCCACCCAAAAAGGGAGAAATTCGTGTGTGATTCAGACTGCATGAAAATCAAAAGTGGTTTGGTAGCATGAGGCATGGCGTGGGAGCTAGAAACGCACTGCGGTGAGAGAATTGGGGATTTTTTTTGGGTTTTTTTATTTATGGAACAGGTTCAAGATTGAAGAAGAGGCTTTTAGGGGTTTTTTGCTTGGATGGCATGAATGCCTGAATGCTTGAAGGCTTGAAGGAAAGGGTTTTGGTGTGTTGCTGGGTAATTGCTGGATGATGCTGGATTGGTGCCTGATGCCCCTGATCGATTCCATAATCCCCCTTTTGTAGGCTCACGGTTATGCTGCAGGGTTATTCAAATATCCCTAATCCGTTGGATAAACTATTTCCCCTTTCATCTCATCCTTGATTCTTGCAGGAGAATGGGGAAAAGATTATTTGCTTGAGGCGGATTCTCTAGAAAGATGAAGGTTGATGCAGGGATTGCTGCAAGGGTTGCTACTGATTTCCCTGGCAGACTGCCCGATGCCATGAAATCTAAAAGGGATGCAGGTATTAGGGATGCAGGTATTGTGGACTCATGATTCGAGGGAGAAGGAGGAGCCTATTAACTAGTTTGAAGACTTCTCTTGGTGAGATAGGATGGTGATGACGATGGATTCTACTTTGGTCTGCATTTGAGAGCTGCGGGAAGTAGAAGAGCTGCTGGATAAAAGGGGTGAGGTGCAGAAAACGGGAAGAAGAAGAAGAGTAAAGTTACACTATTCTAATATGGTCTTTGGGCATTAAAGAAAGAAAAGGGCTGGCAGGGCCAAACATCAAATTCTCAAGTTTCACCATTTCACCGCCGATATAAGTCATTGGGCTTGGATTTCGGGCCCAAGACCGAAATCACCGATGACATTAAATCGACGAATGAGCATGTGTATTTCCGTAACCTTCCACACCACACCCACATCTACAAGCCCCAAGTCCATGATTGTGGCTTGGGTCCACATTAAAGGCGTGTTTTCTTGGCGTGCTATAGCCGTGTAACGAACATAAAATCCTTATAAAACTATAGGATTTTATATAATTATGTGAATATGCATGGTATTCATCGGGCGACAGCATAGTAACTAATTGCATGATTTTTCAGGTATCAACACATGTGCATGCAGACAGTTGTATACGGGTATAAGATGTGATGCATGGGATGATGATATTGTGGCGTTGAAATCCGCCATGCCATGCTATGTCCCGGGAAAACTGGGTGAGTACAGTGCATGGGCGGAACGAGTCCCCCAAGTTCCTCAAGTTAGAACAGCACCTGCTAAGGTCAGCGGGTGTCCTAGATGGAGTGCTTTGATGTTTGGTAACTTGGTACCAGCGGGAAATGTGTCTTGTCCTAGTTACCCGGTGGAATGTCTCAGCCTTGAGTGTTGCTGACCTACCCGGTGGAATGCCTCAACCGTTGGTTGGAATTGGCTCTTGGGGGGGGGGGGGGGGGGGGGGCGGGGTTGGACGCCTCGATTTTATCCCCCTGCTCCTTCAACTACCTTCTGCATGCGAGACAGGTGGTTGACATGCATTTAAGGGAGTACCTCATCAGTCTCATCTGTTATGATGCCCTGGGGAGTTACCGATAATGGGGCACGTGTCGCTAAGGGACGGACGGAGATGGGCGGTCTGGATCCGCGGTCGTTTGACATGCCATAATTAGGTTTTTTAGGGGGAAACGATAGGGGCCATTACCTGTATATAAATCCCTCACTTCTCGCGCATTCTTACTTTTGGCTGAGAATCAGAGAGAAAACGTTGAAGAGAGATCGGAAGAAGGAGACTCTTGCTCTAACTGTTCCTCAGCTGTGCTTGCTCACATACAATTGCCCGGTGTTTTCCCGTGACCGACTTTCTGTGGTCGTGCATATTAATCGGTAAGTTCTGACCTTCTCACTCTGAATTTACACCCTTTTTTTATGGGTCGATCATATTGGGCCCTTGTTTTGTGTCGGTTTACTTTTGCTGGGGGATCCCACTTGTACCTTATTTAGTAGTTTGGAACTGGGAATCTTCGGCTGATTTGCCTAGCGCCCGCAATGGGGCTGTGCTAAGACACTGCAAGCTCCGTGCGGCCTCACGGCCGTCATTTTAGGTTGTGTTGTTGATCGGCCGCCGGGTTTGATTTTCTTCCCCTAGGTTACATGGATTCTAGGAGTTCCAGCAAAACCGCCGAACCGGCCCCTAGGCGACCGGTAACGAACGACCATGAGAGGATGGAAGACTGGCTTGCCTCCTCGTCCTCCGGGCGGGATGCTATTGCCCGTTCGCGCGGTGAGGTATCACCATCTGGGTCTCTAGGACCAGAGGATGAAATGTCTTGTGGTTTATCGATGGGCACCACCCACATACTGGGTAGGCCTAGCCCGCTTTACACAATTGTAGACGGGGATGACACCTTAGTCTGTGATGAGCCCGAGCGTTCCTTAGATGCTGCGGAGATTGAGGCCTTTAGGGCAAAGTGGAAGATTCTCGATGAGGTGAAGCTCCGGGCTTTGAATCCCGGTGAGTCGGCTTGCAACTCGGAGGAGGATTGGGTTGCTATACATGAGGACCAGTTCCGCCATGGGTTCTCCCTCCTGCTGCCCAACTTTGCACATTACCTGCTTAGCGCGCTTAGCATATCACCAGCGCAACTTTCTGGCAACCAATGGAGGCAACTGCTGAGCCTAGGCTGCCTGTATTACTTCTGTGATTTGAGCTATCCTACGGTGCACGAGTTTCGAGATCTCTTCAGACTGATATACTCGAAGAAGAGGAAATCCCGAGAGTGCGTTACATTTACTGCCCGGGGTTATAAGCCGATTATCACCCACTTGCCTTCCTGGCTTACCAAGGACTGGAGGAAGAAGGTGGTGATGGCGGGGGGGAAATGGCAGAAGAGGAGCCGAAAGTTCTGTGTACCCTGTGCGTTCCAACCTATCGGCGACCAATCGTACGAGCTATCCGACTTGGAGAGGGATAGGATAGCCCGTATTTTTGCCTGTTGGTCCGATCTGGAGCGGAGTTCTTACAACTTCATCCGCTGGGAGGTGCTCGGAAGATGCGATATGGGGAGGCATCCTGGTGGGTATTAGGGAATGTTTTTATTGTGCCCACTCCGCTGGCTAGTTTGGTACTTTGTTTGTAACTCCATTGTTGGCTTTCTGCAGGTGTACCTTCCCGGACGGTCATTCAACCCCACCACACTCTAACCATGGACAACCAGGAGCTCGTCTCCCGATTGAGCGAGAAGGGAGAAGTTGCAGTGCGGACCACCGTGAACAGGAAAACCGGTGAGGCTACCGAGCACGAAGAAGCCGTGGCTATGGAGGTCCCAGATGAGAGGTACCTTTCAAGACGGGTGAAGATTACTGCTGCGGTAGGTCAGGCGATTTCTGGAGCAGTCAAGACTCCTACTGGGCCTCCAAAGGTTCCGGGCGGCGCAGGAAAGATCTCCCGGAGGCTGGGACCTGTGCCAATCGTTACCCAGTCATCCTCTTCGGCTGGTCCCGGCCTCTGCTCTTGTTACCTTTACCGACCGGACGGCTGGGGAGAGTTTGGCCAAAAGGCTGAAGCTAACCAGCGGTTCCTCTGCCACTGCTAAGGGAAAAGCCCCTGCGGCACCCTGCTTTCCCAACCTGGGTCCAGGCGTGTCGGTAGTCGAGAAGACTCCTATTAGGGAGTTGGTTACTGAGTATGGGTGCGCAGACCAACCGTTCGTCCGGAGCCTGCTCAGGGACATGAAGGGCATAGAGCTGGACAAGATCCGAGCTCGAGAAGACCAGCCGGAGGAGAACCGGCAGAAGGCCCGGGAGATGGCCATCCGGGTGAGAGCGGTTTTGACACTTAATTCTGTCATGTTTTTGTTGGTTTTTGTTTTTTTTTTGTTCCAAAATTTTTGTTTTTCTCATTCTCCTCTTGTTTTCTTACTAATGTCTGCCTACTTGCAGGTGTTGTACAACTTGTATCTGATAGATGCAAGTGACGAGCTACCCGAGCTGAAGAAGCAGGTGGCGGTTCTAACGAGCTCCCGGGACTTCCTGGAGATGGAAAAGTCCAAGCTCCAACGGGAGAAGGCCTGGCTGGAGGAGAGGGCTAGGAAGGAGGTGGCCAATTTCGAGGACCAGATCAAGGCTCTTGAGGAGGAGAAGAAAGGTCTGGAGGGCGAGAGGGCCGAGTTGGAAGCTAAGGTGGAGGAGCTCTAGCAACAAGCAGTGGCGGCCGCTACTTCTGCCCGCGGGGTGGCTGATGCAGGTGATCCGGAGTTGTACCAGCGGTTTGCCTAGAAGTACCACCAAAGTGATGAGTTTCTTGCACTCCTGGAACAAGCTAGAGAAGCGGGGCTCACTGATGCCTTCGACAAATGGAGGGAGAAGGGTTATCTGGATACCTCTAAGATGCCGCTGACGCTGAAGAAGGTCGTCCGGGAGAGGAAGAAGGTTCTCCCCAGGCCGAATCGACCGAAGAAGAGGCAGTGGTTGTGGTAAAGGAAGCTGCGGAGGAGACCGATGCAGAAGGGGTTGCTGCAGAGGAAGGGGAGCAGGCTAGAGCTCCTTAGTTTAGACTTCATACTTGCAAATTGTTCCTCTTTTTGTGTGTGTTTTTTTTTTGCCGGATGCGTGCCTGTGGACGAACCCGCTTTACACAATATTTTACTATTAACGAAATGAAATTTTTGCCTGTTTCAACTTGTTCCTGATTTGACTACTAGTGGTTTGCCTTTTTGCTTGCTTGAAAACAGAATTGGAATATACGACTTTTGATATTACACCGGTTGGAATGCCTAGCTAATTGTGTTGGAGAAATTAGCACTTTATTTTGGGTTGAAAAGTTGTTGTGCCGCCTGACTCGTCACCGGAGCTTGAATTGGGGAAGACACTGGGCTTGAGTGGGCAGTTAAGATTTCACCCGATCATACGAGCTTTGGTGCAGTGGGATATAGGTCCCGGGGAGAAGTTATGTAACTGGCATTCGGCATAGAAGGCTCCAAGATTGCAATGAGTGCTAAGTACTTGAGCGCGCTTTCCAGCCGTCCCGTGCAGTCTCTACCTGTCGGACTCTTCCTGATACCGCTGCAACTTACCGCTGCGAATTAATCCCTCCACTGCTGTTTTTAGGGCAATGCAATCGTTTGTCTGGTGGGTGGCTTCATCGTGGTAGGAGTAGTATTTACCGGTCTGCGCCTTGGTCAGGTTCCCTTTTGGGTGCTTCCTCTTTGGTGGCAGGGGGATTGTGTTCCCGTTCTCATACAAGATATCCTCATAGGAAGAGGTTAAGGTGGTGAAGACTTCTTGTCGTCCTGCTGGCATAATCGCCAGGGGGTGCTCTTGTAGGGGGGATTGGTAGGATGCGGGCCTTCGCCCTCTCTGGGAGTTTTCAAAATTTCCCTTCTGACGCAGTTGGTTCCCCCAATTCCTAGCCTTTTTATTGGATGAGGCTCCTTGGTCTTGGCCCTGCTGCCAATTCCTGTTTTCATGCTGGGTGGGCTCCGGCTCTTCCTGCTTTCTCTTCTGCTGGCGGTTTACATAAGTTTTGTGATCCGCCAGGGCGTGTCTGATCGCCATTGCCATCAGCTCATCGTAACCCTGCGGGACCTCTACCCGCACAACATATGAAAACTTTCCGGGCCGGAGACCCTGCTTGAAAGCCATTTTCGCAATTCCCTTGTCCATATTCCTTACTCCAGCGGTGGCTGTTTGCCAGCAGTTAACAAACGCTCTCAACTCTTCATCGTTTGCCTGCCTGCAGTTGAAGAGAACTGTTGAAGTCCTGGCCCCTTCGACCCTTAAGATGAACCGGTCAACGAACCTATCGGCCAACTGCTCGAATGTCTCTATGGAGTTTGTCGGTAGCTCGTAAAACCAGTTGAGTGCCTCTCCGGATAAGGTTTCTTGGAATATATTACAGCACACAGCGTTGGAGTAACCCTTGGCACACGTTTGGGATCAGAAGCTGTCCAGATGCTGGTATGGACAACCAGCCCCGGAGTATGTCAATTTCAGTGACTTTTGGGTACCTGACTTTCCGGATTCCAATACCCGATGGGAGAAAGGTCTGTGCCGCTCATTGAACCACGTACTTTCCTGCCGTCTCGCAGCCCTCTGCTCGTTGGCCTCCATTTGGGCCTTCATATATGATACCGAGTCAGATAGTATTTGGACTGCCCGCGCGGTCGGACTCATGGCTTCGTCCTCGAACGAAACGCTTACTCGCTGAGGAATCGGTGCGCTCTCCGGTAGCGCCATATCGCCTGGGAACCCCGCTCCCGTCGAGCCAATGCCCTTTCCTCCTGACGATTGTCCCACCTCTAGGGGTGGGAACACTTTTAGCGGTGGTGCAAATACCTTTGTCAGAGCGGCACTGTGCTGCTGCCCCCTTTCCAAGGCAGCCACCAGTGCGACAATCACCGTTTCCATTTTTTGATACTGGGTGTTTGCTTCTGCTCTGTCCCGGTCGCTCTCTGCTCGCAAGCGGCTGACTTCCACTCTCATATGTTCCACTTCTCCCGCCATATCGAACTGATCGGGGCTGGAAGCATCGTCCTGACCGCTGTTGCTGGCTAGCCTATCCTCCCCTATGCTCGGGTCACCGGGAGAAGTAAGTGCGGGTTCCAGGTCCAAGATTTGGTGGGTTTCTTCCGGGCTTCCTACACCAGCTTCTAATAATGACCCTCCTGCCATACTATTCAGACGTGACTTTTACGTAATCTTCCCATAGACGGCGCCAATTGTTTCAGTCTGAATCCGGAGACTCACAGAGACCGATGGATCTTGGTGTGATTCCTTCCTGTAAATCCTGCTAACTAAGGGAATACCGGGCTGGCCGGTCTATTCCGCTCCGATGCTTAAGTCAGTGTAGTAGGGATAAGCTGATAACTTAAGCGGGAATGAGTAATTGAAGTATTGATTACCTATTAATGAGGGTAGTTGGGGCTCATATATAGGCGGCCGGGTGTAAGGACTGGCCTCACCCTTCGATGTGGGACTGGCCCTCTTCTGCATATATTATGGGGTTGCTCTGGTCTCATGTTTAGCGGGCTGGCGCCCCCGGTTCCCGGGCCCTAGTCACAAGTATGACCTGTTGGGCCGCGGGTCCAGACATCTGTGATTCGCCCCCGAGCCCTGGACCGGGTCTGGGAGTCCTGGTGGAGGGTCTGGGGGCCTATGTAGCCTCTCTTTGGCTACCGTCAACACCAACCTAGTTGCTATCCTATTCTAGACTCGCCTAGTCTACCGAACGTTCTCTCTATCTTGTCCCCTAAGTGCTTACATGTGAAAATTTTACAAGAGCTCCATCTCTAGAACTTAGCTACGACTAACTAATTCTCTCATGGACTTTTCTCGAGTTGTTGCATCACCAATCACAAGCTCATGACATGCAAATGCAATATGAGTTTTGAAAAGATTTTTGCGGTTCAAGTTCTAAGATTTATAATCACTAAGAAAACTTAGAGCTTGATGAATTGTGTAAGACAAAAGCTTAAACACAGCTCAAATAAAAATGTCACTAAGCCAAAAACCTCAATAGACAATGGTTTTTTGGCATTGTCTGATGGGGGGCCGTTACCATTGTCTACCCAGCAATTGTCTGATACACGCTTCAGACAATGACAAATTATAATTGTTTGATTATAACTATGGACAATGATAGGGAAAAAATAGCCATTGTTTGACATCCAATAACGACAATGCTACTTTGTTATAAATCATTGTCTCATGTTATTTTGTACAATATCAAATTTTTGGGAAATATTGTCATTGTCATTGTAAGAAGACACTTATTTATATGAAGTATTGTCTTTATTAGATTTGCACAACTTAATTTTATCTTTATGTATTGTCCGTATTTGATTTAAACTGCAGTGGTTTCTGGATTTTCCAATTTGTGTTTGATATTTATTATCTGCATCTGCTATAGACAATGGTTTTAGTTTCGTTTTTATTGTGATTATGAGTTGCAGACAATGGTACCGTTTTCCCTTCCATTGTGATTCGTAGATACAGACAATTGTTTCGTTATGGCTTCCATTGTGATTATAAGTTTCAGATAATGGTTTTGTTTTGCTTTGTAAAGTGATTCTGAGAATCAGACAATACTTTTCTGCTTCCGATTTACAAACCATTGTTTGGTTGGTTGTAATGTCACAGTGATGCAATACATTTCTTAAAACCAACAAATTATCACAGTATCCCTCCAATATGGACATTAACCAATTCAAAATCCATTCATTCATAATATAGAGCCAACCAAATATTCATCATCCCTACATATAGAGCCAATATAAACAAAATGGCTACATTGGTACATAAGGTTGCCGAAATTAGCCTAAAACTTGCATATGAATTTGCCATAAGTTGTACAGTACACTAGCCAACATATAAAGTTTGTCCAACCAAATATTCATCATCCCTACATCAAGTAACCTTCTAACAAAGTTTCACCTACCTGTTTCTTGGTTGATCTCCATAAACAATACTGCGCCGCACCTGGCTTGAAAAGTAATAACAATATGCAACTGCAGAAAGAAAAAGAAAAAGAAATCAAGAATCCTCATCATCTATCGACATACGGAAAACAGAATATCTGGCATCTATTAAGTAAAGACATTCTTTCCATTAATCGTTTTACTTGCAAAAGAAATAATTCAAAATTGCAACTAATAATCAAACAAGCGGTAGTTAGTTACACAAACCTTGAAGAAATCCAGACATAAGTAACATTGCATAACAATAAAGAGCGAGTAACCTTGTGATCCACCGCGAGCCTACCCTGAATAAAAATAAATGATTAGAAACAACTCAAATTTTCATAATTAACACTAATCAGGTACTCTACAATCAATCACTCTCAATAAAACACATATTTAACTAATCTTCATTATTGAAGAACCTCAATTTCCATAATGAAAATCCAGATAAATTAATGCTCAATATGAAGTAGCTAGACTTGGAAGAAAGAGTACCCGAGGTATTGAAGGAGCGTGAAGCTGAGACATTCCCAATGCACTCAAAGCCATAGTCAACACCACCATCAGTGAGATCAACTAGGACCTGCTGGATTGGCTTCTCATAGTCCTTTGGATTCACAAATTCAGTAACTCCGAAGTTCTTTGCTGCAAACAAACAATACATGTCAACTTTAAAATCTTCCTAGCTAAGATATTACCAAATGAACTCAAGAAACAACTGGCCGGAGAAGAAATTAACAACAGGAGCTGAAGATCCACTTATGAGTAGCCGAAAGACAGTCCCAGGTGCAGGAAAAGAGGCAAACTGGATGTGTTTCAAATAATTTAATCTGTGTATTACTTTTAAAGGGATAATATCCCATGATATCGATTCATTTTCCCATAAGTAGTGGAATTGGTTTTTGTATATACTGTACTTCATTCCTTCCTTCCCTTGAAATTTAAGGTCAACTTTTTCCTTTCACCTAAGATCACACTAGCTTTGTTGAAATGCATGGGGAACCAGAGCCCTTTTCACTATGAAACAGGCATATACACAATTTGGTAAATCAATGTTTACTTTATAAGGTTTTGATACGAAAAACTTTAGAATTACCTATATCAAACTTCTTGCTATCGATGTCAACACCAATAATTCGTGATGCACCGGCTGTTTTGGCACCTTCAGCAACCTGTCAAGTCATGACAACTCATCACCCCTCACAATTCAGAACTCCAGCATAAGATTACGAAACTGAAGGTCCCATGGAAACTTACTGCAAGACCAACAGTTCGAAGGCCAAAAATAGCAACAATTGACCCTGCTTCTACTTTTGCTGTGTTCCAAACAGTTCCAAGACTTGGAATTACATACGTATGACTGCATGAGCAACCAAGTTGGAAATAAAAAGAAGCTATACAATTATCATACTTACAAAAGGCCCATTATATCAAAGTATAATTAAAAAAATCCTCTTTGTAGCTACAATCTTCTATTTCATTCTTCTTCCTGGTAAAAAAAAAAACAGGCAACTTCTTAGGAAAGTAGAGATAAGCATCAATGTTATAAGAATTTACACTTCTAAATTTAAAACGCAAACTGAATTGAGTAACTAGAGAAGTTCTATTACCAGTAGGAACACCACATCCAAGAAGGCAGACTTTCTCCAAAGGAGCTTTTGGATCTATCTTTGCAACACTAACATCATGAACAACGGTGTACTGGCTAAATGTTGAGGTTCCCATAAAATGGTAAATAGGCTTCCCTTATCACCACATACATGACCACAGAGCTGATGTGGTCAAGGATGTCCTCACCCTATCAACAATAAATTCAGAAAATCACAAAACAAAACCGTAAAAATTAAAGAAAATCACAAAACAAAACCCTAAAAATTAAAGAAAATCACAAAACACACCGTGATCTGAGAATCGTACTCGGGATGTTTCAACAGCCATAAACAATAATAAACAAAACATTTCAGAAAATCATAAAAACGCGATCTGAGGCTGAGCATTAACCTCGCCGGCGGAGCTCAGCAGTGCTCTATAAGTGTCGTCGTCCTCCTCCAAATTCCACTCTCGGATAATTTTCATGCTTCAGAAATTTCCGATTTGAGAGAAAGAGAGAGAGTGAGAAAGAGTTTGAGAGAGAGAGAGAGAGTGAGTTCGCGATAAATAGAAGAGGAGAATGGATGTTTATATAAGAGAATTTCCAAGCCCAAAACCTAGGTTTAGCTATTGGGCTTTAGCCCAACTAGAGCCCAGCCCATATCACGAACCGCCGAGAACAAAATAAAAAAAGAATTGCGAAAAGAAGATCTGGGAAGAAAGAGGGGAAATTAAACATAACTTATCTGATGAAATCTGGATCGAAGAAGAACGCTTCCTCAATATCACCAACCAATTGGTATCGCAGGTAATTGAACATCAAAGCTGGATCAAATTCGAAAAGGGGCTATAAACTGAACAAAACAAGAGAATCGGACCAACAAAGGATTTGTTGATTAACACAAACAAAACCTTTCTTCCTCCAATTCCCTATTGTTCAACTAGAACAACAACAGCAACCACAATTCTGGGAATTTTCTGGGAGACAGGTGAGAGAGAAAAGAAGAGACCTTTATGAGTCTGAGGCTTTGAATGTTCTGTTCCTCAATATCTATCAATCTATATATTTATACTGGCATAGGTTTATAAGAGTTAATTTACCGCAGTACCCCTAGTACCTAACTGTTTTTTACTTCCGTTTTCCTATGGGTAGCCTGACGGTCGGTAAATATTTTGAGGAAAATTTTTATACGATTAGTTGCGTCTCATCGATCTGAAACTATTCTCTGTTGAAGATCAGGCCAAAAAACATCATTTAGACGGGCCAATTTCCGTTTTAAAGCGTTTAGAGGTTTGACTCACCCGGTTGACCGTCCCGATCGAGCCTTTAACGTTGTCAGATGTAGTTGGATCTTTTTTCATAGACGTATTTAATCTTAACGGTGATATCTGACGGTTGGAATAGATTTTCCAAACTTTTAGATTCAAAATCGGAACATATGCACTAATGTTCTTTAACTTGTTTACCAAGTGTTTAAGTGAATGTATAGTTTTAAATAGTTACTATACGTAGACTCTTCAAATGCAAATGTGTCATGAAATAAGATATGACCGAAATATTGAAATACGTCTACGATTGAAAAATGAGAAGATTCCGACAAAATCTGTGCCGAATGTTGCGGTTAATTATTTTTTACTTCCGTTTTCCTATGGGTAGCCTGACGGTCGGTAAATATTTTGAGGAAAATTTTTATACGATTAGTTGCGTCTCATCGATCTGAAACTATTCTCTGTTGGAGATCAGGCAAAAAAACGTCATTTAGACGGGCCAATTTCCGTTTTAAAGCGTTTAGAGGTTTGACTCACCCGGTTGACCGTCCCGATCGAGCCTTTAACGTTGTCAGATGTAGTTGGATTTTTTTTCATACACTTATTTAATCTGACGGTTGGAATAGATTTTCCAAACTTTTAGATTCAAAATCGGAACATATGCACTAATGTTCCTTAACTTGTTTACTAAGTGTTTAAGTGAATGTATAGTTTCAAATAGTTACTATACGTAGACTCTTCAAATGCAAATGTGTCGTGAAATAAGATATGACCGAAATATTGAAATACGTCTACGGTTGAAAAATGAGAAGATTCTGACAAAATTTGTGTTCCGAATGTTGCGGTTAACTGTTTTTTACTTCCGTTTTCCTATGGGTAGCCTGACGGTCGGTAAATATTTTGAGGAAAATTTTTATACGATTAGTTGCGTCTCATCGATCTGAAACTATTCTCTGTTGGAGATCAGGCAAAAAAACGTCATTTAGACGGGCCAATTTGCGTTTTAAAGCGTTTAGAGGTTTGACTCACCCGGTTGACCGTCCCGATCGAGCCTTTAACGTTGTCAGATGTAGTTGGATTTTTTTTCATACACTTATTTAATCTTAACGGTGATATCTGACGGTTGGAATAGATTTTCCAAACTTTTAGATTCAAAATCGGAACATATGCACTAATGTTCCTTAACTTGTTTACTAAGTGTTTAAGTAAATGTATAGTTTCAAATAGTTACTATATGTAGACTCTTCAAATGCAAATGTGTCGTGAAATAAGATATGACCAAAATATTGAAATACGTCTATGGTTGAAAAATTAGAAGATTCCGACAAAATCTGTGTGCCGAATGTTGCGGTTAACTGTTTTTTACTTCCGTTTTCCTATGGGTAGCCTGACGGTCGGTAAATATTTTGAGGAAAATTTTTATACGATTAGTTGCGTCTCATCGATCTGAAACTATTCTCTGTTGGAGATCAGGCAAAAAAACGTCATTTAGACGGGCCAATTTCAGTTTTAAAGCGTTTAGAGGTTTGACTCACCCGTTTGACCAAATGTTTAGCCGACGAAAACTATATTTC
Organism: Potentilla sterilis; assembly: GCA_963682095.1. NCBI lineage: Eukaryota > Viridiplantae > Streptophyta > Magnoliopsida > Rosales > Rosaceae > Potentilla > Potentilla sterilis. The sequence continues at coordinate 39,253,211 of OY821763.1, read as the reverse complement.
GTCTGCCAAACTCTTGCGATCCGCGCCTTTTCATTGTCCGCCGTTGGATGGGGGAGATCGGACGGCTGCTGAGCACGTAAAGTATAGCCGACGACAAAACAAGTTCATTTAAAAGTACGTAATAGCGTTTTCGTGTGATAAGTTATGATGAAAATATTGCATAATAATGAACATTGTCTAAAGCAATTGTCTGAAAAAAATATAGACAATGCACAATAATTGACTAAAAGCATTGTGTGACAGGTACCAATCAAACAACATATAAATTTAAAGGTATTGTCTGCCGCTGGTTTTCACACAATGGTTAAATGAAAACTATTGTCTGAAGTCCCAGACAGCGCAATGTTAAAATACCACAGTAAACTGAAATTGTCTGTAATAGACTCACACAATGGTAACATAAAATCTATTGTCTGAATAGCAACGTCAGACAATATTTATTTTTTTACCATTGTCTGATTTTTTCAAACAATGGTTTTTATCAATAGCATTGTCTGATGAATATTGTCTATTGAGGTTTTTGGCTTAGTGTGTGTTGTGACATTTTTCACAATGAAAACATCCAACCAAACAAGAAGCATCTTGCTTGGTATATATAGGCCGAGAGGTGCTCCTAAGAGAGCAACACACTTACCTACGCAATCAGAAAGTTTTGGACCTTTGTCATTGGCTAAGATACTGAATAGACAAGTAATACAACTAAGCCAAACAAAAAGGACAAAATAAAGTTTCCCAAAATGCTTTACAATTCAAATAAGAGGCAAAAGATTTTGCAAAGCTTTTCCAAAAGCATGATATTACATTTGTTTAGCAAAATAGTTTTTCACTAGCATCAGACAGCCTACTATCATAAGTATAGGTAAATGTAACCCAACTAATGCAAAAGTGACCTTAGATGGTCAATGTCACGGGTTGGAAATCTCTCAACCCGTTGATATTTTGAGCACCAAGACATCAAGAGTTTGGATGGCTGTTTGAAATATGAAAAGCAAAATATCTACAAAAAAGATACATACACAAATAAGTTAAATGCACAGCTTTTTCAAGATCATTTTGCCATAAACCAAGAACTTCTAGAAACTTAGAATAGGAAACATTTATGCTGTCCTCTGTGAAAAACAATGATATGCAAATGCATGTTTTTACCTGAGTTGCCATAAGATTGTGTTAAACCTTCTGCTTGACTTGGACCTTCTGACTTCCCTTGACTGAGCTTGGTGACTCAAACATACTGTGTTTTGTTCCATAGAGGATTGCCAACATTTTTACACTTACACAATTGTAAACCCGGTATGTAACGTCTTGTATATCAAACAAGTAAAATGGGTTTTACAATAGATCGAGGCCACAGGCGAATAATATCCAGACGGACAAGTAATTTGACATGCATAAAACATAAACTACATCTAGAAGCTAGAAGAGGTAGCCTAGGGTACGTATTCTTTATCTTGTTCACAAGAGGATGATCGTAGAATATTATGAGTTTGGAATGTCTAGTAGCTCCTGTTATCGCTAATTCCTTGGTGTTGAAAAATCATATATGCATATATAGAATAAGTATTGATAGCCCATTCCTAGTGATGTATGCACAAGAAGTCACAAAGCATGCGTACGTATATGCATCTCGATCTAATCATATTGATCAAGATCATTGGCATCAACATAAACTATTCTGTAGGAACACATTCTTCCTCTGTATAAGTACGTCCGGCGATGTGTATATATATACACATTCAAGGATCTTATAAATTAGCTTAAGTCGGTTGTATATACTTCAGTTTATCATGAACTTGTAATCAGATATATATATACACATGCATAGTACGTATAGATTTTGTTATCGCTAATTCCTTGGTGTTGAAATATATGTTTAGAACTTGCCAATTGTTTAGGGCGGGGTAGTATTTGTTCTACACTAAAGGGGGAGCCGCTATATCATAATCATCATATGACCAAGAAATATATATACCAGAACACGTTTTAGCTTAAGTTAATGGTTTTTAATTCAATCTGTAATGGATACTAAGTAAGTGCTATATACCATCACCGTCCTCCGTAAACTTTCGTTGACACGCCTAACGTACACTTCCATTCAGATGATCAATGATGACAACAGAATGAAGAGATTCAAGAGAATCGGGCTACCGCTGCCGGAGGCCAAACGCAACATTAAGGCAAAGATCAACGTTACCAATACTCAATAATAAAACCAATATAGGAAATTATATAATAACTGCATAACTGAGCACAATTGGAGTATTGGATCCAATTTAAAAGAAAATGAAAGCATATTACGAATTTTGTCGAAGAAAGAACATTATATAGCTAGCACTTTACGTTATTTTCATTTGTCAAGTTGTATAATTAGTCGGAGCTGTTGTAAATGTCAGATGTTGCCATTGATAGGACTCTAATGCCATTCGATCAAATATTAATTTCGGTTGAAGATAGTCTATGACTATACCGTTTAATTTCCCATTAATATTCAGGTAATTATTAGTATTTGCAAATGATGAATTTCATCTTTTTAATCTTCTTAATCTTCTTATGCATATATAGTATCCTATCGATCATATGCTTCCACAGAAATGAAATTCATGTTTGTAAACAAATAGTTTATTTTCATATATTCGCTCAGTGTGAAATCTCTTTGGTGCAATATTATTAGTTTGCTATAAACATGTATATTTTGCAGAATCACACCAAATTCTTTACCAATATACTGTAAGTAATTCCTGATCTTGATAAAACAAAGAACCAATTACATACACATGCAGAACTCCCTCCTTGCTACCCGGTATTGTATATGATAAGATACATGACTATAGTCTGTTGCATGTACTCTCCGAAACAAGTACGTACGTAATTGAATTGTGTGATCATTTTCCAGCATAACTTCTGTGCTAGCTATCATGTATATATATGAAGCTATATATTCTCCAGTCTGCTGCTGCTTAACTCTCTAGCTAGCAACTAGCTAGCTCTCACTAGACTATTGCTATGGGAGGGTTGAGCTGGACTAACTGGATGAGATCCAAGTCTGCAGGCAAGTCGATTGGTGGTAGAGAATACTGACTGTAAGTAGAGCTTCTTCTTCTGATTTCTTGCATTGTCAATAGCGCTACAACTGTGTTTCTGAATACTCCTTCCCCGGCAACTGTTATCGCTTCATTTACTTCTCTATTGATCTCTTCTTCGTCCACCATCAGGAACACTGCATTAATGGTGCCTTCACATTCCTTGACAAGCTTTGAGATCAGATTAGTGGTGAAGAAGGGCTGCTCTAGTATTTCTTGGATGAATGGCAAGCGCAGCAGAGCTCCTATTCTCTTGTCATACTTCTTCAGTATTTTGGCCAGTCCTACACAAATCAGAAGTTAATTTTAATTTTTAAGCATACGTATCTGATCATGATGTAAGTTCTCACATCCCTGGTGCTATCAAAGCAACGCTTCATAAGGCTTACTTATCTAGCAAAAGGGGGTAACTTCTTGAACTTCTGTTGTAAAAAAAGAAAAGAAAATTGAAGTGATGGAGCTATATATTCAGGCTCATCGGCCATGGCCATGGAACAGTACGTGTACTACCTGTGTAATTGATATTGCTGTAGTTGATCAAGAGCACCATTTCCCCGTGGAGATCGACAATGTCTTTTCTAAGCTTCCTCACTCCATTTTCGTATATTATCTTTGAAGGATAACTACCATTTGGTCCCCATGTATCAGTTACATTTTTAATCCTCTCCTGCAATTCCTTCATTCGGAGAACATAAATTACAGTCAGTTTTTACTGTAGAAGACCCATATCCATTCATCTATGATCTATACAAATTTACATCCTTAACTATTTTCTTAAGTGACATGAATATTTTACTTTTCCTTGCGTTTTAAACATATGAAAATAGTTAAACTTTAGAAAAGCTATAGGAATTAGTTAAGGAAAAAGTAAAATAGTTAAAGGATTGATGATCGATTCTAATTAAAATACAATTTTTGATTCAGAAATTGTTCTTGATGCCATCTATGTTTACGTAAAGCATAATTAAGCTTATTTAAACATTTATGGTTGTTAAGTTGAACCCATAGGATTGAAAGGACAAGAATCTTTCAGGTGCATACATGCATGTACCAACGTTTAAACATGCATGTACCAACTAATTATCACTACTACAAAAAACTCAATACACAACGGTGCTGCACCGTTGTGTAAGTTCGAAAAAACCGTTGTATATCTCGAGCTTGTGTGATGAAACGTCCAACAACCAACTTATAATTTCTGTTGTACAACTTATATGTCATGCCATGGCTGGCTTGGCATTCGCTGCACTGACATGTCTAGTTCATACAACAGAATATACATACTTTTATGTTGTGTAAGTTTTAAACATACGACAGAACATTGCAATTTTATTCTGTTGTCTCATTCGCACAACAGATTTCATCTCCCACTTATTTTGTTGTCTGATTCAGACAACTGGTTTTGTTTCATATTTATTGAGTTGTATGATTCTACAAATCAAACAACAGATTTGAGGATTTTGTGACACAGGTTTGATGTGGCTTTTAGTCATATTGTACAACACATGATATTCACAAAAACATAAACTGTTGTATATCAAAACATGAAGCTTTACCATAAAAATAGTATCAGCTAGCCATTACCATTAAAACATTGCATAAAACTTCCATATCATTTAAGTAGCCTGTGTACACAATTGTTTCAAACATGGCATACAGATTCCAAAAACAAATTTCTAACTTCACCTAAAAGTCTACGTAGACAAAGGACTTGTTGCCCATTTGCTTTTCCTCGAATGAAAGAGTCTTTGCAGCAACTCTACTACCTCAACCAACTATGAAAGAATCACCTCAACCGCCAAGATTTTACCTTGTTACAAAAATGATCCATAACTCAACAGATATATTTGTATAGGATTCTTATCTCACCATTGCACCACATTAAGCCAAAGGTACTAAGACCACTCGACTTGCCTGCAAAATTGAACATATATTACACTTTGTTCACAATAACTAAGAATAGCTCAGAATGGATAAATGAGCAAGGAGACAACAAAAGAACAAAAGAAATACCAATATGAGCTATAGAAGCAAGATATATTGCTGTACAGATGTTTGCAACAAAGACAACTGCATAGCCATAGGCATCAAAAGACAAAACCCACCCCAGAACAACCAAACAAACCGAAAAACACACATTAAAAAGAAAGAATCAGTAAAATCCACTACACTAAAGTACCCAGTCCCTCACATTTTGGTTTCTAACACATGGAAGTTGAAACTCACTAACCAAATTAAAAGAGCAACAGAAACTTAAGTACCCAGCCTATGTATGAAATCTATGAATCATGCTTCAGAAACTTAACCATTAAACACAATGACTGATAATCAGCAAAAGAAATCAAACAAGAATCAGATTCAAACCTCTTCTACAAGTGCTCTAAGAGCAGTTGGACCAACAATGCGAAGAGACAGCAACGGAGCTGATTCAGTTCTAGAAGCATGGCGTAGCCATTCAGCTGATTCAGTTCTAAAAACTTGATTCTTAGCAGCACCTAAAGTCATGCCATACTTTTAATAATAACACTATATGTTGGCCAACTGGCTAAAATATAAGCAAATTGGATAGGATGGAGAGACATACCGAGAAAGCTACAAGCAACAGAGTTTATGTAGCTGCGAGCTTCAATGGAATCGAGACCAAGAGCAATAATGCTGAAATCGCTGTAAAAGTCGAGCTCTTTGTCTTCAATGCGACAGAAGTGTGGAACGATGTTAACCCCAGCAACTCTTTGCATCACACGTTTGGCAGCAACCTCAGCCTTTGGCTTGCCCACATCTTCAAGCCTGCAACCAATAACCTCGTGAAGAAGCATTCTATTTGTTTGGCATGCTCGACCCAAATCTGAATTCTAAAGCAAACTACACAGTACAGTAGTACATAGCAGCACCAATGAGTATCAACATAGATGAAACTGCCAAATGCTTATGTAGGGTATATGAGTACACTAGAGTTTGGGAAGCAGGAAAACATTTAGACCCTCAAATTGAGAATAGCCTGCAATCATCTTTATATCACAACATCCCTCACATAACAGATTCTCCCCTGACAACGTAAGATTCCAACGGAAACTCCTGGAATCGCTAGAAACAGTTGATTAATAAAACCATAACAATCTATTCAACCTCGTAATAATACAAGTTAACCTGAAGAGAAACTGACGGTTGAGGTTGGTGACCTCAATGCGGTCCATGTCGATGACTTCGAGTTCGCGAAACCCAGACAAGGCCACCCAAAAATACAGTTCCAAACGGAGTTTGCTGATTCAGTTCTCAACAAACTCACTATTCTTAAACCCACCCAAAAATTCCCTCTTCTCAAACTCCTTCAACCTCGTCTTCAAAACCCTAATCGGCTCCCAATCCCTCAGAAATTGGGATTCGTGAATCTTCTTCTGCTCTTTTAGCGAAGCCAGACACGCAGAAGAGGTGGGGGCGCTCAGAAATTGAAGGGATTGGGATTAAGGGAGAGAGAAGGAGAGAGGGGAGTTCTGAGTTGTGAAGGGTATGGGTTTTCGAATTAAGGTTGTTGACAATGAGGTCGAGGAGGGTTTGGAGTGGGGAGAGGGAAGAGGTCTGCGTTTCGGCTAGGAGGGCTTGGTCGGGTTCGGGTCTGGAAGCATGAAAGGGGAGGAGGAGGGGGAGATGAGGGGAGGGGAAAAATATGAAGAGAGGAGAGGAGGAGAGTGAGGCTTAGGTGACCCATAAGGGTTTTTTCACTCTCAACTCAAATCCAACGGATGTGGTCGATTTTTATTGAAGTTAAATGGCTAATAACACACATATAATAAAAAATAATTTACAGCATATGGTTGACCCTATCGATAGGGACTTTTAATTTTGTCGGATATCAGTGATTTTTTTACAATCATCGTATTTCATCATAACGATCAAATACTATTTCACATCATTTTTCAAAATTTGACATCATTTTTCATTTTTCACATTATTTTTCAACTGGGTGAGTCAATCCTTTAAACGTTTAGAAATGGTAATTGGCCTGTCTAAATGACGTTTTTTTGCCTGACATTCAACAGATAATAGTTTCAAATCGATGAGACGCAACTGATCGTATAAAAAAATTTCCTCAAAATATTTACCGAACGTCAGGCTACCCATAGGAAAACGGAAGTAAAAAACAGTTAACCGCAACATTCGGCACACAGATTTTGTCGGAATCTTCTCATTTTTCAACCGTAGACGTATTTCAATATTTCAGTCATATCTTATTTCACGACACATTTGCATTTGAAGAGTCTACGTATAGTAACTATTTGAAACTATACATTCACTTAAACACTTAGTAAACAAGTTAAGGAACATTAGTGCATATGTTCCGATTTTGAATCTAAAAGTTTGGAAAATCTATTCCAACCGTCAGATATCACCGTTAAGATTAAATACATGTATGAAAAAAAATCCAACTACATCTGACAACGTTAAAGGCTCGATCGGGACGGTCAACCGGGTGAGTCAAACCCCTAAACGCTTTAAAACGGAAATTGGCCTGTCTAAATGACGTTTTTTTGCCTGATCTTCAACAGAGAATAGTTTCAAATCGATGAGACGCAACTAATCGTATAAAAATTTTCCTCAAAATATTTACCGACCGTCAGGCTACCCATAGGAAAACGGAAGTAAAAAACAGTTAACCGCAACATTCGGCACACAGATTTTGTCGGAATCTTCTCATTTTTCAACCGTAGGCGTATTTCAATATTTTAGTCATATCTTATTTCACGACACATTTGCATTTGAAGAGTCTACGTATAGTAACTATTTGAAACTATACATTCACTTAAACACTTAGTAAACAAGTTAAGGAACATTAGTGCATATGTTCCGATTTTGAATCTAAAAGTTTGGAAAATCTATTCCAACCGTCAGATATCACCGTTAAGATTAAATACATGTATGAAAAAAAATTCAACTACATCTGACAACGTTAAAGGCTCGATCGGGAATGGTCAACCGGGTGAGTCAAACCCCTAAACGCTTTAAAACGGAAATTGGCCTGTCTAAATGACGTTTTTTTGCCTGATCTTCAACAGAGAATAGTTTCAAATCGATGAGACGCAACTAATCGTATAAAAATTTTCCTCAAAATATTTACCGACCGTCAGGCTACCCATAGGAAAACGGAAGTAAAAAACAGTTAACCGCAACATTCGGCACACAGATTTTGTCAGAATCTTCTCATTTTTCAACCGTAGGCGTATTTCAATATTTTAGTCATATCTTATTTCACGACACATTTGCATTTGAAGAGTCTACGTATAGTAACTATTTGAAACTATACATTCACTTAAACACTTAGTAAACAAGTTAAGGAACATTAGTGCATATGTTCCGATTTTGAATCTAAAAGTTTGGAAAATCTATTCCAACCGTCAGATATCACCGTTAAGATTAAATACATGTATGAAAAAAAATCCAACTACATCTGACAACGTTAAAGGCTCGATCGGGACGGTCAACCGGGTGAGTCAAACCCCTAAACGCTTTAAAACGGAAATTGGCCTGTCTAAATGACGTTTTTTTGCCTGATCTTCAACAGAGAATAGTTTCAAATCGATGAGACGCAACTGATCGTATAAAAAAATTTCCTCAAAATATTTACCGAACGTCAGGCTACCCATAGGAAAACGGAAGTAAAAAACAGTTAACCGCAACATTCGGCACACAGATTTTGTCGGAATCTTCTCATTTTTCAACCGTAGACGTATTTCAATATTTCAGTCATATCTTATTTCACGACACATTTGCATTTGAAGAGTCTACGTATAGTAACTATTTGAAACTATACATTCACTTAAACACTTAGTAAACAAGTTAAGGAACATTAGTGCATATGTTCCGATTTTGAATCTAAAAGTTTGGAAAATCTATTCCAACCGTCAGATATCACCGTTAAGATTAAATACATGTATGAAAAAAAATCCAACTACATCTGACAACGTTAAAGGCTCGATCGGGACGGTCAACCGGGTGAGTCAAACCCCTAAACGCTTTAAAACGGAAATTGGCCTGTCTAAATGACGTTTTTTGGCCTGATCTTCAACAGAGAATAGTTTCAAATCGATGAGACGCAACTAATCATATAAAAATTTTCCTCAAAATATTTACCGACCGTCAGGCTACCCATAGGAAAACGGAAGTAAAAAACAGTTAACCACAACATTCGGTGCACAGATTTTGTCGGAATCTTCTCATTTTTCAACCGTAGATGTATTTCAATATTTCAGTCATATCTTATTTCACGACACATTTGCATTTGAAGAGTCTACGTATAGTAACTATTTTGCACTTTGCACTTTGCACTAGGTTCATCTAGTATAAACTGCAATATTCTCATACAACAGAAAAGAACTACTGTTGTATGTTTGTTTGTGTAAAGTTAAAATAAATGGAGGGAAATTTCCCGCTTCACATTTGAGGGAATGAATTTAAGTCATTGGAGGCAAATTTCCCGCTTTAAGGGTAGTAGCATTTAAGCCATTGGAGCCAAAATGAATGTGGCACAAGGACAAGCAAAACAAGTCGTACAACAGAACTGTAAAATTATGTTGTACAAGTATTTTTCATTTTACACTAGTGACACCTAGTGCAAGCTGTGACTTATCATACAACACGAAACAAGAACTTTGTTGTCTGTCCATCTAGACCTTGCACAAATTTAAGTTTCAGTGTCGGAGGGAGTTATGCCGCCAAGATTTTCATCTTAAATACAAGCCATTGGAGCCAAAATGAAAATGGGGCAATGACAAGCAAACCAACTCACACAACCAAACTATGAAACTCTGTTGTACAAGTATTTGTCACTTTGCACTTGGTGACACCTAATGCAGGATGTGACATTATCACACAACACAAAAAAATAACTTTGTTGTCTGTCTATCTAGACCTTGCCCAAATTTGAGTTTCAATGTCGGAGGGAATTCTGCCGCCCAGATTTTCATTAATCACACAACAGAAAATGTGTCTCAGAGTTGTGTGACAAAATCTGGAAATTTTTTTTTCAGAATATGAAAAATGTGTACCATCATACAACACAAATTATTCACTTTAGGTCGTCTGAAACAGTTAAGTGATTCACACAATATGTAACTTTCAAAGTGTTGTCTGATTTGTGTTGTGTATTGAGTTTTTTGTAGTAGTGTATGTACCAACGTTTCAAAGATGACAGTTTGGTACCTAAAGTTAAGTTTTATGTAACACTTTGGTACTTATGTTGACTTCTTTGTTAAATGTAAGGGGTAAAATTGACATTTAGATATTATTTATATAAAAAAAAATTAAAAACATGAGTGTTATTACCTTGATATTCATCATTTTTTCTTTTTAATCTTTTGGGAGAAAATAAATATGATTTAATTTTTTTGTCAAAATAAAAAAATATGAATTAAACTTTTGAGTTTTGTTGAAGGTAAAATTATTGAAATTTTATTTAGGAAATCTAGTATTTGTGATTTGAACACCCACGATAATACTTTTGGTTGATTATATATAGCTCTACAAAGTAGTCTTGTGAGTGTTTATATTACCACGATTGAATTTTTTAACTTATGTTTCCAATATAAAAAAAAAAATTAAAAAAATGCATGTTTTTAACCCAAAAAATTAAGAAAATGCAAGTTTTTATTTTTTTTTATATATTATAATTAAATGTCAATTTTACCCCTTATATTTAACAAAAAGTCAACATAAGTACCAAAGTGTCACATAAAACTTAACTTCATGTACCAAACTGTCATCTTTGAAACGTTGGGTACTAAAATGTCTAATTGGTCATACGTCAGGTACCATAGGAGGAATGTACCCTTTATAAATGTGTTAAACTATGTTTTTCTGTCTACTTCAACCGAGATGGAATGAGTTTAGAACATGAAAAGGAAATCCCATATGAGCTAGGTAAAAAACCCATTTGAGTAAAGGCTCCTCCACATATGCAGCAAAGTGAAAACTTATTAGTTTGAGGACATTTTATTAAAAAAAAAAAAAAAGTAGGAGTCCGTTTGACATAGTTTTGTACGGGTAAAATGATGTTTAAATTACAAGCAGAATGTGTCTAGTAAATCTTCATAAAACAACTTATTTCAAAAGTTACACAATTACATTGCTGCGTATAGAAGAAGTTGGTAGAAGACCACTTTTATAAGCCAAAACTTAGAATTTCTTAAGAATTTGATAGACTATTATGAACTGAGCTAAACAGTTTTGTAGTTCTCACATCACCAATTACTAGATTGTACACAATTAGTTCTTCAAAAAAAATTGTACACAATTAGTTGAAGCTATAGTAAACAACAAATCTTACTCTTCGAGATGAATGTAGAAGCTATTTCAATGGACGATGATCCAAGTCCAAACCGCATAAGTTCTAAGTTGGGGTTTTTACCCAAAACTACAATTTTAGGTACATAATTACCAATAACAAGGTCCTCTTTTTAAATTACCATTAGCAAGGTTCCATCCAAAATTAACAGAATCAGTTAAGTCTTAAATTACACAATTACCCTCATTAAGCCTAATGCTACTGATCCTCAGAACTCAACCTAATACTACTGATCCTCAGTGAGCCTAATGCTACTGACCCTCAGAAGTCAACCTAATATACTGACCCTCAGTAGCTCCGCCGTCTTAATACTACTGACCCTCAGTAGCTCCGCCGTCCTCCACCGCGTTTCAATACTACTGACCCTCAGTAGCTCCGCCGACCTCCGCCGCGCTCCAATACTACTGACTCTCAATATCTCCCACACAAAACCCTAATTCTCCCAAAAAAAAATCAGATCTCTCACCCCTCCACAAACCGGCCTCCACCGATCTGATCCCAACCAACAAATTCCACCACACCAAATCAAATCAAAACAACAAACAAGCTAAGAGAGAGAGAGAGAGAGAGAGAGAGAGAGAGGCAGTAGCTCCTCCGGCCTCCACCGAAGTCAGGGACGAAGCGGCGGCAGAGGGAGGAAGGGGAAGCAGTGGTCGTCGTCGTCGTCCACCTCGCGCCTCTGCCTGGGCCTCCGCGCTCGCGCCTTCGCTGCCTCGGGCCTCCGCGCTCGCGCCTTCGCTGCCTAGGGCCTCCGGCCTCGTTCACTGCCTCGCTCCTCCACCTCGCGCCTCGCGCCTCCTCCCTCGCTCCTCCGCCCTAGCGCTTCGCTGCCTCCCTCCTCTGCCCTAGAGCTTCGCTGCCTCACGCCTCCGCCCTCTCTCTGCCCTTGCCGCTGGCCGCTGGCCGCTTGCCGACGAACATAAGCTTCGGCACGTCGGCATCCATGGATGAAGGGGCTGCATCCGGTTCGGCTCTCCTTGGCGGCAAGCAGTTCGCCGACGAACATTAGCTCCGGCATGTCGGCATCTGGGTTGGCTCTCCTCAACCCTCTGTTGGACGACCGACGAATCGAATGGCTCCTGGAGAGAGAGAGAGAGAGAGAGAGAGAGAGAGAGAGAGAGAGAGAGAGAGAGAGAGAGAGAGAGAGAGAGGCGGCTAGGGTTTGTGGGTTTTTGTTTTCAGTTTTTTTTTTTAATATATATAGATGGCATATGTTGTAATTTTTAGATTTTCAGGGTCAATTATGTCATTTAACATTGGACGGATTAAAAGTCTGTTAGTTTTAAATCCTGCTAGTGGTATAAAAAAATCAGATCTTGCAATTGGTAATTATGAGTATAAAATTGTAGTTTTGGGTAATTATCTATTCTAAGTTCCCACTCATGGTCTTGCTTGATACTCGACATTATCACGTAAAATTTCCAAAAAAATCAACCACAAGTGGTAAAAATAAAAAAAATTCGAGATCGGGTAAACTTTAAAAGTCGCCAAAACTACAAGCCAACGAACGACAGCTCACAGCTCTCATTACCGCAAACCCGGACTCTCTCTGCGCCTGAGACGAAGAAAAGCCGAGCCCCCTAAACCGGTGCCCCATTTCTCTCGCCACTTCTTCTCTTCTCCGGTATCCCATAAAACGAAAAAATGTCAATACCAAACCCTAAATCTCCTTACAATTCTTCACGCCTTAACCAAAACCAACTCATCGACTCTCTCACCTCCCACATCTCCCTCTACAATTCCCACTCCCATTCCTCCTTTTCTTCTTCTTCCTCAACCCCTAACCCTAACCCTAGGTCCTCCATCCTCAAATGGCTCGCCTCCCTCAGCCTCCACCACCGCCAGTCCCACCTCACCGCCGTCGACTCCGGCTTCGTCCGCCTCCTCCTCCAAATGCTCCGCAAGCTCAAATCCCACGGCCACGGCTCCTTCATCATCCTCTCCGACCTCCCCGACGGCGACCTCCCTTCCCTCTGCTTCCGCGCCTCCGCCGGTGGCCTCCTCTCTCGCGTCGCCGAGGGGAACGAATCGGAGAAGATGATATACGACTCGGCGCGGCTGTTTTCGTCGAGGGAGGGAGAGAAGGTGGAGGAGTGTTCGTGCTCGGTGAGGGAGATCGATACGGTGACTGTGTGTGAGGATTTGGTTAGGGATTTGGATAGGTTTGTGGAGGTTATGGATGAGATATCGAATGGTGGATTCTTGAGAGGTGAGGAGAGTGATTTGGGGTCGGATTGGGTGGAATTGAAGTGGCTGAAGGACAAAGGCTACTACAGTATGGAAGCTTTCGTGGCGAATCGGCTGGAGGTTGCTCTGAGGCTTGCGTGGCTGAATTCGAGTAATGCGAGGAAGAGAGGGGTGAAGTTGAAGGAGAAGATCAGTGCGGCGGGCGCAGCGGCGAATGTGTATTGGAGGAAGAAGAGGTGTGTGGACTGGTGGGGGAATTTGGATGAGGCGACGCGGAGCAATGTGGTAACTTCTGTGTTTGGGAAAGCAGCGAAACCGTTGGTACATTTTCTGAAACTGTATGATTTTATAGTAGTTTTTTTGAGTGATGTTGTGCCACAAGTTAGTAGCTGTATTAGGTGGAGAATGCAATAATGGTTATGAGTTTCTAAATTATATTGTTGGAGTTACTCTACTAGCAGATTAGTTGATAGGAAACTAATTCTAGTGAATGCTAGATTAATATGCATAGAGAGGAGAGGTTACAGAAATGGTGTCGAGAGATTTGCAAATACTAAGATCAATCTACTCAATGAAAATGCTGTTCCCTCCCAAATTTCGTATTTTTATCTAGCTGATTTGTGATGCTTATATAAGAACAGAGTGCATGTGGTTCTTTACCTTAAGTATAGTATGAAATACTTTATATATAGCATTACTCATGTATGAAAGAGATGTAGTTCGTATTTGGCGGGCGGTTACAGTGTAGGTTAAACTTTTGAGATGCTTTTTGCATAATGTAGCTTAAGTTCATCACCAGAAGAATAACATAGCTTTCTTTGATCATTTTAAAATTTAGATTCATGAGATTCTGAAGGGGACAAGTGGAGGGGTAGAGGATGAAATGTGGCTCATTAACAGAGAAATGGAGCGACCTTTGAGGTACATCCATAATGTATCTATGCGCAAGACTGTTCCAAAACTTGTGGCTGACACAGAATTTGGGTCCAGCATTATCCCAGCTTCTCTTTCTGGGAAACCTGCTTCCTTAGCCGATGCTTTTAATAATCTCTTTGTGCTTCAGGATATCATAAAGATGATATCATTATGTCGTCGGCATAATGAATATGATCAAGGGAAATTCTTCTATAGCACATTGAGTTCAATTTCTACCATTTCTGATTTTGCACTAAGAAAATTACGAGGATTTCTCATGGTTCTTTTGCTTGACTGCACAAAACTTGAACTTTTAGCAGAGGGAAATGAAAAATGCTTATCTAAGAAACCCAAAGCAAAGCCTAATGCTTCTAGCCGTAAAAGTAAAGGGAAGGCCCGCAATATGAAAAGGCCAAATCCTGTTCCAATGCCATGTACAGACGATGGTTTATGTGAAACGTCTGCCAAGGTACTATTTCAGTTCGTGATGTCCTTTTGGGTGCAGAACACATTGTGGAGATAGTTTTAATTGCTTCAATCTTATGCCAGGATCTTAGTGTGTTGGCTCATATAGAGACGGCAGATTCGGAGGAGTCCAAGAACACACATGCTGTACATCAAGAGGTGGAGATTTTCAAAGAGTTGTCATCATCAAAAGACGAAATGGTTATACTTCTTTTTAATTTGAAGCACATTTCTCATTGGTGATTTAAATGGTTTGTAACCGGTAGCTTGTCATCAGGAACATGCACAAGCATCGACTGTTGCAAAAGTTCAGACAGCAGTGAGGAAGGGTAGGAAAAGAAAAGGCAAAAAGAAAATTACTGGCTGGAGGAATGCTGATGATATGGAGAATTTTGATAGATCAGTCATGGACGCTTCTTCTTCATCTTCGATCATTCCTGAAGATAACACTAAAAAGTCTGATCAGGTTCATGGTGATACAGCCTTCCAAAACATCAGATGTGATAATTCAGCTAGTTGTAAAACCCCTTTGTCATGTTCAATTTCTTGTGGTTCTGCGAATGGACCCCTCAAAGATGAAGACGCCACCAAAAGCAATAAAGAGAATGATGGTATTGGTTCTAGTGCCAATGCTTGTCATATAGTTCCGAATAGTTATCAGTCTGCAAATAATAGTCCTGAAATCCAAATAAAATGTTCTGGATCAGAAACTGAAGCCTGTAAGGTAGATGGAAACTTGATACAGTCTTCAGTGCCTGAGTTAGATGATAAAGTTTCCCATCAGAAAGATATTGACTTGCAGGACAAGCATGCTGTTAAGTCTGTTGTGAAAGAAGTTTTGCCAGAGAAAGAAATAAGAGCTTCTGATGCAAAGGAGGAAGCTGTTCTGTTGCAGGACCAAGATAATGGAAATAGTATGTATCATACTAGGACTCCAAGTTCATTTAAATGCCCTCCTTATGAGTGGCCGGGTGTAGCTTGTGCCTATTTTCCACCTGTCAACTCTCATCTCCCACCAGCCACTGATCGGTTGCATCTGGAAGTCGGTCATAACTGGCAGAACCACCGCCAGTCTTTTCTACAGACAATACATCAGGTGAGGAACTCGGCAATTGAAGGTGGGTGTAATCCAGTTCTGACTCGACCGTTGCCAATGAGTATAGATTGGCCCCCAATGGTTCGAAGTGCTCGTAGAGTGGCTCCGTACAGGACCTGTAATTATGATTCTGGGTTCATCTCAAAAAAGCAGTTTACTTTTCCACAGGGTTTTACACACACTGTCCAAATAAATGCAACAACCATGGATGATGAAAGGAAGTACTCTTGGGATTGTGCAGACCTACCTGATCCAACAAAGGCATATGAATTAGTGGATGAATGTGACAGCCACTGGATATCTGAGGATGAAGTTGAGGTGCAAGCATTTTCGGGGGCAGACTATAATCAATACTTTGGTGGTGGTGTGATGTACTGGAATCCTTCTGATCATACCGGAACAGTTTTCTCTCGCCCTCCTTCCCTTAGTTCTGATGATAGTTCATGGGCTTGGCGGGAGGCTGACATAAATAGGGCTGTTGATGATATGGTTGCATTTTCTTCTCCTTACAGTACGAATGGTTTGACTTCACCTACAGCTTCCTTTTGTTCTCCTTTTGATCCTTTGGGATCCGGAAACCAGCCTCTTGGATATGTTATGTCAGGAAATGAAGTACCAGGCAAGGTGCTGCATCCCTCATCAACAATGGGAGACACAGTAGTAGATGAGGAATCCTCCGGTTCCTTAGCTGATGGTGATATTGAAGGGAAGACAGGCGATTCATTGCCTTACCCCATTTTGCGGCCAATCATCATATCAAGATCAAGAGACTTTAAGCGTAGCCATGATCATAAAAGCACATGTGTTCCTCCTACTATGCGTGATCGGCCTCGGATAAAGCGGCCACCCTCACCAGTGGTACTTTCTGTCCCACGGGCTCCACGACCACCTCCGCCATCTCCTGTGAGTGACTCAAGGAAACACAGGGGATTTCCAACTGTTCGATCTGGGAGCTCTAGCCCAAGGCACTGGGGTATGAGAGGTTGGTTCCATGATGGAGCTAACTTGGACGAAGCTTGTTTACGCATGGATGGTGCTGAAGTTGTTTGGCCCTTTAGAAATAATAATATTTCAGGCCGCCCATTGATTCAGCCTCTTCCTGCGCCTCTGTTGCAAGATCGACTCATTGCTATTTCTCAACTAGCGCGTGATCAGGAACATGTAAGTTGAGCATTGATGCTTACAATCTTTAGAATATGACAAAGTCTGATGGTATTTTCATTGTACAGCCGGATGTTGCATTTCCCCTTCAACCGCCTGAGTTGCATAACTGTCCAACACGGAAGGCATCTCTCTCTCTGATGCACAGCCTCGTGCATGATGAGATTGATTTTTTCTGCAAGAAGGTACAATTATGGATAGATCATCATTATCATTATATTATCCCTTCTTCACCATCACTATTTTCCTTTCTCTTTCGTTTTTCTTTTTCTTTCTGAAATTCTCCAATCAGAATGTTTGTCAAACATTTGTAGCTTTGATCGTCTTCAATGTGTTGTTACATTCTACTGAATGTTTGATATGATGGGTTCAAGGTTGCTACAGAGAATATGGCTCGGAAGCGCTACATCAATTGGGCTGTCAAACGAGTCACACGGTCTCTCCAGGTGCTTTGGCCTAGATCCAGGACAAATATATTTGGTTCAGTTGCAAATGGTTTGTCCCTTCCAACTAGTGATGTGGACCTTGTGGTTTGTCTACCTCCTGTTAGGAATTTGGTAAAAATTTTGTTTATCTAATTTCTCACTTAGATTGATTTCTTTTCCAGTACTCACCTAGGGAAAACTAATCTGCTGACATGTTTCTAGGAACCCATTAAAGAAGCTGGGATATTGGAGGGCCGAAATGGTATTAAGGAGACATGCCTTCAGGTATGTTAAGGCAATGTTATACGTTACAGTTTTAGTGGAAGGTCGATGGCAGTTCACTTGATTCATTATGTTTATTGGTCGAGATATTAGTGCTGAGACTGCTCCAGTGTTTCAATGAATGAATGGAGCTGTTTTGTATACTGGCTTTTCAATGTTTCAGAGCAAAGGATGAACAATGTTTTTCTTTGAAATCAGTTTTGGGAGATTTTAGAGGGCCTGCATGCATTGATACATTGATGTAGACCAACTCCATGTTTTGGTAGATAAGCTTCATAGAATGGTCAGTACACTAGCTGCTTCTGGTCTACCACTGGATGCAACTGGTCTAGCTCTAATTTGAGTTGGTATAAATTACTCTAATGATGCATTAATGTACCTAAAGAGCGCCTCAGTTTATGTTCGTTGAAAGGGGCTGATAAGTTTAGGGACACCAGTGACTTCTTTTGTTGAACCATTTAGAATTTTGCCTCCTGATTAGTTATTAAACTATATAGTTTGTACTTCCATGTTTTTCCTTATGACCGCGGGTGTCAAACTTAATTTATTCCTACATGCATCCCATGAACTGATAAATATATTTTTGGTCACCTGATTTGTTCTCGTCCTTTGCGTTTGCTAGAGTTGCGAACCCCACACCGTACAGTAATATCTTGATTATCATTTCTGTTGCTTGTTGAGTGACGTTGTCTTGTATTGGTCTTCCAGCATGCTGCCAGGTATCTCGTCAATCAGGATTGGGTTAAAAATGATTCTCTAAAGACCGTGGAAAATACAGCTGTAACTCCTCTTCTCAATTTTTTCCCATTTTCTTATATTAAGCTACTTTATTTTCATGCTTTTCCTTATTTTTCCCTCATTGCTCTTAGATACCGATCATAATGCTTGTGGTGGAAGTTCCAAACGATTTAATTGCCTCTTCTGCCTCTAACGTGCAATCACCAAAAGAAGAGGCACCTCACATTACTGGTGAACCAGACAATAATGCGCACTCCAATGGGGTTGTTTTAGAGGAATCTACTAAGCCTAAGTGCCCACAGATAACTTATGATGCTACGAAGGATTCAGTATCAATTCGCATTGACATCAGTTTCAAATCTGCATCACATACAGGATTTCAAACTACACAGCTGGTAAAACTCTCTCTCTCTCTCTCTCTCTCTCTCTCACACACACAGAGGTGTGATACATATTTGAGGAGATGTTACTTGTGAACTTCGTTTTTGCAAATTCTTGCTGGTAATTCTAATATCAAATTAAGGATTAAATTGTGCTCAGTAGACTATTAGAATTAGGAATTCTTAAGCATTCTGTGCAGAATGTATTGTCTTTTTGGATCGCCAGGAACCTCTCTTTTGTTGAGTTTCATAACATCCTTGGGCTCTCCTGCTTTGAATAAAAGTGAATAATAAAATAATTCGTTTTCAGATTTTTCTTTAAAAACTTCTTGTAATAAAGCAATTCTGGATTTGGATATTCTCTGGGATGCGCTCTTATACATTGGTACTATTAGGATCACCCAGTTGGGTTTCTCATTCGTGAACTTTATACTACTACTAATGGAAACGGTCATGTACTATTAGTGAAGTTGAAAGCTGGTTACTAACTTTTACTCTTGTTTCATGTTTATCATTTTTCTTCATATATTCTTGCCTCCAATATACAGATTCCCATTCTTATGGCAAAATGACATATTCTACCATACTCCTAATATGCATTCATGGGATACTTAACCTTTTTATATTATTTTTAGTTTTTATTTATTTTTCGGATACACATGTATGATTTAATCTTTTTAGTATATTTTTCTTGAGACACTTTTGTTGACATTTATACTTTATAGTGTAAAGACTACATTCTTAATGTTTATTTATATATTTTTTAAACCGTAGATGGTCATTTGCAGGTTAAAGATCTAACTGAGCAGTTTCCAGCCGCTACTCCCCTTGCATTGGTATTGAAACAGTTCTTGGCAGATCGTAGTCTGGATCAGTCTTACTCTGGTGGCTTGAGTTCCTACTGTTTGGTGAGTAATGCTGGGAACACTTCTTGTCAGGCTTAGTAGATTTAATAATATTGATGCATAGTTTTTGAATTTAAACATGGTATTAAAGGTGACAGACCTTTAGATTTGAAGAACATTATCCTTCATCAAAGTGTATTTTTTTTTTTAAATTAACATTTTCTTTTATGTAATACTTATTATTTTGCTGCTTAGTAGTGGACTTGAATTATCGACTCATACAATTTGATATAGTGTTGCAACAAAATGGTACAAAATCATTTGAGGGATTTTCTAGCTGCTGGACCAATAGTGGGATTGAAATATCAACTCATACAATTAGATATAGAATGTTACCAAAAAAAGGTACCAAATCATTGAGGGTTTAATTTAGAAGCTGCCAGAGCAAGGGCTACCTCAGAGATTTTAGCAAGAGTTCTGTGCATTTTGAGTTGTTTTCAAAGGTCAGGAACAGAGTGAACTAAATTGCTGAAAATTTCATTCCTTATGGAACTGATAACTTTTTTAGCGTGATTTGGGTAGCTGATGAAAAAAAAGATGTAGGGTAGGGTGTATGCATTGAATTGGAGAGTTTTTCTTGGGTGTGGAGTGTTGCATTGCATGATATAGTTTTGCATTTTGGAAGTTTGTTGCTTATTTTTAAACATATTTTCTGGTAAGAAAAATGCAAGTAACTCAACAGGTTCTCTATGTTCATTAAACATTCTGTTTCACTCTTATTATAGGTACTCCTAATTGTGCGTTTTCTCCAGCATGAGTATCATCTTGGCCGACCTATCAACCAAGTAATTCCATTTGCCACGGTTTTCTGTTTTATTAGTATGCTATGGTTTCCCTTGGATGAAAATATATCATACTTTCTTTTATAATCTTCTGACATAGTAAGATACTTTGTACATATATACTTTTCCGATGGATCATAATACATTGTACTGTGGTTTTTTCCTCTGTTTTACTGTGGTTTTCTCCTCTGTTTTTGTTGTAAAGGGTGTGAAGCTATGTGAAAAACATGTATTTAACCTACATTTAGAAACAAAAATACAAGTATAGCATGTCGAAACCTTAAATGAAATAATAAATTAATGGAATTAATGCGCGGTTTCAATCAGTTTCTCGGTGCTGCATGTTTTAACTTGCTGCCCGTCATGTGCATCGGGTCATGGGCTTTGCTTCATGGCATCACTGTAGTTCCCGTGGCTTGTTTGATTCAATAGTGACGTAATTTTAACTATACAAGGGATATTTCGGGACTTTACACAGTTTTGAACTGGCTTTTGCCTCGCCAATATATGTAAAGACCCCAAATATAGAAATCCACAATTCCTGTAGTGATAGAACACTCTGATGGGCTGTAGACACCCGTAACAGACTTATTTTTGGGCCCTAACTAAGCCAGATAAATTTGCATGCTCTTGCGGAGCACTGAATAATGATTCCAAATATTTTGAATAGTATTCCATGTCCTGAGCCAACTTTCTGTCCTTTTTTGCTCCACATTTGTGCTGATGGTTGTTACTAGATTGCCTAACCACTATACTAATGATCTTGCAGAACTTTGGGAACCTTCTGATGAATTTTCTTTATTTTTTTGGGTAAGCCAATTGTTGATAATGATTTCTTCTTTTTTATTTATTTATTAATCTGTATATTTTATTATCCTTCATTCATAGTGCTTCTTTGATTAGCTTTACACTGATGCTAAGCCTATATTTTTCTTTAAATACAGGAATTGCATGGCCTTAGTTTAACATTTGATCTTTTTCTTCCCTAGGAATGTTTTTGATCCTCGGCAAATGCGTATTTCAGTACAGGGAAGTGGTGTTTATATAAAGAGGGAAAGAGGTTGCAGGTAATGATGGCACCCTTGGCTTTCTTATCTGTGCAAGACATATGGATTCTTGACCTCCACTACTTATATCTTGTTTGTCTACTCCCTGCAGCATCGACCCCATACACATTGATGATCCCCTTTTTCCGACTAATAATGTGGGACGCAATTGCTTCCGGATACATCAGTGTATCAAGGTAAACTGTGTTATACTTTAGTTGGGTTATTATTATAATTTGCTGATCAATTCCAGGTTAATTTGTGTGATAACCTGATTTTTTGCTAGAGAAAGTCAGAAAAAATGCTGGAAAAACAATTGCAATTTTCATTAGTCATTACTATATATTTCACACCAGTCCAAAGTTTAACTGGGTATTATATTTCGAATGACAATAATAAGGTGTTTGGCTACAGTTTGCGCATGCAAGAGCTAAAACCTTAGTAGGCTTTTAATGATTTAATCTCATCTCGTTGGTACTCCGAAGGGGTGATTTGTTCCCCGACTCTTTTAAGTGTGCAGCTAGGAGATATATTTTCCTTTCACTTCCTTTCCAGGATGGGGATGACTGGCCCAATTCATATATGTACATATTTTGGTTTATTATTTATGTATATGAAAATTACTAAAGTAACCCAAGTCAAACACTTCAATTGGTTGCCTTTTCATTTCTCCTTCTCAATATTTGATATCAAATTTGTAGAACAAAGTATATATTGCGCATACTTCTCACTTAAAGGGCATTGGCTGATGTAGGCATTTTCAGAAGCTTATTCTATTTTGGAGACTGAGCTTGCTTCTCTTCCCAATGATGATGATGCTGAATCAAGTCCTCCATATAGACTGCTTCCCAAAATCATCCCGAGTATTGATCTATCATAAGCATGCTGTTGTATGGAGGTCATGTGTAGCGGAAGGTAAGCTATTATTGTATAGATCCTTTTGCTTCTCATATGTATATTTCTTTTCTTTTTAAATAATTTTTCTCTTTCCCTCTTTTGCTCCGGCAGGTGGGTGGGAACTTGACAAGAGTTACCTAGTGGTGCTATAATCAGTCTACTTATCTCATCAAGCTGGGGTGTACTGGTGGAAAGGGTAAGTGTCATTATCTTAGTAGTTTGGTTATGATTTATGTCTCTCATCTTGTTCTTGTATTTTCTACTTACTCTCTTTTGCCTGTACATATGTCTCACGGGTGATATCAATTTGTACCAATATTGACACTTATTTTTCCAATTTAGAATTTGAATACAATCTTTCTTTCAACTGTTACCTCACAGACTAATTCTTCAATATGCAAAATGGCTTTCCTATCAGGTGCAGAAGGGACATCAATGTTTGTTTCAGAGCTTTAGTGCAGAATAAAGTTTATTTCTAGTTACAAATATTGTCATTATGTTTTTTTTTTTTAGTTTTGAGGGTGTGTCATTTGAGTTTTAGATAAAGGTTTATTCATTTTTCATGGTCCTCCCTTAGGTGCTAGTGCCACGAAAGATGGATGCCATGCAAGTGTCCCTACTCTCTACTTTGGCAACTGAACATAATAACAATAATAAGAAATGACAGGGAGCAATAATCATGATCAGCATACATAATGTCTGCTTGGTTATTTTTCTTCTTCCTGAAAGTAACTTAACTCAAGTTCATATACCACTAGGTCTGACCTTTTTTACCCAATTTATCTGAAATAGTGGGAAATTGGGGATCTATTGTTGTGAAATAGTGCTGAACTATTTCCGTTAACAATAAAAATACATTTTTAAGTCATCATTCTTATCAGGCTTGGACTGTAGCATACTATGGTTGCAAACTCATTTCTCTTTTCTCTGGTTATATTGAGTAGCTGTTGTTTACATAAAAAAAAATAAGTGGGTCTTTTCTGACAAATGCGCCAAGAGAATGTTGAAAGATCTTCACGTTTTCTTTCAACACTTGAGGATTTGTGTCAAGAGACCATTCATGTTTTTGTTAATTTTTTTTGTCATGCTTTGATTATCATATATTTTCTTATTATATTTCTTACATTATTTTCAGTTGAGGTGGGTAAGTTTGCCAGCGGCAGTCTGTGTATATCTTCGAGTCTGGTTTATTATTGCTCCAATCAAGGACTTCAAGTTAAAGACAAGCCAAGTAAACTTGTTCATGTTTTCTCTAACATAAATAAAGTAATGCGAAAGTGCACTTACTGTTCTGCGGGTTCGACATCTCCACTAGCACATTCAATTTGTTCTTACCCTGGTGGAAGAATGATCAATGAGGCAGAATCAGCTTTGGAACCATTTATGGGAGATTGCTTATGGTAATTCTTATTTGAATCTTCAAAGTTTGCTTATTTTGCTGAAATTTTAGATTCTCCCGTGTTTGTGCTATATTTTGGGTGACGGTCAAGTCACCTTTTGTTATTTATGTTTGGTCATCGAGTTCTGGTTAACCAGCTGCTAACTAACCAACCCACTGAATCTTTCCTGTGCAGTTGTGGAATGCAGAAACAAAAAGCCACGGGTCTTTAAACCCTGCTTCTTTACTTCAAGTGAGAAAAACATTCTCTACTACCAAGCAGTAGATGCCCTAGCTTGAGGGGTACTCCCCTTAGTGACCAGGAATGAGGGCTTTCCCCAAGTGACAACTCTAGTTTCGACAATTCGACCAAGGGTATATCAACGAAGATCGGATAATGACTAGCCTTTACTTTGGGGATAATGTGATCTGTGAATCCCCTACCTAGCTTGAGTACAGGCGCCTGTTCAGAGGACAATCAAATTCCGTTGCATGCTTCTCTTTTCAGAGTATACAAAGGCCCTTCTGGAAAGATCTTATTCAGAATGCAATTTATTGCATATGTTACACCTATTCATATCTTATGCCATAGATCAAATATTTGATGCAGTTTCTCTATTAAGATTAGGCATGTCAACAAGAAACCACTTGCGAAATGAAAACGGGTTCTCTCATTTGGTGCAAAAGATTGATTAAAAGACCAAGCACCTATTCTGTTTTGCCATTCCAAATAATGACGAGGTCGCAGATGACTGGTTCAATTGCATTATGCAGCTTCACCATTAGTGCCAGCTATGGAGGCCGTATAACTACTATTTATTTTTTGTCGAAGATGAATAGTCCTGTACGTACAAGCTTCAGGACGAACAAAGTTGTACAACATGATACCAGAAATTGAAAACCTGAAGGCAAAGACGTGCGAGCTTGGTAGTGGCAAGTCCGATAAATTCTCTGGAGCATTAACCTGACCCCGTGAGAGACATAGACAGGCCACAACCAGCCTTCCGTAACAAGCAGTAGATACCAATGCTTTGCAGACAACTTTGCTTGCTGTGTGGCTTCCACTGGAAGCCGAAGGAGACTAATCATAAAGTAGACCAGGAATCAGGGGTTCTCACCTAATTGATAACTGTATTTCCGACGATTCGACGAAGACTGAATAACGGCTAGCCTAGACTTTGGGGATATGTGATCTGAGAATCCCCTAGCTTGAGTCAGGCGCCTGTTTGAGAGGACAATCAAACTCGTTGCATCCTTCTCTTTTCCGAGTATACAAATGCCCTTCTGAAAAGACCTTATTTTGAATGCAATTTCTAGCTTATGTTACACCACCAAATACTCACTGAGAAATCTAGCAGAGCCAGAACAGTGAAAAATGGACAGCATTACAGCAATTTTAAAAATTACTACCTTGGTGAGAATAATATTTACAACTATGTTACGATATTTACATAATGCTAAGCTTCAGGCCTGATGAATGAATAAATTCAGACAGAAGGAGAGTATTATCTGCATACAGCTCAACTAATCACTGCCAATGATGTGGCATAACCGCATTAGTGTTCACTTAATGAGTTACTGATTAAGAAAATCCTGCTCTGATTGTTCATTACATAAACATAGAGAAACCTCCATTTTCTTCCTCAATTTCTATTAGCGTCAATTGAGGTTTTGTTTTGTTTATTTTTTTTTTAAGATTCAAAATTTCTGCCTTTGTTTACAGTGGGACGGCCTGGTTTCTTTATTTCTCTCTCATCTGCCCAAAACCATCCCTATTCCACAAATGGACAACAGCTTTCTAATAGAGCCAAACTAACCCACACCTGCATGGTAGTGGCCTCTCCCCCTTATAACCTCCTACTCCCCCTCCTTCTCTCTCACACCCTCTAGGCTCTCTCTCATACACTCACACTCTCTAGGCTCTCATACACTCACATCCTCTAAGCCTCTAACCAAATGACCTCCTCCGGCAGGTTTCTCTCTCTCTCTCTCATGACACTATCTGTTTTTTTCTGAATGCTAGCTAACTTGTTGGTCTATTTTACAATTCCTGTTTGCAAATGACCCCTTTACCTCTCTGTTTTGGTTTGGTAAAGTTGAGGTCTTCATCTGTTTGTTTTGTTTGTTGTTTTAATGAAATTTAAGAGAGTTGTTGGTCTATTTTACATCTCCTGTTTGTAGATGTTCTTACATGACCCATTTACCTCTCTGTTTTGATAAAGTTGAGGTCTTGGTCTGTTTGTTTGGTTTGTTGTTTCAATGAATTTGAAGAGAGAAGTTGGTCTATTTTACATCTCCTGTTTGTAGATGTTCTTACATGACCCCTTTACCTCTCTGTTTTGATAAAGTTGAGGTCTTGGTCTGTTTGTTTGGTTTGTTGTTTCAATGAATTTGAAGAGAGAAGTTTTAGATCCTATATCTGAAGTCGATAATTTTTTTTGATGTTTTCTGAATTTGATTATGCTTCAATGCTATACGGTCTCTGTTTCATGGTGTATGTGACTTTCTGTGCCTTCTTTCAGTAGAGAAACAGAAATATGGGTGTAGTATCTGTCCTCTGTTTAATTGCGATTACCAAAACATGATATATCTTTTTTTTCTGACTTTTTATTTGATTATGAATTTGTTATCTTGTTTTAGGGACTCCGACTTCCCGGACACATTTGCAAGTTTTAACAAAGCTGATCCAGTACTCGGATATGGTCTGATCGCCAACCCATCTCCGATCAATGTTACCAGGTATCCTTCTTCTCCTCATGATTATATTGGTCTGGTGTGTTATTTTACCTAGATGGACTTGTTATTGGACTTGGGTCGGGTCATAACTATGTAGGGTACTTTGCCTCCGATGTAGGAGGTATCCGAAGAAATATGAATATATGATAGTTATTCCGAAGAAATATGAATATATGATAGTTATTCCGAAGAAATATGATTTCAACCCTATCATTTGTTTTGCAGAAAGGTCAATGCTGAAGAGACTCTGGCCTATCTCGCCAATATGATAATGTCCATTGAAAACATGCACACTTTGAGTGAAACCCTGCATGGAGGCCTTCAGGCTTTCCTTACTAAGGATACCAAGTGTGGTGTTGATGGTAACTCTATTATGGCTGACATTCAATTGCTTCAGCGCTCTTCCATTATCTTTTGTGAGGCTCTGGGCATAATTACTGGCAATGATGTTCTTGTCAAGGACATCTCTGATGTCGAGTTCCTGATCAAGCTGAAAGAGGCCGGGCTGTGGAAGCATGCAATCATACTGATCAAAGATGCCAAGAAGGAGATTATTGATGCGGCCACTGATGCTGGTATCACTGTGCGCACCGTTATCTAGACTAAACTTTTTATTTGCCTGCAAGCTCTTGTCTTGCTTCGTTATGTAATAATTGCATTCTGACTTCTGAGTTGTTTGACGATCAACTTGCTCTCTGAGTTCCTGGTCATGTAAAAACTGAATTCTGCTTAATTTGCTTAACAGTTTCCGTCTTATTTTTGGTTTTTCTTCTTTTATCTCCACACTATTTCCTGGTGGTTTATCTTAAGCTAAATCCCTTTCACTGAACACGATGAGGGAGAACATAAACGTCTACATGAGTGTGTACATGTAGAGGTGGTTTATCTTCCTCTACATGAATATTTGATTCATAAAGGCTCCTTTGGAAAAGCTTTGGCTACCAATCATCAAATTATTTGGACAAGTTTGATTCTTGGAAAGTTTCATGATCTCAGCATCCATAAAACATGATGTTTAACATGCTGCAATTGATGGACCTCGCAAATCTAGAACTGATTTTTCTTTCCTAGCTACCACTTTCCCAATTTTCGACTTTACAAGATTATAAAAGAAGAAAAATCCGGTTTCAACAGTTCACAGTTTTGACTGGGAATCATGATTTTGGAAACATTATAACAGAAAAGAATTTATGAGCAATTTTGCTCATGCTACATTCACACTGTGGTAGCCAAAAAGTGCCAAGTTTGTAGCCAAAAAGTGCCAAGTTTACGAATAATAATGGGTTAAGTACCAACTGGAATGAGTTCGCGCGCGCCCCAAATGATCCACATACGTCTGCACTCACGTTTTGTGCCAACATTGTAAGGGCTGAAAGTAGGTTCAGATCCTTTATACTCTATATTTAGCAACTTTACTCTCCTTGCAGGCCTTTAAGCATCTAACTTTTTTCACCCGGCCCTTTCCACACTTCTCCCATCAGGTTGCCTGCAACAATTCCTTGATATCGTACCCTTGAAGCTGTAGTCATACATACAACCAGAAGAACAGTTTTTGAGAGATTACTCGACCTTCGTTCATGGTTCAGACTCATATTATACAATGTCATAACAAGAGACATATTGGTTTACCTGAAGGAAGGTCACAAGCAGTATAATTCCTGAGCCAGATAGCATGTATGGTGATAGGGGTCAAAATATTGCGAGTTTGATCATACGACAATCCCACAGCAGCACCTATACATGATATAACCTGTAAGCCAAATTTTAGGGTGTGTTGTACAGTTCAAATCTTGTTTTGATTTCAACAGTGAGCTGTAAAATCTTGTTTTGATGATCCAATTAGTGGCAGCAGACTAACTAGAGCGTCCTTCTGAAATAAGAAAAAGAAAAAGATTATGTTCAGGATCTTTACACATTGACAATACTTCAAAAGATCTTCTCCTTTCAACTCAGTTTCACGAGAGAATAAGGGAATTGAGTCCACTGCACTTTACAATGAAGAAATAAGTTAAAAGAGGATAAAAGATCATGTATTTCCCTATAATCTGTAACCAAAAGAGACCTGCTTTCATTTCCTTAATTGTGTAGAGACTATGTCCAATTAGTAGCTTGGGACAAACACGAGCATATAACAGATAGGCTAAGTAGTACACTGGGCGGATAAACAAAGAAAGCAAACAACTTTCCAGGGTGATGAACAAAATGGTACAAATATCATTATGAGTTGGTGGTGGACAAAGCATAGGTTCAAAACATCACCAGCAAAAAATTCTCTTTTTAATTAACTAAATTCACATACAATTCTGATTTGACTATCTTCTGGGATCCATACACATTAGTAAAAGGAAAACAGTTATATGTGACCTGTCTAAACTCTAATTCTTAGCATTTTAAGTTCAAGAAGGTACGTAGATGACCAAGAGAGAAAAGGGAAATGAAAAAGCAAAGGATGTGGTAACTGACCTCTTCAGAAACTTGGCTTCCAGTCTTAAAACCCTCAAGAAATCAAGACAGGTAAAATGATCTTTGCCAATGAGATAAAAGTAAGAATTTCACAGTTATATTATACGATAACTACCTTTGAGCATTCATTGTCCAAAAAAAAAACCTATCTTTGAGCATATCTTTACTTTCACAAGAATAATGTCCGAAACCTCAATTTGACTAGGAATCACCTAGTCTCAAAGCACATTCCAAATAGATCCCCACGGGATTGATTCCGCATAACATGCTAAATCTCTGGACTTGTATATCGTGGTGCACACCTGTGTAGAGTAAATCTTTCAATACCTGCGGCCCAGACCCATTTTTGACCTATTGGTCCTAATTTCCGAGTCATATCATTCGCAGACAATCAAGTCTTCAGAAAACCTAAATGAATTAAATATAGGAACTTGTGGGACTTTAGTTCCACATTGAAGAAGTAGAAAGGGTTTTTGTCCTTTATAAGGACTAACCCATTTAATCTATTAAATTGGTGAAGTATGAGAGAATGGGCTTTGTGGGCTCTTCTATTGGATTTTCAATAGAATTGTACATAAATTAAATATAAATTTGAAAATAATTTTGTTTTTAATTTTATTTTTGAAATTTGAATTGATATTATCTGACAAACAGTTATAACTGTTCAGTTATATCTTTTCATTAGACTATTATATATAGACGAAATTGGTCTTTGCTGAAGACTATGGAAACAATTCTTCTTCTTCTTCTTCTTATGTTATTCAGATATACACAAAGTATATTCGCTAGAAACAAGTTCTTTTGCAAGAACTTGTTTAGATTGTTGAATCCTCTAGATAGACGTCTGAAACTACAGCACGAGTGGGGACAAATTTTTGTCTAAGGACACTGCAAAGCAGACCTCAATCTGATCAAGTCAGTAAATTTCTAATTCAATTTCGTTGTTAATTTAATTTGTTTGATTGTTGTTAGTAGAATTGATAGTATTCAATTATATATATAAATTGTTTGTATGCCCTATATTGATTAGTTCTAACAGTAAAGAGTTGCACAAGCATATAGAACCAACCTAATTGAAATTCAAACACGTACTAGTAGTCACAACTCACAAGTTCATTTCCACATTTGCTAACCACCAATTACATGACATATATAAAAAGCCTAAGAACATGGCACTCACAGGGTTCTGGCATCTGAATAAGCCTAAGAACATATATATAATGAACAACGCATCACCAAATGCCACCAATGCAAGAGTGAAAGGAGGAGAATTTATCACTGTTCAATGAAGATTCATTTGCTGGGCCTTTGTATCAGGGTGTGCCAATCTTCCCAAGCTTCTGCCTTGTCTTTGGCTGGGGAAAATGTTCATCTGGAGAGAAAGAGTTACCACGGAAGAAGCTCCTTCGAAACAGCCCCTTCCGCCTCTTGTGGCTTTCAGGTTCACAGCTCTAAATTTTTCTACCGCCTTTATCATATATACTTGATCGAGGCTTACTTGGATTGCTGCGTCAGTTAACATATTGCAATTCCTGCATTTCTGTATTACCTAAATAACCTCCCATATAATCGTTGCTTCCGATTCTAATGAAATACAGTACTCCTTCAGATAACACTTCTTTTGCTTTCTCTTCTCCCAATTTTTATGTTAAATAATTTGGTTGGAATGCTAGTTTTAATACTAAAAACTGTAAATAACGTAAGTACTGATTGAAACAACAATCAATTACGAACAAATTCTGCAAAAAAAAAATTTAAGGACTACATTCTCTATAAACAAACAAATTCTATAGTTGAAGGCACCAATCTTTTAAGCTGATGCATGGCATGATCTCGTGGCCTCTTACTGACTCTTGTGTCTGGTTCCACATCATCTTCAGACCAATTGTTATACTCCGTAGGATCGATAACAATTTTCTCAAGTGCAACAGCACTCTCTATTAAGTGCATGACAAAATCAACAATGTGTTGTCGACCACGATATCCTTTTATTTCCATTACCTTAAGACAATTGTGTTGCCATTTGGAAGCATATTCTAGTTTCTTTGGAAACCGCAAGTCAAAATAATCTGTTTCTGCGTTGTCATAACAAATGTAGTCCAACTGTGGCAAAAAAAGAAACATTGCAATAAGTTACTGAAAACGTACATGCAAGAACCATTTGCCACGCAATTGCACAGTTCAAGCCAATCAATCATAAACGGATATACATTTCAATTCCTAGCAGAAGAAACCAGATATAAGTAAATGGGAACATATGTATACCTTCAAGACAAATCTCTGCAGGTAAGGGGATGCCTTGATCAAAGTAGCTACTTGGCTGAGGATGGTATAACGTTGAAAATCGGGATATCGATCAGAGTAACTAGAATCTGGATAAACCTCTAGTTCGAAATGCTTGAGAGTTGTTAAAGCTGGCGACGCAGGAATCTCCCTGAGGACATTCTGAAAGAGCAAAAAAGAATACATAATCAATTTATTTTAATTTGAAATAGAATATACAAATCAATTTATAAGTAAAGAAAACTAAATATAAAACCAACACATAGTATAGAGATCGATATGCTAACCAGTCCACCGTAGGGAGCATCCAGCTTGAGAGTATCTAGCTGAGGTAGACAGCATGAAAACTGGGACAGTGCAACCCTTACAAAATCATCACGAAGAAGGGAAACTTCAACAAGCAGCGGTACATTACTGATAACAAATAAGTTTTCTTTCCTCCTTCCGGAATAAGAGAATGAAACAAGGTTGGCGTCACGAATCTCGATGCTCTTGAGACCAAAACAAGTTCGTATCACTAAATACTTCAATGGAATCGATGGGCCGATAACTCTAATATTAACCAAATTTTCGGTGGCAGCGAGTGTTAACCGTTCAAGGACTTGACAGTTTGACAACAAGCAGTCGAGAACTTCTCCAGTCAGACTAACACCAGAAAGATGAAGAGATTTGAGGGACTCAAAGCCCGCCGGGGACCCTTTTCGGAGACCTAATAGTTTGCATGGAAAAGTATATACAACTTGGATATTAGTACAAAAAAAATCTAACACAAGCACTTGTACTCTCTTTTTCAATGCAAAAAGAATCCAATTATCAATTGAACTTGTGAAACGGTGGTCTAGAGAATAGCAGGCCTTGAATTGTTCAATGGTTGGACCTGTGTGCTGTTCCACCACCTTATCGACCCAATCAACGTAGCTACGTCTCTTTTGTTCTCTTGATTCTTGGTTGTGAAGCCAGAAGCAACATGCAGTTTCATAAAAAAAATCGAGAGTCCTAGTAGAAGACTCCCACATATGCTGCCATCGATGACACACAACGCTTGTAGTTGCCGCTTCCTTCAGTGACAACAGAGAAAATATGCTCTCACGAATTGCAGATGGCAGCTGGAAGATTAGGTCGTGCGCATCCTCATTCTGAGCCATAATAATGAGAGATTTAATACACAAAAACATATTACAGGGTAATCGATCTCTCTTACTTTATTTATATTATGATGCAATCATGCAAACTTTTGTACTAGCTATTGTTAGATGATGATATCTCGGAGTGTTAATAAGAGAAAGCAATTTTCATATACACAATGGTAACTGACTGGTTCGTTCGTTAGTTAATAAGAGAAAGAAACAATGCAAATTATTTACCTTTTCTTGGGCAGATGGACAAGTTTGGCGTACCATGGTCAATCTGGAAAACTTACTTCTCACGGCGGCGATTCTGTTCTATGGCGACGTCAAGATTGTATTTTTTTTTTTTGCTTTATAAACAAGACTTCACATCCCCTGTGTGATTCTTGTAAACTGCAAGAAGTCAGAATCAGAATAGTAGTAGTAGACAAATTATAGTGCCTGAAGTCAGAATTAATCAGAATCATAGCAGTAGTAGTAGTACATGCGCAAGAAACAAGAGAATCAGAATTGGAGTAGACTTAACCACCACAGGTGGTCGAGTTGGTAAGAGGCTTTGTGTGAGAATCCCTCATACCCAGATCCGAATCCCGCCGACGCTAATTGAAGTTTAAATCTCAATTTATTCTTGGTGGCCAGAGGGAGAAAGCGTTTTGTCGTGATCCCCGGCGCGGATTAGTCTCTGGGCCTAGAAAATACAGTCGTTGATAGATTCAAAAAAAAAAAAAAAAAAAGAATTGGAGTAGACTTTTGATACTGCATTAATGGAACCTTATTTATCTGATTTTTATGACTCCCAATTATTTTCTAAGTAACCGAATCCTAATAAAAACCCAGGCCTAAACGCTTATACTAATACAGTTTCTGCAGACAAACCAATTCTACTACATGATTTATTTCTTAACCTCCACGACGCTCTTAGCTCTGCGGTTCGTGTACTCTCTTATATTGTAGTCCGTGACTTTGCTCAGCAGTTTCAATGTCCTTGAGGAGTTTGGTGATACAAACTGAACTGTGACAGCCAGCAGGAGAGGAATGAAGATGACATTGTTGTCAAGTAATCAAGCCTTCAGGAGAGGGATCGATCCATATTAGTTGTGACAGAATTATATAAACATAAACGGAAAGCTGGCAAGTAGTCTTTGAGCTGTATGCGAACAAAGGGCATTGGACTTGTATGTAGATTATTTAGAAAGCATGCATTAATCTTAATTTTCTATAATCTTCCTGGTGGCCGTCTTTCTCTGTGTGTGTGTCTGTGTGTTTGTGAGAGAGAGAGAGATTAGTGAAAAACAATTCATTAAAGCTCATAAACTATCATAATCCCATTTTTCCTGAAGTTTGTAAATGAAGAAAACTTGGCAATGATTCATTCCCAGTTTTAATTGTACAGCAAAAACAAATATTGATATTCCAAAGTCGGTTATCCATGTAACCAAAGAAACTAAGTGAGAAAACTTCAGAAGCACAAATTGGAATCTAACTTGCTGTATGATAATACCCTGTTCTTGATGATGAAGTTTCTTGGAAAAAAGATGTATCAAAAGGAGCTGCCTAATGTGCTTGCTAGCTCCACTATGGGACTGCCTGATCTCCGGTGATCCAATGTACTTATGTGGATCGTGTGCTATTTTAAGCCACTTCAGCACTCCTTACCACTTCCTTGTTTACATCTTTCCTCAGGCTCAGGACAATCTTGAATGGAGAGGTGCTGAAGTTTACTGAGAAGCTTTAGACTTCGTGGCAACAGATTCAAATTGGGACGACTGAAATGGTCAAAGATGTGAGTGAAACAAGCTTCTCAACCCACTGTGGCAAAGCTGTGAAATTCGGACAGCTACTGATTTCCAGACACTGCAACGTCTTGACCATTTGCAACCTTCTGGCAAAGAAGAAACTTCGGAGGGCGGCAAGTGTTGCAAACCCTCTGGGAGAGAGCCAAGCTTTGGACAATACTTAATGGTGAGCTGCTGTTCTAAACTCGATGACAAAGAAGTCAGACTACTGCAGTTCTCGATGGACAAAATTCGAAGGGAACTCAGAGCTCCAATTACAGCATCTGGCATAGAGACTATACTATGATGGTCACTAACCTCGAATGACTTCAGAGATTTGAGGTTCTGCAAACTATGTAGCAGAGAGAAAACTCATCACACCAACAAATGGTCATGGATTTAAGTTTATTAAGGTTCCCCATCTCCAAA
The DNA here is from genome assembly GCA_963682095.1 of Potentilla sterilis. Classification (NCBI taxonomy): domain Eukaryota; kingdom Viridiplantae; phylum Streptophyta; class Magnoliopsida; order Rosales; family Rosaceae; genus Potentilla; species Potentilla sterilis. The sequence continues at coordinate 39,218,329 of OY821763.1, read as the reverse complement.
GGCAGAGAGCATAGCCTTGGGGCTAGACAAGACCTCTGGAGAAGAATGACTAGTTGATGCAGAAAGCCCTTGTGGTAGAGAGCGCGACTCTGGAAATTTTTCTATGACAAATACTGAGAGCAAAGTTGAACCTCAAATGAAAATTACACTACTATAAAAAACTCAATACACAACACATATCAGACAACACTTTGAAAGTTACATGTTGTATGAATAACTGAACTGTTTCACACAACCTAAAGTGAATGATTTGTGTTGTATGAGGGTACACATTTTAAATATTCTGAAAAATATTTTTTCAGATTTTGTTACACAACTCTAACACACATTTTCTGTTGTATAATTAATGAAAATCTTGGTAGCAGAACTCCCTCCGACATTGAAACTCAAATTTGGACAAAGTCTAGATGGACAGACAACAAAGTTCTTATTTTGTGTTGTATGATAATGTCACATCTTGCATTAGGTGCCACTAGTGCAAGATGAAAAATACTTGTACAATAGAATTTTGTAATTCTGTTGTATGACTTGTTTTGCTTGTCCTTGTGTTACATTCATTTTGGCTCCAATTGCTCGAAATTGTGTTCTTTCATAGCGGGAAATTTGCCTCCATTCACTTTGGGTTTTTGAAAGATATATGTGCAAGATGTTTGGACAACAAAGTTATTATTTTTGTTGTATGACGATGTTAAAATATTCAGGTGGTAGCTAGTGTTTGTTTGAACTTCAATTTGGCTCCAATAACTCAAATTCATGCCCCAAATGTGTGTCAAAGCGGGAAATTTCCCTCCTTTCATTTTGGCTTGACACTGACAAATATACAACAGTGGTTGTTTTCTGTTGTATGAGAATATTACAATTTCTACTAGATGAACCTAGTGCAAAATGTAAAATCTTTTCGAAACAACTATATAAACGAAGTCAAATTTTGAAAAATGCTATGAAATAACATTTGATCATTATGATGAAATACGGTGATGATCAAAAAATCACTTAAATCCGACAAAGTTAGAGCCCCGATCTATGCGGTCAACCTTATTTAAACTTATCTCTCTCTATGGGGAGTCATAGTATCGGGAGGTAAACGTTTTCAAATTTTTACATGAATGATTACGTCTCATTTATTTGAGAGTTTAATGTTTGGAAGAGTCGACGAAACAAATTCATCTAAATGTACGTAATAGCGTTTTCGTGTGATAAGTTTTATGAAAATATGGTTGACCGTTTCGATCGAGCATCGAACGTTCACGAAACGAGTTGATTTTTCTACTCTACTCATATTTAATTATAACGATCACATCAGACGGTCAAAATTTTCATTTTGTGAATTTAGCCATTATAATGACAACATGCTTACTAATGCAGTTTAACTTAATTAGTAGATTATACTTAAGTGTACAACTTTTCGAAACAACTATATAAAATAAGTCAAATTTTGAAAAATGCTAAGAAATAACATTTGATCGTTATGATGAAATAATGTGATGGTAAAAAAATCATTTAAATCTAACAAAGTTAGAGCCCCGATTTATGCGGTCAACCTTATTTGAACTTATCTCTCTCTATGGGAAGTCATAGTATCGGGAGGTAAAAGTTTTCAAATTTTTATATGACTGATTACGTCTCATTTATTTGAGAGTTTAATTTTTGGAAGAGTCAACGAGATAAAGTCATCTAAATGTACGTAATAGCGTTTTCATGTGATAAGTTTTAAGAAAATATGATTGACCGTTTCGATTGAGCATCAAACGTTCATGAAACGAGATGATTTTTCTACTCTACTTATATTTAACTATAACGATCACATCACACAGTCAATTTTTTCAAATTTTATTTTCTTAATATAGTTGGTTTAGAAAGATATACATTCATGTAGAACCTAGTAAACAAGTTATACCATATTAGTAGGCACATTGTGATTCAAATTACTAAAGTTCACAAAATGGAAATTTGACCGTAGGATGTGATCAAGATAGTGAAATATAGATATGGTACAAAAATCACCTATCTTCGATAACGTTTGGACCTCGATCAACTAGGTTAACCATAAATAAACGGTACTTATTACACGAAAACGCTCTTAGTAATTTTTTTTTTTTTTTTTTTCTGATTTCACTAGTACTCACACTATCATGGAGATAAGCTATATGAACACATGTAAACTTTTTCTGGTGTTTATCTCTCGATTATTGAAGCCACAGTCTTATTCTGTTGCATGAGATAGAAACCTAATGTCATGCCAAAAACTCCTGAAAATGTGGAAGTTTCGTGGGCACTGTCATAGTATTACACAGATGGGACTTTTATAATACATGACATACACTGGTTTTAGCCCCATTCGATTTTGTTAAGATTTCTGAAAATGATGAGTTTCTCTTGACTGGTATAGCAGATGTTGAACTTTCCTTTTTATCGAGTGATGCAATATAGGAGCTAAATTTAACAGAAATCTATGAGAAATGTGTTTATGCCAAATGGCTTATACAATTATACCAGTAGGAATGTAGGATAACCTCATTTTCTCTAGGCCTCATCATTAAGCCCGCGGATCAAGTGGGCCGATTGAGGCCCGCAAACCCGATAGGCTTCCAACCCGGCCCGGCCCGTCTAAAAATCCGCTTAAGCCCGGCCCGGTGGGTAGAGGGTCGGGCTTAGTTTAGGGTTAGAAACTCGGCCCGGCCCGTTTAGAGCCCGTCAAGCCCGTTCCATCAAAAGTCTGTAAAGCCCGGCCCGTAAAGCCTGTTAAAATTCTTACCCCGGGTCTCTACGGGTCATCACACGAAAACGCTATTACGTACTTTTAGATGAATTTGTTTCATCGACTCTTCCAAACATTAAACTCACAAATAGATGAGACGTAATCAACCATGTAAAAATTTGGGAACGTTTACTTCCCGATACTATGGCTCCCCATAGAAAGAGATAAGTTTAAATAAGGTTGACCGTATCGATCGGGGCTCTAACTTTGTCAGATTTAAGTGATTTTTTTACCATCACCGTATTTCATCATAACGATCAAATTCTATTTCATAGCGTTTTTCAAAATTTGACTTCTTTTATATAGTTGTTTCGAAAAGTTGTACACTTAAGTATAATCTTCTAATCAAGTTATACCGCATTAGTAAGCATGTTGTCATTATAATGGCTAAATTCACAAAATGAAAATTTTGACCTTCTGATGTGATAATTATAGTTAAATATGAGTATAGTAGAAAAATCAACTCGTTTCGTGAACGTTCGATGCTCGATCGAAACGGTCAACCATATTTTCATAAAACTTATCACACGAAAACGCTATTACGTACCTTTAGATGACCTTGTTTCATCGACACTTCCAAACATTAAACTCTCAAATAAATGAGACGTAATCAGCCATGTAAAAATTTGTGAATGTTTATCTCCCGATACTATGGCTCCCAATAGAGAGAGATAAGTTTAAATAAGGTTGACCGCATCGATCGGAGCTTTAACTTTGTCGGATTTAAGTGATTTTTTTACCATCACCATATTTCATTATAACGATCAAATTCTATCGCATAGTATTTTTCAAAACTTGACTTCTTTTATATAGTTGTTTTGAAAAGTTGTACACTTTAGTATAATCTACTAATTAAGTTATACAGCATTAGTAAGCATATTGTCATTATAATGGTTAAATTCACACAATGAAAATTTTGACCGTCTGATGTGATCGTTATAGTTAAATATGAGTAGAGGAGAAAAATCAACTCGTTTCGTGAATGTTCGATGCTCTATCGAAACGGTCAACCATATTTTTATAAAACTTATCACGCAAAAACGCTATTACGTACTTTTAGATGACCTTGTTTCGTCAACTCTTCCAAACATTAAACTCTCAAATAAATGAGACGTAATCAGCCATGTAAAAATTTGGGAACGTTTATCTCCCGATACTTTGGCTCTCCATAGAGAGAAATAAGTTTAAATACGGTTGACCGCATCAATCGGGGTTCTAACTTTGTCGGATTTAAGGGATTTTTCGACCATCACCGTATTTCATCATAGCGATCAAATTATATTTCATAGCATTTTTCTAAATTTGACTTCTTTTATATAGTTGTTTCGAAAAGTTGTACACTTGAGTATAATCTTCTAATAAAGTTATACCGCATTAGTATGCATATTGTCATTATAATGGTTAAATTCATAAAATGAAAATTTCATAAGCCACATATTTATAGGGTATATTTATAATAGAAAATCAATTTGAATTTAGAGTTTAGGGTTTAGAGTTCCCGGTGATGCCGTGTTCCAAACTATTTTTTTAAAATAATTTCTGATATTTATTTATTTTAATTAAAGTCCGGCCCGGCCTCAAACCGCCGAGGACTATTCGGCTTGGCCCGCAAAAGCCAGTCAAGCCCGCCTTATATGGATGAGTTTGGATCCTAGAATTTCGAAAGAAGCCCAGCCCGGCCCGCTCCAAGCCCGTTATGAATGGGCTGGGCTAGGGCCGACCCGACCCGGCCCGTTGACGAGGCCTAATTTTCTCCCTCTCATTACTTCTTGTGCTTGCTTTTTCGTAAAAGAAACGAAAAACATCAAGACTCGGGATGAGAAGAGAATGAAAGGGAACACGAGAAAACCAAAACTTCTTTCGGCTTACCTTATCTAATAAAACATCGCTTCACAATTGAAATGAAATTAGTTTTTTCCTTGTATGTAAGAAATGAGATTGTCTTGGATTCTTTAACTTTTGTCAAGCAGCGTATTCTCAGAATCAATGGACCAACCCTTGACAAGATCCCCGATCAAAAATAACCCAAGAGTAATTAGAATGGTGGCTTAAAAGCTCCTGTATGACACATGAAGATATACTAATTACTCGGAGAGTTAAAAGTTATACTCCTTATTTTACAATTCACACTATTTTCTCTTTCTTTTTAGACTTTTATAAACAGACAAAATACATTTAATTATAAATAATTTAGGTTTATGAAACATAAATATGAAATGCAAAAATTTTCAGTTTTATATATTTTTTTGAAAAAATGTTCATTTAGTTCAAATTTGGCCTCCTCATTACCCATCCAATGACCACCCTAGTTTCTTCCCCTATTAAACATAAGGTAACAACTTTTATTGTTCATTTCAACAAATCTTTTCAACCATAGTACAATTTTAATATTTTGTCTTCCTTTTTTGCCTTTCTGCCCTATCTAATAGATTTTCTTTTGAATTATTACGTGCTGATGGCCAGCGTCGGATTCGAGTCACCGGACTCCGGTCACAAAATTTTTTTTGTCAGAATTTTTTTTTTCCAATATTAAATTACTGACTCTGACTTTTAAGCATGTTACTGACTCTCAGTAATCAAGTTACTGATCCCCAATAAGCACTTACAGATTTCAGTAAGCATGTTACTGACCCTCAGTAATCAGGTTACTGACCCCTAGTAAGCACTTACAGATTTCAGTAAGCATGTTACTGACCCTCAGTAATCAGGTTACTGACCCCTAGTAAGCACTTACAGATTCCATGTAAGCATGTTACTGACCCTCACTTCAATCTTCTTCTTCTTCTTCTTCTTCTTCTTCCTTCTCTTAAATCACAATCACCGACTCCTTCTCCTTCTCCGGCCCTGGCTCCGGCAGCTCCTCCTCCAACTTTTTCACTGCCGATCTCGTCCTCGGCCTCACCGCAGCCCCAGTTGCCTCCGTCGCGATCGCACCGACCTCGTCCTCGGCCTCACCGCAGCCCCAGCTACCTCCCTCGCGATCGTAGCACGCATCCTCCTCGACGGCGGCGGACACCTCGGCGATGAAGAAGCTTCGAGAGTCATGGACTTGGCCAGAATCGGACGAATCAGATGTCAATTGAGTCGGATTGCATCTGATTGGAAAAGAAATTAGGGTTTGTTTAGGAGATTTGAATTTTTTGGGGTTAGGATTTGTTAGAGGATGTGGGAAGAAAGAGAGAGAGAGAGATGTGGTTTTATTATAGGATTGTTAGGTAATTTTACTAAAATTCATTGGATTGTGATATAAATATTGAAACTGGTAAAAAAAGTAATGTTTTTAACTAATTGGTCTTTTTTCCTATTATTTTTCTGTTTATAGCTGGCAACTTGTATCAGAATCAGATAGGCTGTCAGATTACTCAGATATGAAGTAGTAATTCCTCCATATAAATACATTTGCCTAAATAAAGAAATGAAGAAATGAACCAATGGGCTTTGTCCTCAGACATTCCGTACACTAAAACAGTCAACTTCATTGTCAGCCTCTTTGGACTCTGCTCCTTCCCTCTGCTCTACACAGGTCCCGACACGTGTCCACCCTAAGCCCATTGGGTTAATTGCTATTTGAAAGAGTTGGACAGCGAGCGAGTTACTATGGACGGGCCCGCGAGTAGGCTTGTGTAGTATTAGACTGTTGTGTGGAACAAATACTGGAGATTATACAGTGTACGATGTAGATACGATCAAATGTTTGATCTGTACGTAGTTCTGTACTTGGCATGCATATATATACCCACATGACCTCCCTTTACTCCGATTGTAGTTTCTTATGATTCTCTTGTTTTGTAAATTTGTAATTAGTCCTATATATTTTATGAATTGAAAGGCTATGTTCATCTTTGGCAAAGCTCCTGAAGGACGCACGGCTTACAAATAAAAAAAAAAAAACTTAGGGTTATAATCAATATTATGCGTTAAACAGGGACGGAGTTATGATTAGATTTTAGTCTGGGCTAATCATTTTAATCTGATGTACACTGCGCTAATACAATACAACTAAATGAAGTTCAAGCTGTCATGCTTATAAAATTAGACAAAATGGAGGAAGTCCTCTGTGCTACAGCCCTCTTAGCCCTCGTCTATCCTCCATGCCTGGCGTTGAATGTACTATTTGGCAAAACTCTCAAAGGACAGTTCAAAGTTATAATCAGAGTTATAATTGGGAAGCCTTTTTTGTGAACCAAACGGTTCAGGATCACCAGCGGGGCGCAAACCAACGCTGCTGGGGAGAGGGCTGCTACTGCTACTCGGCAGAGTAGTCCAGCGCCTGCGGAGGCATCGAGGGGAAGCCCGGATAGTGCACTCGCCTGGCGAGTGGCGGCGGACTTGGCCGACCTTGGTCTGGATAGACCCGGGGTTGCTGGAGCCCTGGCGGGCGGGAATCGTCCAAAATGCAAGGAATCCGTCCTTCGGGTAAATACCGCACGGTACCACTGTACTGCTTGTAGCTTGTTTTGTTTTGCTGCTTGACTAACTCTTTGGTGTGGCGCAGTTGCTGTACAGTCTGTACGAACCGGACACGAGCGAGGAGCTGTCGGAGCTGCAGAGACAGATAACTGCTTTATATGAGATCCGACAGCGCCTGGAGGTGGAGAAGTCTCGCTCGGACCGGGAGAAGGCCAGATCGGAGGAGAGGGCCAAGAAGCTGGAGGAGCAGAACCGGATCCTGGAGAAGGAGAGGGCCGAACTAGAGGCCAAGGTGGACGAGCTCCAAGTGGGAGCTGCTGCTCTACCCGCCGCCTCTGCTGCTCCGGCCGGGGAAGATGACCCGGAACTCTACGAGCGGGTCGTTCTCAAATACCGCGAGAGCGATCAGTTCCTGGAGTTTCTGGTGAAGGCCAGGGAAGAGGGCATCTCAGATGCGTACACGGAATGGACGGGGAAGGGATGGTTAGACACTTCTCTGATGTCGACTGTTGCCGAAGGAGATATCCATGAGCAGTCGGACATCCATCAGGAGGCGGTGGAGGAGCAGTCGGGTGAAGCGATTCGCTCGGACTTGGATTCTTCTACTAACGGTGCCGAGTCTGCCCGAGCCGGAGTCAACACCGGAACTGACGTCGACGACGAGGGTACCGCAGGAGAGGCTGGCGGATTGCCTGCCGAAGGCGGAGTCGTAGTTCCTTAGGATTTTCTTGCCCTTTTTCTTGTAACCTTTCCGGATAGGTTACTGCTTGTATACTTGCTTGAATATGAATATACTGGAACTGGCAGAGCCGGTGAAATTTTCTCAAAAGTAGTTTGCATATATATTTGTTTTTACAGCGGTTGAACTGCGAACTATGCCAAACTAACCGCTCGGACTAGCGGGTTTTACCAGGACTGGTCACGTTCCCGGTCGGGGTCTGTTCTTCTTTTCCCCACGTACCGCTGGAGCTGGCCATTATCAATCAAAACCTGCACCGCTGCCTTGAGAGCGTAGCACTGGTTCGTTCGATGAGTAGCCTCATCATGGTAAGAGCAGTACTTGCCCGTCTGCGCCGTTGTAAGTTTCCCCTTGGGGAACCTTCTCTGGGGCGGTGGGGGAATGACACTCCCGTTCTCAAGTAAGATATCCTCGTAGGAAGTGGTGAGAGCGGTGAAGACTTCTTGATTGGCCGGTGGTGGTGCTGGCATGATTGCTAGGGGGCGCTCTTGGCGGAACGGCGCCGGCTTGTGCTCATTCTGGGGCTTATCAGAATAGGACCTCTGCTGCCGCTGTGGCCAGTTTCTGCTGTTGGCGTTCCGGCTGGGCCGAGCGGTGCGGTTATCGGTCCGCTGATTGGGCTTGGCTTCCTGGGCGGGCGGGGGGTTCTCTTCCCGGGGATGGTCTTCCTGCTGCTCATCCCGCTTCCTCTTCTGTAGGTGGTGCCCGTAGGTCTCATGATCGGCCTGAGCATGCCGGATGGCCATAGCCATCAACTCGTCGTACCCCTGCGGGAGTTCTACCAGCACGGCGTAGGAAAACTTGCCCGCTCGGAGCCCCTGCTTAAACGCCATCTCGGCGATGCCCTTGTCCAGGTTCCGAACTCCGGCCGTAGCCGTCTGCCAGCGGTTGACAAAGGTTCTCAGCTCCTCTCCGGGGGCTTGTCTGCAATTGAAGAGGATGGTCGACGTCCGGGCTCCCTCGACTCGGAGAATGAAGCGACCTACGAACCGGTCGGCTAACTGTTCGAACGCCTCGATTGAGTTTGCCGGAAGCTCGTAGAACCAGCTGAGTGCTTCTCCGGACAGAGTCTCCTGGAAGATGTTGCAGCAGACTGCATCGGAGTATCCCTTGGCTCAGGTTTGGGACCGGAAGCTATCCAGATGCTGGTACGGGCAGCCGGACCCTGAGTAGGTGAGCTTGAGGGACTTCTGGTTGCCAGATCTTCCCGACTCCATGACCCGATGCGAAAAGGGACCCATGCGCTCATTAAACCGGGCGCCCTCCATCGGCCGCGCGGCTCTTCTCTCGTTAGCCTCCATTTGGGCCTTTAAGTTCGACACGGTGTCGGCCAGCATCTGCAGCGCTTGCGCGGTCGGTGTCTCAGCTCCATCCACTGACGAAGCGCCGGGCTGGCGGGAGGTCGCTGCGCTCTTTGGCGGGCTTGCGCCTGCTGGCGACTTCTACCGTACGGGGTCACCGGGCCGACTGCCCGAAGATTGCCCTCCATCGGCGTGTTGAGGTGGGATCGGCGGGAGTGTTGCCTGTGCCTCTACCATGGCGTCATTGCGCTGCTGTCCCCTTTCAGGGCGGCCACCAGGGCAGTATTCACCGCCTCCATCTCTTCGTACCGAGCGTTGGACTTGGCTCTGTCCCTGTCGCTCTCCTCTCTCAGACGACTGACCTCTGCGGCCATCGCCCGTAGTTCTCCCGCCATACTGCTATGGCCGGGGCTGTACGTATGGTCCCGGTCCGGGCTCTCAGATCGATCGCTTGAATCATCTGAGAACGTCAGGGAGAAGCCCCGTCGCTCTGGACTGTCTTCCTCCTCTGCCGGGCCTTTTCCTCGCGAGCTGTCGCGGTGGGGATCCGGCAAGCCGGATGGTCCCCCATAGCTCTCTCCATCCTGACCGTTGCCCCGGTCGCCGCGCGGCTCCCGCGTGACGGCTGGGGTGGAGGTGAGCGTCTGCACTAGTGCAGGGCGTCCCTCCTCGGCGGTTCCTTTATCTTGACTCATCTCCGATCTCTTTCCCAACGGTGTTGCTTACACGGCTTTTCGTTCAAGATTCCCACAGACGGCGCCAATTGTTTCTGCCTAAACTCGGGGGTCTAGTAGATACTTGATGAATCCAACTCGATCTCCTACAATCCTGCTTACTAAGGGGAATACCGGGCGGGCCGGCCTTCTCCTCTCCGATGCCTAAGTTAGTATAGTTGGAATATATATATATATAACCAAGGCACGTATGTAAGCAGGGAGAGAGATAAGTTACCTAATAAAGAGGGTAGTTGGGGCCCATATATAGGTGGTTGGGGGTAAGGGCTGGCCTTACTCTTCGATGTGGGACTGGTTCCCTTCTGTTTATACCTTCTGGTGCCCTCTTAGGCAGGCTGGCGCCCCCGGCCTCAGGGTCCCTGGAGGCAGGATAGAGTGCTAGGCTCCGAGGCCGGGTGCTGGTGATTCGGTCCCGACCCTTGGGCCGGGCCCTGGTGCGCTTGCTGCGGGTCTGTGGGCCTGCTGTAGCCTCTCTGCGGCTACTGTCAACAGATAGTTTAGAAAGACATGCAGGTACGTGTTTAGCAAAATCCAAAAAATAATAATACACGTACACATATCCAAAAAGCGTCTATATATTAATCTCTAAGCGAAAATTCATCCACGTGAGGGAACAAATACACGATGAAATATTAACAATCTATATAGGATCAGTTACTAATGTCATCTAATCTAAACCATATTCTGATAATATAATTGATATGTGTATTTGCCAAATAGTGCCTTCAATTCATAACATATGACAGTTTCCGGAAGGTCTTCCAATCACTAGGGTGTACTCCACTAACGAGTCCAAGAAAATCTCATATGTATATAAGTTTAATACTTGAATTCCACACCAAAATCCTACGGTATGATACTCAAACCCACTTTAGTATTGTTTTAGTTGAGAATCTAACACTACAAGAAAAAACACCTTAGACGACGAAAATAAAAAAATATCGTCGCCTAAGACATGTTAGCCGACGAAATACGAATTCGTCGTCTAAGAAAAACTATTCGTCGTCTAAGAACACTCTTAGACGACGAAACCTAATTTTCGTCGTCTAAGAAAAGTTTCTAACGATGAAAAATTTATTCATCGGCATTTTTAATTTCTTAAACGACGAAACTATTTTTCGTCGCCTAAGAAATAAGCTAAGACGACGAAATAGACTTTTTCCTATCCTAAGATATCACTAAGACGACGAAAATATTTTTTTCTAGAATGTTCCATTTCCGACGAATTATTTGTCGTCGTCTGGTTTATTCTTGGACGACGAAAAAAATTCTTTCGTCGTCTTCACTACCAGAAAAAAGGTTTTTCCCGACGAAATAAAAAAAAAACGGCCGACGAATTAAAATTTTCGTCGGTACTTCCAACGAATAGCCGACGATTTTATTTTTCATCGGTGGAAAAACAAAATCGTCGGCCATAGTTTAACCATAGCCGACGATACTGTTTTTTCGTCTGTGAAAAAACAAAATCGTCGGCCATAGTTTAACCATAGCCGACGATACTGTTTTTTCGTTGGTATAAACAAAAAAACGTCGGCTATATTCATATTTCAGTCGACGATTTGGATTTTCGTCGGCCTTTCTCTGAAACATTAGCCGACGAAAACTTTTGAAATTTTGGCCGACGAAATTGACATGTTCTCGTCGGCCATAACTATATTGAAAAATATATATTTTATTTTAGACAGAAAACGACAAAAGAATAGCCGACGAGTACGAGGTTGTCTCTCGTCGGCTATGATTTAAAAACAAAAAAAAACAAAAAATGACAAGATTCAATTTTCTATCACTAATGATAAACCATTGCTTCATCCTTCAAACAGAAAAAAGTCGTGAAATAAGATATGACCAAAATGATAAAATACGTTTACGGTTGAAAAATGACAAGATTCCGATAAAATCTGAGTGTCAAAAGATGCGGTCAAAGGTTTCATTCCTTCGTTTCCCTAATGGTAGCGTTACCTTCGGTAAATATTTTGAGGAAAATTTTTATACGATTAGTTGCATCTCATCGATTTGAAACTATTATATGTTGAAGGTCAGGCAAAAAAAAGTCATTTAGACAGTCCAATTACAATTTCTAAGCATTTAGAGGTTTGACTTACCCGGTTGACCGTTCCGATCGAGCCTTTAACGTTGTCAGCTGAAGTTGGATTTTTTTCCATACATGTATTTAATCTTAACGGTGATATCTGACGGTTGGAATAGATTTTCTAAACTTTTAGATTCAAAATCAGAACATATGCACTAATGTTCTTTAACTTATTTACTAAGTGTTTAAGTGAATGTATAGTTTCAAATAGTTACTATACGTAGACTCTTCATATGCAAAAATGTTGTGAAATAAGATATGACCGAAATAATTAAATACGTCTACGGTTGAAAAATGACAAGATTCTGATAAAATCTGTGTGCCGAATGTTGCGGTGAACTGTTTTTTACTTTCGTTTTCCTGTGGGTAGCCTGACGTTCGTTAAATCAATTTTGTAAAATTTTTATACGATTAGTTGCATCTCATCGATTTGAAACTATTATCTGTTGAAGGTCAGGCCAAAAAACGTCATTTAGATAGTCCAATTACCATTTCTAAGCGTTTAGAGGTTTGACTTACCCGGTTGACCGTTCTGATCGAGTCTTTAACGTTGTCAGCTGAAGTTGGATTTTTTTCCATACATGTATTTAATCTTAACGGTGATATCTGACGGTTGGAATAGATTTTTTTAACTTTTAGATTCAAAATCAGAACATATGCACTAATGTTCCTTAACTTGTTTATTAAGTGTTTAAGTGAATGTATAGTTTCAAATAGTTACTATACGTAGACTCTTCAAATGCAAAAATGTTGTGAAATAAGATATGACCGAAATAATGAAATACGTCTACGGTTGAAAAATGACAAGGTTCTGATAAAATATGTGTGCCGAATGTTGCGGTTAACTGTTTTTTACTTTCGTTTTCCTATGGGTAGCCTGATGATGATGATTTCAATGATGACTTCACTGATACGATTGAAGATGTAGATGATACGGACGATGACGATTATGATGAAGAACCATGATTATAATTAAACAATATATTTGTTCCTGATGTCGAATTATTAGAATACATATATATATATATATATATATATATATATATGTACTTCTAATTAATAACAATTAAGTTGTTTAATTATTATTATTCAACAAACAATGTACATGCATGTTCGATCGTATCGATCAACTTTAAATTAACTAAAATGATAAAGTGTTTTTTAATTGTTTGTATGAATTCATATATATTAGAAAGGGCACTTAGTCGACAAAAGCAGGGTATACGTCGCAAAAGGTTTAACAAATACATTTGGCGGCGTAATTTTACGCTAAAATCCAAAATTCTTTAAGCTACTTAGTCGACGAAACTATGTATTTCCTCGTCTAAGTAAGATACTTAGTCGACGAAATGATGTTTCCTCGACTAAGTTGCTTACTTAGACGAGGAACACATGTTTCGTCGACTAGGTAGCTTACTTAGATGAGGGAACCTTTTGATTTCGTCGACTAAGTGAACCTAGACGAGGAAGATTGAGTTTCGTCGACCAAGAGAGTCTCATATCTCCCGATCCCTAATTCGATCTGCATTATTCCCAATCTCTCATTTTCTCAAAATCCTTCCTCCCTCCGGACCCCAACCACCGTCTCCGGCTCCCTGTGAAAATACTCGGCTCCGGACCCCAACCACCCTCCCCAGCCTCCGCCCCTTCCCCAGCCTCCGCCTCAGTCCGCCACCTCTTGGCCCCCTTCAAGCTCCGCCTTGTGGCCCCCTGCCCCAGCCGCCGCCTCGTGGCCTAATTTCAGTCGCTGCTCTGTGGCCCCGACCTCTTCTCAGTCCCCGTCGCCGAACCTAGCAGCTGCCGGAAGGCTCTCCATCCTCCTCTGATTCTTCCTCCACCTCAATACCGCAGATCTCTACCAAACAAATCGATCCACACACTCCACCACGGATAACCTCCCACGCAAACCGTCAGATGATAAGACTGATGGACTCCTGCATTAAATGTAACACAGTTCTCGAGCAGCCACTTGTCTTGCATGCGGAGGCCGACGACTGCTAGCCTATGTGGCAACTCAGGCGTCCCACGCCCACGTGCGATACCTAAATTCAACGGTCAAAGATAACCTAGTTCCAACTCAAGCTAAGGTATTCAACAGTAGAGCCAGTCCAAACTAATGGCTACGCTAGTCCATCGGCAGGACCGATACCAACTTATCACTCACATTCCTATGGAATAACCGGTTGTGCAAACCGATAATTTCCTACGAACAGGCCGGTCCCAACTACACGGCTACAGACCAAAGGGCTTTATAAACCCGGGAGATTCGTTCCTCTCATACAGGACAAATCTCCCCGCAGGCTAGAAACCCTGCACATACCTCACGCCTGTACGAACAAAGGCTGTCAAACTATCAGTGTCGTGGCCAAAACAAACTCAGGACCACTACACCGAGAGATTCGTTCCTCTCATACAGGACAAATCTTCCCATAGGCTAAAAACCTTGCACATACTTCACGCCCGCTAGAGCAAAGGCTGTGAAAAGTTTGGGGACGGCGGCCAATGTCCACACATGGCCAAGCCACCCCACCGCAAAGGCTGTGAAAAGTTTGGGGAAGGCGGCCAATGTTCACACATAGCCAAGCCACCCCACCGGGAACTCCTCTAACATAGGACACATTTCCCGCTGGTACCAAGTTACCAAACATCAAGGCACCCCATCTAATACACCCGCTGACCGTAGCGGGTGCTGTTCTAACTTGGGAGACTCGTTCCACCCATGCACCATACTCACCCGGTTTTCCCGGGGCATAGCATGGCATGGCGGATTTCAACGCTACATTATCATCATCTCATGCATCACATCTTATACCCGTATACAACTGTCTGCATGTACATCATAAACACGCACTCGTACCATTATGCGTCATCACAACAGGTTTATTCGAACTCCCGGCCAAGTCCAATTTTAAACGCGGACTTGGGGGACTGGGGCACCAGTGGGTTCAGATCCCAACGGGTCCGTGGGCCTGCAAGACAAGACAGATGTAAGTCCCCATTCAAGATTACACTTCACCGGAAACTTGGGGGACTTGTTGACAGTAGCCAGAGAGAGGCTACCCAGGGGCCCAGACCCGTACCAGGACTCCCGGACCCGGTCCAAGGCCCGGGGGCGAGTCACGGACGTCCGGACCCGCGGCCCAGCATGTCTTACTTGTGACCAGGGCCTGGGGACCGCGGGCGCCAGCCCGCTAAATTAGGGACCAGAACAACCCCATAATATATGCAGAAGGGGGCCACTCCCACATCGAATGGTGAGGCTAGCCCTCACACCCGGCCACCTATATATGAGCCCCGGCTACCTTCATTAATAGATAATCAATACTTCAACTACTCATTCCCGCTTAAGTTATCAAATTATCCCTACTATACTGACTTAAGTATCGGAGCGGAATAAGCCGGCCAGCCCGATATTTCCTTAGTTAGCAGGATTTGCAGGAAAGAGTCACACCAGGATTCACCGGTCTCTGTGAGTCTCCGGATTCTGACAGAAACAACCTTTTTCATAAATTCCTGAAGAAATGGTTAACATTTTCTCAGCCATTTCCTTACATTAGTATACTCAATCACAAAAGGTAGTCATACAAATGCTTTGGAATGAGCTTGAAAATAATATGAGGAATTTATTTTGACTATTTTGTGCATTTGGTCACTTATTTACATAGTAGTATGTACATTTTTTTTGAGATCAAAATCAAGAAAGATATTTTTTTTCAAAAAAATGTATCACGTTATAAAAAAATAGGAGAATCATTCGTTTTATTGGAACATAACTCGTGAATTTGGTCATTTTTTCAAGAAAAAAATACGTGTGAGCTAAAAACACGTTGATTCTTGGTTACTACCCAACACTTGCAAATAAAATCAGTTTAGTACTTTCTCTTTAAATTTCATCGATAGCACCCATCGATTCTTAATTTTTATCCAATATCGGTCAATTCTTATGTTTGATCAAACTGTTACCATGCTAACATGGATTAGTCGGAGCCCTTTTTGACACTGTTTACTTGCAACTGCGGCACATCCAAGTGATTGCCTCTTTGAGCTAGCATGGTGAAATTGGGAGATCACTATCCTCCCTCATGACCCCAAGGGTTAAATGATGTAGGAAAACATGCCTTTTCTGTCAACCTTGCTACTGCTATTCAGGGTTTTTATTTTATTTTATAAGACAATTTTTCGGACAGAAATAGCCAACTATCTTTTGTACCGCAAGAAACACAGTTTCAATAAGTAAATGAAAAGACTCCTTGAAACGGTGTAACCTGGTTTGCAAAATGATTGCCACTTCTCTCTTTTTGTATATGCTCCTTTTGACTGAATACACCAAAAGACATTAAAAAGGCTTGGTGGTTTACGGTTACAGTGAATCGTCAATCCTCATCATCTTCAGAGAAATAATCAAGGTCTTTGGGTGGACCTCTTTTAAGTCTTTCTTGCAGATCCAAATTCTTGGGCAGCACAAGCTCAGTTCCTTCACCTGACATGGCAAAATATCGCTCCAGCACCATCTGCAGACCATATAGGAATTGAGACAAAATATATTTTCAATTATTGACTGTATCAATTTTTTATATGCACTACAGCAAGTTTACTAAGCCTAAAGTACTTATGATATAACAGAGTAAACCAGTGAGACAATAGATTTTATTGCATACCATGGCAGCGTAGGCATCAAGTTGGCTTTGACGATCAGACCTGCTGAGACCCCTGGACAGAGACTAGAGCAAGTTATACTCAGGTGTACGGAGGTACCCTGGACGCATCAAGTTTGATGTCACATATTCATATCTTAAGCCATAGAATGAAACAGTTTTATGCACTTTTTCTATTAAACAAGTTTTTGATGACTCGGCATATCAACTATAAACCCAGAGTTTTTGATAACTCTGATTTGGTTACAAAGATCAATTAACAGACTAAGAATTTGGAATCTGTAAGAAGAATATGCAATACTCCCACAGTCCCACCCAACAATTTCCTCAATTTAAAATGAAGAAATCAGTTCTGCATACTGAAATAGACTGATCCTGATGCAACACTCTTCCTGATTGACCTATTGGTTAAATGGAAGTCAGATAAAAATCGAAAGTTCATGCACAAGTCACACGAAGAAAATGACCAATATGATAATATCCTATTGAGTTCATAGTGGTGTTTAGCTTTATTTCCACTCAAATTCGAAACACCTATTTAAAGTTTAAACATAAGATGAAAAATTACCCAATATGAAACTCCAGAACCATTGTCAAGCAATGCAAAGTACTCAATCATCAGAAAAAAGGCAGTTTGGTTTAAGGAATTACATGTTAATCATTCGATCCATCGCTTCGATGGATGTCCCATTTTCATCCTGCAGGTACACTCTCCAACCCCTGCAATCAAACAATTCCATTTTCTAAACCAAAATATTGTGAAAGCGAAGCATCCATAAGAAAAAAAATGTATCACATAACACAGAACTTATGATTCAAGCATTTGCGTGCAATCTAATTACATACAAGCATTCAGCAACCATAATGGAAGTAAAAAAGATCACATATGACACCATTGTCACTTCTTTGAAGTGAAACCACTGGACATGATCAAATGCTCAAATCATTATTCTCATGCTAATTCTCATTCAAAAACTATATAACCAAATCAAACATATCAGTACTAATACCTCTCAGCAGCACTAGCAGCAAGCCTCCCTGCGACACTCCGAACTTTGTTGGACTGAGGTGTCTCCTTCCCATCACTCGATTTCGGAAGCCCGATTATAAACTCATCTGCCTCCTGCACTATTTCCACCACCTCTCATTATCCAATTCCACAATACCAAATATATATATATATATATATATATATATATATATATATATGAGGGCCCTTCCACTAAGGGATCCCTCATTTTGTTCATTTTAAGGGATCAATTATTATACCAACTTTTTATATATATATATATATATATATATATATATATATATATGAGGGCCCTTCCACTAAGGGATCCCTTATTTTGTTCATTTTAAGGAATCAATTATTATACCAACTTTTTGATTGAATTTTTACATCTCTACCGTTCAATTACTAGGTTTATATGTGTAGATCATTCATGTAAATTTTTAGCCAAAATGGTGATCGTTAAGACATCTAACTATGAAATCTGTCAAAGCTGAACCGTTCATGTTTTTATTTGTAAATTTCAATTTTGAATGCTCTAATAATTATCAAATGGAATGAAAATTTACAGATATGATCTACTCATATAAACATGAAAGTTGAACAGGGGAGATATTAATATGTGATCGAAAAATAGGTTAAATGATCGATCCCTTAAAATGGACAAAATGAGAAATCCCTTAGTGGAAGGGCCCTCTATATATATATCAAACTTGAACATTTTCTCTCACTACCTGTTGCTTTGCAATCTCCAGAAGCTGAACCTCAAGCATCTGCCCTCTCAAATTCAACACCTGCAATTCAAACAAAAATCAAATCTTTAGCATAAAAATCAAGTATTTACTGTTTCAAAGATTTGGGGGGCAAACAATTTGGCCGGAAAATTACAGTGAGGGGGCGGACGGAGAAGCCTTTGCTGAGGGCAAGGCCGGTGCGGGACAATCCCAAGTCTACCCCTACGCTGAAGCCGCCTCTCCAGTTGGAGTCTTGCTTCCGGCGGAGGGCATTTGGGGGAATTTCATCGATGGAGACAACCCTAATTGCGTGGCGGGGTTTACAGGTTTTGGTAAGAGAGAGTTGGGCGGTTTTGAGTCTGAAAACGGCGGCGTTTTTGGTCGGAAGGAGGAATTGGGTCTGCGCCAGTAGAGCAGTTCCGAGTGGCTGACTGGACATTTCTGAGGACCAAAGTGTAAGTGTGTTACAACTTAGAAAGGATTTGAACTCAACTTGGTTTTATATTATCCTTGGTTGAAAAATAATAATAATAATAATAATTCATAGAAGACTAGGAAACCTTTTTGGTATCTTACTAAGTTAAAAGAGACGCTATAAATAGGAAAAGGTTGGCTAAAATATCTTACATAGTGATGCGTTGAACACTTATATAATTACCAAGAACTACATTTTTGTAGTGATATTTACCAATCTTAATTTTTTTATACCATCAGCAGGGAATTAACAGTAATGGGCTGTTAACCCGTTTACTGTTTAATGACATAATTAATCTTGAAAATCTAAAAATTACAACTCATGTCATCCATATATATATCCACACATTCTCACATATTAAACACTAATTGTTCAATTGGAGCGGGGAGCTGCGAGGCTGGGCGGCAAGCGGCGTGGCAGGGCAGCCAGGGACGCGGGGCAGCGGGACGGCGAGCAGCGCAAGGTAGCGAGCGGCGCGGCAACTTGCCCGATCTGTGCGAGGAGCGAGGTGCGAGGCCGGAGAGTGGGGCGAGGCGCGAGGCCGTAGCAAGGCGCGAGGCCGGAGGGGGGCCGGAGCGAGGCGTGAGACAGCGATCCAAGTCGTCCTCTTCCTCTCTACTCTCCTCCGCCTCTCACTCCCACCCCTTTCCAGGTTCTGATCCAGGTCGTCCCTCCTCCTCCGCCTCCTCACGTCCATCGCCGTCATCAGTTTTATCTGTCTCTCTCTCTCCCTCTGAGTTTGTGTGTTGGTTTGATTTTGTGTGTTAGGGTTTTTGCTTTGTGTGTTGGTTATGGTTGAGATCTGATCAGATCTGGCTCAGATCTTGATTACTGAGGCTCAGTGGTTTTGGAAGCGCGGCGGAGGTGGATTTTCTGAGGCTCAGTAGTATTGAAAACGGGCGGAGGACGGCAAAGGTGGATTTTTCTGAGCCTCAGTGGCATTAGAAGTGTTGACAGTAGCCGCAGAGAGGCTACAGCAGGCCCACAGACCCGCAGCAAGCGCACCAGGGCCCGGCCCAAGGGTCGGGACCGGATCACCAGCACCCGGCCTCGGGGCCTAGCACTCTATCCTGCCTCCAGGGACCCAGGGGCCGGGGGCGCCAGCCTGCCTAAGAGGGCACCAGAAGGTATAAACAGAAGGGAACCAGTCCCACATCGAAGAGTAAGGTCAGCCCTTACCCCCAACCACCTATATATGGGCCCCAACTACCCTCTTTATGAGGTAACTTGTCTCTCTCCCCGCTTACATACGTGCCTTGGTTATATACATTCCAACTATACTAACTTAGGCATCGGAGAGGTGAAGGCCGGCCCGCCCGGTATTCCCCTTAGTAAGCAGGATTGCAGGAGATCGAGTTGGATTCATCAAGTATCTACTAGACCCCCGGGTTTAGGCAGAAACAATTGGTGCCGTTTGTGGGAAGCTTGAACGAAAAGCTGTGTAAGCAACACCGTTGGGAAAAGATCGGAGATGAGTCAGGAGAAAGGAACCGCCGAGGAGGGACGCCCTGCAATAGTGCAGGCGCTCACCTCCACCCCAGCCGTCACGCGGGAGCCGCGCGGCGACCGGGGCAACGGTCAGGATGGAGAGAGCTACGGGGGACCGTCCGGCGTGCCGGATCCCCACCGCGACAGCTCGCGAGGAAAAGGCCCGGCAGAGGAGGAAGACAGTCCAGAGCGACGGGGCTTCGCCTTGATATTCTCAGATGATTCAAGCGATCGATCTGAGAGCCCGGACCGGGACTCTACGTACAGCCCCGGCCATAGCAGTATGGCGGGAGAGCTGCGGGCGATGGCCGCAGAGGTCAGTCGTCTGAGAGAGGAGAGCGACAAGGACAGAGCTAAGTCCAACGCTCGGTACGAAGAAATGGAGGCGGTGAATACTGCCCTGGTGGCCGCCCTGGAAAGGGGACAGCAGCGCAATGACGCCATGGCAGAGGCACAGGCGACACTCCCGCCGGTCCCACCTCAACACACCGACGGAGGGCAATCTTCGGGCGGTCGGCCCGGTGACCCCGTACGGCAGAAGTCGCCATCAGGCGCAGGCCCGCCAAAGAGAGCAGCGACCTCCCACCAGCCCGGCGCTTCGTCAGTGGATGAAGCTGAGACACCGACTGCGCGAGCGCTGCAGATGCTGGCCGACACTGTGTCGAGCTTGAAGGCCCAGATGGAGGCCAACGAGAGAAGAGCCGCGCGGCCGATGGAGGGCGCCCGGTTTAATGAGCGCATGGGTCCCTTTTCGCACCGGGTCATGGAGTCGGGAAGGTCTGGCAACCAGAAGTCCCTCAAGCTCACCTACTCAGGGTCCGGCTGCCCGTACCAGCATCTGGACAGCTTCCGGTCCCAAACCTGCGCCAAGGGATACTCCGATGCAGTCTGCTGCAACATCTTCCAGGAGACTTTGTCAGGAGAAGCACTCAGCTGGTTCTACAAGCTTCCGGCAAACTCGATCGAGGCGTTCGAACAGTTAGCCGACCGGTTCGTAGGTCGCTTCATTCTCCGAGTCGAGGGAGCCCGGACGTCGACCATCCTCTTCAATTGCAGACAAGCCCCCGGAGAGGAGCTGAGAACCTTTGTCAACCGCTGGCAGACGGCTACGGCCGGAGTTCGGAACCTGGACAAGGGCATCGCCGAGATGGCGTTCAAGCAGGGGCTCCGAGCGGGCAAATTTTCCTACGCCGTCCGGGTAGAACTCCCGCAGGGGTACGACGAGTTGATGGCTATGGCCATCCGGCATGCTCAAGCCGATCATGAGACCTACGGGCACCACCTGCAGAAGAGGAAGCGGGATGAGCAGCAGGAAGACCATCCCCGGGAAGAAAACCCCCCGCCCGCCCAGGAGGCCAAGCGCCATCAGCGGACCGATAACCGCACCGCTAGGCCCTGCCGGAACGCCAACAGCAGAAACTGGCCGCAGCGGCAGCAGAGGTCCTATTCTGATAAGCCTCAAAGTGAGCACAAGCCGGCGCCGTTCCGCCAAGAGCGCCCCCTAGCAATCATGCCAGCACCACCACCGGCCAATCAAGAAGTCTTCACCGCTCTCACCACTTCCTACGAGGATATCCTACTTGAGAACGGGAGCGTCATTCCCCCACCGCCCCAGAGAAGGTTCCCGAAGGGGAAACTTACAACGGCGCAAACGGGCAAGTACTGCTCATACCATGATGAGGCTACTCATCGAACGAACAAGTGCTACGCTCTCAAGGCAGCAGTGCAGGTTTTGATTGATAACGGCCAGCTCCAGCGGTACGTGGGGAAAAGAGGAACAGACTCCGACCGGGAACGTGACCAGTCCTGGTGAAACCCGCTAGCACCGAGCAGTTAGTTTGGCATAGTTCGCGGTTCAACCGCTGTAAAAACAAATATATATGCAAACTACTTTTGAGAAAATTTCACCGGCTCTGCCAGTTCCAGTATATTCATATTCAAGCAAGTATACAAGCAGTAACCGATCCGGAAAGATTACAAGGAAAAGGGCAAGAAAATCCTAAGGAACTACGACTCCGCCTTCAGCAGGCAATCCTCCAGCCTCTCCCGCGGTACCCTCATCGTTGACATCAGTTCCGGTGTTGACTCCGGCTCGAGCAGACTCGGCACCGTTGGTAGAAGAATCCAAGTCTGAGCGAATCGCTTCACCCGGTTGCTCCTCCACCGCCTCTTGATGGATGTCCGACTGCTCATGGATATCTTCTTCAGCAGCAGTCGACATCAGGGAAGTGTCTAACCATCCCTTCCCCGCTCATTCCGTGTACGCATCCGAGATGCCCTCTTCCCTGGCCTTCACCAGAAACTCCAGGAACTGATCGCTCTCGCGGTATTTGAGAACGACCCGCTCGCAGAGTTCCGGGTCATCTTCCCCGGCCGGAGCAGCAGAGGCGGCGCGCAGAGCAGCAGCTCCCACTTGGAACTCGTCCACCTTGGACTCCAGTTCGGCCCTCTCCTTCTCCAGGAGCCGGTTCTGCTCCTTCAGTTCGGCCCTCTCCTTCTCCAGGATCCGGTTCTGCTCCTCCAGCTTCTTGGCCCTCTCCTCCGATCTGGCATTCTCCCGGTCCGAGCGAGACTTCTCCACCTCCAGGCATTACCGGATCTCGGATAAAGCAGTTATCTGTCTCTGCAGCTCCGACAGCCCTTCGCTCGCGTTCGGTTCGTACAGACTGTACAGCAACTGCGCAACATCAAAGAGGGTTAGTCAAGCAGCAAAAGAAAACAAGCTACAAGCAGTACAGTGGTACCGTACGGTACTTACCCGGAGGACGGATTCCTTGCATTTTGGACGATTCCCGCCCGCCAGGGCTCTAGCAACCCCGGGTCTATCCAGACCAAGGCCGGCCAAGTCCGCCGCCACTTGCCGAACGATTGCACCATCCGGGCTTCCCATTGGTGCCTCCGCAGGCGCGGGACTACTCTGCCGAGCAGCAACAGCAGCATTCTCCCCAGCAGAGTTGGTTTACGCGCCGCTGGTTATCCTGAACCGTTTGGCCAGGTTCTCCCGTGCCGACCCACCGGTAAGCGTCACCAGTGCGGCGGAAGGAACGTCCCCGACCTTCCGTTTCTCTCCCCGGCCTTCCGGAGAAGAAGATCGTGCGCTTACGGGTGCGACGCGAGCCACACGCGGCACAGTCGCCGGACGGTTGGGAACCCTGTTCATCCCACCGGGAATCCTCACTGCCCCCCCAGTACTCTTGCCCTTGCCGGGCGCCAGAAGGCCTGCAGCATGATGGGTCTTCACCCGCTTCAGGACATAGGCGTCCTCATCGACGTCCATAGCCCTCGGCTCTGCATGAGTCGTAAGCCGGCCGGACACGTCGTCCACCGACGTCCGCGAGACGATCTCAGCCTTCTCCTTCAGCTTGTTGAGGAGGTCTTCTCCGTCCATAGAGAGAGTGGTTTCGGGCTTGATAATCGCCCGGGATGACGCACCTGCAAGGAAGGCAAACAATTAGTATTTTTGTAAAAGCCTAGCATAAAGTATCACCGCTCAAGGGCTCCCTACGCACCGGGACCCCGCCCAAGCTGGCAGTATTCCAACACTTCTCGTCGGATGAAGTTGTAAGAACTCCGTTCCAGCTCGTCCCAACATCCGGCTATGGTCGAGATCCTCTCACGCTCCAGATCGGATAGCTCGTACGACTGGTCGCCAATGGGTTGGAAGGCGCCAGGAACACAGTACATTCTATTCCTCGCCTGCCACTTCCCGCCCACCATCACCACCTTCTTTCTCCAGCTGTTGTCTACCCATGAGGGCATGTTGGTGACGATCGGTGGAGGCTTCCGGGTGTTGAAGGACAGACAACCCCCGGACCCCTGCTTCCTGGAGTACGACAGCCTGTACAAGGCCCGGAACTCGTTTACCGTGGGTATATTCATCCCGGAGAACCCGTACAAGCAGCCGAGGCTCAGTAGTCGTCTCCACTGCAGCCCAGGAAGCTGCGCCGGCGATACTTGCAGCGCACTGAGCATGTACTGCACGTAATGCGGCAGCGGGAGCGAGAGCCCATGCCGGAACTGATCTTGATGCGCGGCAACCCAACCTTCTTCCGGGTTGCAGGCTAGCTCCCCAGGATTCAAGGGCCGTAGCAGAACGTTATCTGGGATACCCCACGCTTCCCGCAACGCTTCAATCTCTTCAGGGGTCATGCTCTCCTCCGGTTCATCACACACAATAGCGTGCTTCCCACTGCCAATGGTGTAGCTCGCAACCGGAGCATCTGCAAGGCGCACCCCGTGCGGTATTTCGGTCTCCGAGGATTCAGCCCCGGAAGACGAAGCCGAGGACGGAGTCGAAACCCTGCTCCCGGAGCAGTCAGCGACTTCGGTCTCCTGAGATTCCGAACTCAGCCAGTCATCCAGCCTCTGCGCATCATCCACGAGGGGACCTCTGGCAGCCGATTCGGAACCCTGGGCAGAACCTGAAGACGACATCTTAACCTAGGAGAAGAACACAAAACCCTAGCGCTCGTCAGCAACAGGCTACAACAACGCCTTCTATGGCATCTCCCCAAGTTCGCCGGAAAGCAGTTCCGTCAGCGGCAGAGATCCCTCCACCCCGCCGCAAAACAACAAAGCCAAAAGCAAGAATAACACCGGGGCAAAGAAATCAAACAAACTTACCGATTAGTATGCTCAACCGAGGATAATCGGCCCTGGGAAAGCAGCGCGCAATGGTAGGGAGCGTTCAAGAAAACAGATCTTGTGGGGCAAGAAGGGCTCAGAGTGGTCGCCGGATTCCTCTCTTTCTCTTAGTCTCTCTAAAGCAAGAAGCAACAACAGAAAGAAGAGCAGAAGAGACCCTTTTATAGAGGGGACCAATGCCCTAGGCAATCGAAATCCCTCCAAAACAAGTAATCAGAGCAACTCAAACGCCTGCGAATCCAGGCCCTTCATCTCAAGACCGCCCCCCGCTGGCACGTGTCCCAGCATTGGAAAACTGCCCGTGCCATCATAACTGACGGGACTGATGGACTTCCTCCTTAAATGCATGTCAGCCACTTGTCCCACATGCTGGCGACAGGAAGGTAGGAGCGGGAACCTAGGAGTCAGGCCCTCCCACTTCCCCAGATTCCACGCTTGCACGACAATCTTCGTTGCATATCTCGAAGACCTCTCTCGCGGTTATGATCATCCAACCGCTTGGAGAGCACCCATTCGGGTATGAAGCCTCGTCTCGATATGGCTGGACGCCCGGTCGAGGACCGCCCGGCACCATGGCAGTTCGCGGTTATGATCATTCAACCGGCTGCATGGCTTCTTCATCGCATACTACTGGAGACCTCGTCCGGATATGGCATTGCGTCCGGACACCGGTCGAGGTCCGTCCAGTCGCATCTCTCTTGGGGGACTCGTCTCGATATGGCAGGACGCCCGGTCGAGTTCCGCCCACCGGTTACGACGCATCCAACCGGCTCGAGAGCATATTCCGGGAATAGGATCCACCCGGCTCCATGGCATTTCACTGGGGGACTCGTCTCGATATGGCAGGACGCCCGGTCGAGTTCCACCCAGTACCATGGATGACCCCGGTCATGAGAACATTCGACCGGCTTGGGCTTTATACACCCGGGTGAGTTTACATCTAACCCATGTACGCTTGTCCAGCAGGATAAAAACCCTGCATCGCACCAGCTGCGGCAAAAGGGGGCTGCACGGCGAGCTTTGTCACCTCAACGCCACCCCCCTACCAAGAATGTAATGCACCTGGCCCCATGGCATTTCACTGGGGGACTCGTCTCGAGATGGCATTGCGTCCGGACACCGGTCGAGTTCCGCCCAACACCATGGCTGACACCGGTCGAGAATATTCGACCGGCGGGCTTATACACCCGGGTGAGTTTACATCTAACCCATGTACGCTTGTCCAGCAGGATAAAAACCCTGCATCGCATTGAAAGGCGATCAAACATGAGGCTACACGGCGAGCTTTGTCACCTCAATGCCACCCCTTTACCTCAACGCTTATTCAACACAAGCTGAGAAGAACTAGCAAGTGTTCGCCGGTGCTTCAAACAGCCCGCAACACCAGGGTAATCTCCCTGCAGCCTAGCAATGGGAAACTCGTCTCGATATGGCGGGGCGCCCGGTCGAGGTCCCATGAACTTCACCCCGTCCGTTTCGGCAGATCGCCCGGTAGAGGCTCAGTGAATCCTGTTTCGGCAGATCGCCCGGTAGAGGCTCAGTGAATCCTGTTTCGGCAGATCGCCCGGTAGAGGCTCAATGAACTCCGCTCCGCTTCGATTCGGCAGATCGCCCAGTTGAGGCCCAGTGAAGCTCCGCTTCGTACCGATAGGGCAGAGTGCCCGGCCGAAATTCCGTGCATATCTCTTGCATGGCGGATCTCAACGCCTCATTATCATCCCATGCACAAAATCTCCTGCATGGCGGATTTCAACGCCTCATTATCATTCCATGCACACATCTATTGCATGGCATCATCTCATACACTCTCCGGGTTCCACCCGGCTCCATGCTCATAACACCACAACACTGCTTATATTGCAAATGTGCTTATAAACTATTGCTTCCCATCGGTAACAGGTACTCACCTCGGTCACGCCCAATCTTTAACGCAGACTTGGGGGACTGGGCACTGGTAGGTTGGTAGCCCTGCGGGTCTGCAGGACAAGAGCAAGACAGATTTAAGTCCCCATTCAAGATTGCACTTGACCGGGAACTTGGGGGACTTGTTGACAGTAGCCGCAGAGAGGCTACAGCAGGCCCACAGACCCGCAGCAAGCGCACCAGGGCCCGGCCCAAGGGTCGGGACCGGATCACCAGCACCCGGCCTCGGGGCCTAGCACTCTATCCTGCCTCCAGGGACCCAGGGGCCGGGGGCGCCAGCCTGCCTAAGAGGGCACCAGAAGGTATAAACAGAAGGGAACCAGTCCCACATCGAAGAGTAAGGTCAGTCCTTACCCCTAACCACCTATATATGGGCCCCAGCTACCCTCTTTATGAGGTAACTTGTCTCTCTCCCCGCTTACATACGTGCCTTGGTTATATACATTCCAACTATACTAACTTAGGCATCGGAGAGGTGAAGGCCGGCTCGCCCGGTATTCCCCTTAGTAAGCAGGATTGCAGGAGATCGAGTTGGATTCATCAAGTATCTACTAGACCCCCGGGTTTAGGCAGAAACAAGAAGCGTGGCGGAGGGCTGCGGAGGTTGAATTCTGAGACTCAGTGGTATTGAAAACGCGGCGGAGGAAGGCGGAATTCTGAGGCTCAGTGGTATTGGAAGCGCGGCGGAGGACAGCGGAGCTTCTGAGGCTTAGTGGTATTGGAGCGCGGCGGAGGATGGCGGAGCTTCTGAGGCTCAGTGGTATTAGGTTGAGATTTGAGGTTCAGTAGCATTAGAGATACATAATTTGAATTTTTTTTTTTGCCTTAGTAGTATTGATGTATGATAGTATTTTTGTAATTTATGAGTTAACAGATTCTGTTAGTTTTTGATAGAAACTTGCTAGTGGTAATTTTAAAAAGCAATTTTGCTACTGATAAATATCACTACAAAATTGTAGTTTTGGGTAATTACCTCTTGAACACTTGAACTTCAAATTAAACAGACTACATTAGTTTGCCTTGCAGTAACAAAAACCATCTATGGGATGCTTGATCAGAGAACCATACTTGCCACGATTCGCATGACACTACTTTTTAATGTTTTGATATTATGTTGAGTTTATCTTCTTATTTCCATAACATTGCGCTGCACCAAGTTTCCTGCAAGATGACTTCTTTTAGAAGAGACTATCATCGACCTATTACAAGCCTGTGGAGGATAGAGAATGTTTCCAATTTACGAAAAAAAGAAAAAAGAAACTAAAAATTTAGTTCCATTGCCAAAATAGAACTGTACTATAGCTGAAACAAATAATCTTAGGTCACTGAAAGGCCTACCTTCGAAACAAGTTCAGTGGTTTCTACGAGAAAAAATATGGGACTGGATCTATTGAGTTGGCTTTTCTTTGCACTTGCATTTGGTTTCACTTTTCAGGTTCTGCCTGAACTGGAGTCGACGCAACAACTTTACATTCTTTATCTGATGCTTCTTCAGAAACTTGCTTGCTTGGACCTGCGCTCTCTGCTGGCGCCACAGCTGAATCATTTATAAGAACACTTGCTTCCTTTGCGTGAATCTGCAAAGTTTGATTCCCAGTGTTTGTGTCTGTGTTTCCAGCTGCTGGGGCTTCAGAATTCACGGTGACAGATTGCGTTTGACTTTTGGCTCCCACCATAACTGCATTTTCAATCCCCTTTTGACATATCGCTAGTAATCCTTGGATATGCAATTGCAATTGATTTTGAGTTTCAGTGTTCGTTGCTGGAGCTGTTGCCACGGCAGATGTAGACCCTCCTTGTGCTTGGGTTTTAGAGAGCATATAAGACATCAATAGTTTGCCCAACAGGACCTCAGGATCATTGCCACCTTGCTGGACTTGGGCCAAGAAGACCTGAGAATCAATGACACCTTGCTGTACATGAGGAGGGCTGACTTGCTGTACATGAGGAGGAGCGACTTGCTGTACAGGAGGATAAGTGACTTGCTGTACAGGAGGATAAGTGACTTGCTGTACAGGAGGAGGGGTGACTTGCTGAACAGGAGGGGCGAGTGAAGTTGACCCAACAGTTAAGTTAGGTGGGTAAAGTGCTTGAAGTCCCTGTTCTCCATACAAAGCACGGTGGCCTTGAAACCTCTTGAGGGTTGCTAGGTGCTTTTTACCACTCAAATGACTATCAAAAACCACCTGTGACTCACACTTCACATTGCACAGTTCACATATGAGAGGATTGACTTTGGGTTTAGGAGGCTCAACTAGTCTTCTTGATCCTTCATATGTCTTCATATACTTACCCCCTCGATCCCCTCGATCCCCTCGCATCCTACGCTTGAGTCCACGTCCCCGAGCTGCAAAGTGATCCCTGGACTTGTTCTCAGGTTCTTCAGAAGCTTCAGAGTTTCCCACCATTTCTCTCCGATCTGTTTCATTTCTATTATCATCAGTAAGTACTTCAGAGGTTAGTTTTTCTTCTAAGGGTTGCTTTTCCTCATATCCCTCAACTTTCTTAGTCTGACCAACTTCTGGTTTTAATACAGTGTTGGGGATTTGTGCATTCTGCTGTTCAGTATTGACTTTGTTGAGCTTCTGCAACTCCTCATGAACCTGCAGAATTTTTTTATGCCGCTTTCCATTTTTATGCTGCTCAAGGGTTTCAAGAGTGTTGCAGTCAACCCTACAAAGTTCACACCAAGCCATCCGAGGAGGTCGCCAGAATGAAGCAGAAGACACTTGTGTTGGTACAGGTAATGGTGCCTGCAAAGGGACCAATGCTGAAGGCGGCTGCTTTAAAGCAGCCACGCCTTCAGCTGGTACAGATGCTGAATCTGGATTGCTCAATGCAGCACCATACAGTTGAAAGTGCCTACCACCACTCTGGCCACGTCCCCTACCATGGATGGGTGGTGCCGAGCCATCTGGTCCATGAACATGATAACCCAAATGGCCCCGACCACCCCCTCGGAAGGGCCTATTGCCCCTCCTTCCTCCACCTCTATATGGAGTTTGCCCAATCTGCAGAATAGAATTTAAGGATAAAGCAACCCATGTAATGATATTATTACTAATGGTTTCATGAAGAAGAACAAGGAACTGAATAGTGATACTTTGAAATAAGATTCTCGAAAAAAAAGAGAGAGAGAGAGATAAAATCAAGTAAAATCATGATACGACTTTATTAAAGACTGAAGGGCAACATGTAGAGGAAAGTAAAGTCAAACAATCTAACAATCTTCAAAAGTACTTTGAGGAGACAACATGCAGATTCAATTCTGAAAAGTAAACCATTTCAATAGCGCGATTAGACAATACGCTACTAATAATGCCTCAGAATCATAAAGCATTGAAAGAGAAGAATTTCTTCAATTATTAAATAGAAAGAAACAGAATAGGTATCGACCATTATACTTAGGGTCTGGTACAATCGCAAAAAGTCAGATGCCATAAAACATTTTCTCACTAAATGAAAAATAATGAACAGAATTCTTGTTTCAAACATCAGCATCATGTATAAATACTGTAAAGCATAAGTTAGATTAGGACAGGGTGTCCAATATCCAACAACACAAAACTTCAGAACAGTGTCCAAAGTTAGATTAGCATTCTGGCTGGCAAACTAGATTGTATATAAACTAAACCAAATCTTTGCAAGTTCCAATATGCAGACCTAAGGTTATAGAGTACCAAAACATAGTAGTGCCAATAACTTTTAGTTATTCATTGCAGGAACAAAATGACTTGTGTAGTTGTGTAGTTGTTTACAAATCTAATTCAAGCTTAGGTTGTTGTTCAGGCTGGGAAACAAGCTTGTGTGTGAAACAATCTGAGGTCAGGAAACTGTTATTTTGCTCCACTAATCGCTATGACATAATATATGGTACACTTACCCCATTTTATTATTTTCTTTCTTTATAATTTAAACATTCATGAAAGAGTGTATTGTTGAAAGAAAAAATCTCTTAGCAAGAAAAACATGGGTATACAATTAAGTACATAGAAGTTGATTAAACAAAGTTCTTTTGAATAACCAAATCAGACTAGCAAATTTACAGGTCAAAACCACATCTTCTAGAACAGCATAGCCGCTATTATTTCATCTATTAACATTCCCACCAGTAAGAGTTTACTGCTGATCTTTCATGTAATCCAATTATAATAATTAAAAAACTGTCATCAGTATCGAAACATGTACTTCATGCTTCTCAGAAATCCACACACCCTTAAAACCATCCTTCCTTCAACTAGAATTTCCTTGTTAAAAGGGTTGTTCTATATACCACAAATTATCAACAGCTTACACAAAAACCTGACAATGATAAAGCTCTGGATACGACATCAACATCAAACTGATCAAATGTAGCAACTTTAAAACTCAATGCAAAACCCAACACATTACTAATTTGAGTAATTTCACATTCTAAACAACAATGACTGCAAAATTCATAACATCACCAAAAACAAACAAAAAAACAAAACTTGAATTCAAAGCAAAACCCTTACCTGTGGTTGGGCCACCTCAGCATTCGCCGGAAACTGGGTCAGCTCCGAAACCGCAGCCTGACCCGACCCAGAACCCGAATCGATAGGCTGGAGCTGATTCTCCACAACCCCATGTCCATAATACGCATTCTGCAAATGGGCCGTGTCGGAATCCGGCGCCGGAATCGGGACGCCGGGAGGGTGAATCGAAGTGGGTTCTTGATAGAATTGGGAGTTAGTGGAGTAATCTTGGTAATATTGGTAGGGGTGGTTTGGATCATAGGAGGGGAAATAGTAAGAGTGAGGATCATAGGGTTTGATTGTTGAAGGGTCATAGGGTGGTTGAGATTGAGATTGGTATTGGTTAGGGTCAGGTTGAGGGGTTTGTGTATAGGAGGAGTAATCCATTGGTTTGTGTTGTGTCTTTGATTGATGTGGGTTTCTGTGTTTGGTTTTGAAGGTTGGGAGAATGGAAGTTTTGATGGTTTGGAGTTTGGATCAGCTATTGTTAGTTTGGGACGTATGAGTTGGGGCACACACTTGTCAAGTTCAAGGGAAGTTTTCTCAATCTCATGATAACTTAATTATTGTCAAACATAAACATTTGAAAAAACAAAATTATGTTAACATGAAATCCTCATTATTTTCAGAAAAAAAAATTAACATGAAATCCTCATATGTAGCGTTTGAGTCTCAACTCTCACTAATTTATATTAAACAGGTTTGATGTGGTCTTCAATTTCGTGTACCTGTGACGAGAGATTAATCTGACTTTAATAGGATATCCTCGTGGATTTTGGCTTGAATACTAACAATGTAATATGTATTACCAACTTATTAATGTAACTAAGATGGCTTGCTACCTCACTCTCAATCCAAAACAAAACAAAAAAAATTGTGTTAAGCTTTGAGTTAAACGCCAAGATGGCAACTCCATAATTTTTCTCATTTCGAATTGTTTGATTTTAAAAAAATGCTAAGATTTTGAAGGTTTCAAGAGTAAATGAATAAAGTAAAACAAATCCAAACAATGAGATTATAATGTGCCCAATCTCTATAGCTAGAGCACTCGTATAATGACACCCTCATACTCTAACAATATTGGAAGAACTTCCCGAGAGCTTCATGTTCAAAGGTCAAATTGTGGGGGACTGTATCTAGATCAGCGTAGCGAAATAGTACGAGAGTTTTCAATTTTCTTTTATGGAGGGTAATGAATTTCTTTAGCAGCAAACAATATATACCATACCATTTGTTGTCCATGGAAACAAAAAAGGAGGCAACTACACCGAAGAAAACATGCTAGCCAGTAGTCCAGCACCAGTGCACCAATGGCGTGAAATTTTGATGCATGAAATTTCACTAGAATGTCATCAATTTAGGCTTTGGCAACCGAAATTAGGAGGATCATGAAGCATGCATACTTCGGAGTTCGGAGTTCGGATGCAAAAGTAAAGCTTGTATTCATTTGCAATCTCAACTGTTGGGGAGTGTTTTAGTCGTCAAGGACTAGACTATAAGCCTGGTATATAAAAATACTAGTTTAGTATACTTGATCATGTCAATTAAAATCCTATGATCATTTATAAAAAGGGTAAAAAATAAGGGCAGGGTAGATGAAAGAAAAAGACCCACCATTTCAAACACTCCCATGGCTTTTTTCCCTACGAGAAAAATAATTAGAATTTTTCCAACATTAAAAACAAATAATTCGCTTTGACAAAATTCTGAACTAGATCTATAAATGGGAGAAATGGTATAAACTTATATTTGCAATTTCCCCTGGAGATATTGGTACAAAGCAGCTTGCTTTTCTTTACAGCCTTCAGGACCCCCTTCTGTTTTGTTTACTTGGGGTAATCTGTTGGCCTGTACATGAATGCCATCACCACCTTTCTGATTTCAAAGGAAGAACTCCCTCAGCTGAAAGGCATATGGTCATTCAAACCAACTGTTGGTTTTTTGGTATACATGTAAAACTCCTACTAATGGGATTAACGGGGGACTTTCCCCGAAAACCTGAATTCCTATCAGTGACATCCCGATGCAACGCTCTATAGATTATGAACTAGTCCCTAGTAACTTACAGTTCAACTTCTTGAAGGTCATCTCCAAAACTACCACTGCTTCTTTGAGACAGCATTGATGGAGTAACACTAGGCATAAACGACAGTGGGGACATACCTACTGCTGTTGGTTTTGTTTCACTCCTTAACGAAGGATTGCTTGCTTCACTAAGGCTTCCACTCCATGATGCCACACGACGAGATTCAGGTGGAACAAAGCTACTGCCATTTGACAATTCTCCCGCTCTCTTTTGTACAATGTGATCCATGCTAGGAAACCGTTGCATGGTCATTGATGATGGTGTTGAGGTTGGTGGGGTAGAGAATGTGTCTACTGATTTTGGAGGATTGTTATTGGTCACAACAGATTCTTGTGTGCTTTCTCCAGTTGTGTGAACTGTTTCCTGATAGGAAGTTACTGGACTGGGAATGAAAAACTTGGGATTGGAACCACCCCCTGGTTTAGCAGCTGGAAGAGATGGTGGCTGAAATAAGTTTCCTGGGGTCGCACCGCCTTTGTTGAACGTATCAACATACCTAAGAAATTGAATACATCGTACATTACAAGACTGGGGTTGCACTTCTTAGCAATAGATATAGAGCAGAGCAATGAGGAAAGGGAAATAGAGAATCTAGGAGACTACCTTGAGCGAACACCCATACGCCCACGTGCAGAGAACTGGTTTGAACTGGGTGGAACCGGTGGCGATCCTGAACTCGAAGATGCTGGGCTTTTGATTTCCGGCCCATCAACTGCATGAAAACTAGTAGTTTTGAGTGCATCATTCACATTGTAATCTTGCATTCTATTCTGGATAGCTGCAGTTGTTGGCGGAGGTGGTGGTATGGCTGCTTCCTCTGCTGGAGGTTCAGCACCTTCTTCAACCCATCGCTTGAGTTTCTCATCATAGTAAAATTTATTTGCTTCACCCAATTTAGCCTTCAGAAGAACATAAAACATGAAATCGTGTGGCTAAAGTAAGAAAAGGAGGAAATACTCTCATTCAAATTTCAAACATATAACAAAGTTAAATACCTGCTTATCTGTCCGGGATCTTATGACCAGTCCTATAGTCTTTTGAAATATCTGTGACCCAAAACCAAAACGTGACCCACTAGATGCTGATGCCTTTTGTGGCGTTTTAGAGGAGTCCACTGTCTTGGATGAATCAACCTGATTGAACACAAAAATGACTGCCGTAAAACTTCTTTCCACGTCTCTGTCAGTGCACCTCAGGTGAATTTTTGAAAGGAAAAAAAAACCTCAAACATCAAAGAATCAAGGTGCTATCTAGTAATGCATAGAATTAATTCACTTTTAATATTCTATCCTCTAAGAGCACCCGCCAATCACCCACAACTTGAAAGTTTTGTGCACTTGATCCTCAAACAATTACTTAATTTCTATTATGCATCTTTATTTTATGTATCTAATGCATAATTATATGCGACACATATTTGTTTTCCCTCACTTTTTTTCAGATTACAGCACAGAAGGGCTATTAACTGGAAAAGAAAAGGAAAAACACTTCCCAGTTGTACACATACTATTATCAACTTGCGGGTGGAAACAAAAACTTCATTTCATGATGACGTAATAAACTACCCCTAGGCAAAAATCTCCAGCGAAAGAGTACTACGTTCAAATATCACCAAATGGGTAAAAAGATGAACACTGCTAGAAACGAAACAAAAATTAGCTCATCTGCAAGTTTTGTCGACTTTAAAGGGTCTAACAAAAGGATGCTAAAGTGTTGAAAAGAAAAAGGAAAATAGAACACTGCTGGCTAAAAATAAGTATCTACCTTACTAGGACTTTTACCAAAGTCTGGCTCAGAAATGCTTCTGTTGGGCATATTCAGTTGGTTACTCTCAGAAGCCCTTTCACTTATTGGCTCCATTGATGCTGAAGGCATTAACGAAGATATAACCATTGTTGATGGACTGCTGGTTACATTTGGATGTACTGGTTGATGAGCATGTTCATTAAGCTGAGGAAAGCCCGGTGCTGTTGATGGTATAGGTGGAGGTAGGCCTCCAACAACACGATGGGCAGTAGTATCAATGAATGTACGCAATTTACCCATCAACTTGGTTGGAGCCAAATTGCTATAACCACCCTGCACATAATGTCTCTGTGAGAAAAAAAAAAATTAAACAGGGAAAGACGTTCAAAGGAACTGAAAAACGGTGAAATACCTGCTGGTGGGCCCTTATCCGCTCCTCCAAAGATGACACTAACTCTCTCCACATGTCCACCTCAGGTGCTCGACCAGTTTTCAAAGACTTCAAAATTGCTTGACAATATCTGAACAACAAATCGTGTACATAAGCTAAAGGAAAATCAGAAAATACGATCTAGATGAACAATTGATATACTTACTTCAACGCATCAGCAAGTTTGCCTACTTCAGTCAGCATGTGGGCATAAATAAGCTTATACGGCTGAAAAGGTAGTAGAAGAAACTGAGGATTTCCAACTACCTTCGAATATTCATGCAGCTCTGTCCTCTGTCAACATAAATAACAATTATTCAGTTAAAATCTGTTGTAGACTAAAATTAATATTATTCCATGTGATACCTTTTCTTTTATAAACAAATGTTGTGGGAGTATAAACTAACCCACACAAGAATGCTAGGTTTCTGATCACTTAGAGGAACCATGAAGAAGACATTTTAAAAGCAATGGAATGAGGCCAGGAGCAATATAAAGATAAAAGTTTTAATCTACAATCTGGCTTATGATTGGCATGTACTAAGACTTTTACTCTAGGCCTCATTTCCAGTGTTTATGACAGCCTCGGGTGCACTGACTTAAGAAGTGTATCATTCCAGTGCAATTTAAAGCTACAAGCAGAATTATGTATATTGCATTCAATCTTTAAGTAGTATATCGAACATGGGAAGATGATTATAAAAATGCACTTTAGAGCACCTGAATAGCTTCCGGACTAGCGTATGTTCGTGGAAACTTCCAATGATCAGCACCGATAAGACACAGTCTTGAACTGTTTGAATATTGCTCAAGGCTGGCTTCTGCAACTAAATAACATATGTGTGCAGCAGTTACCTGCACAAATGCTTTCTAGTCAGAATAAAACCACAGAAGACAAATTTATTTTGGAGGCATAAAAAAAATATAGAGAGAAAACACATAGACTTACCTGTCCCCTATCCTTCCATAAAGAATCTCCAAGATGGATCATAACAAGCTCGTCATCTTTTGTTCTATTTGCTGTTAAGATGGCTAGATTCTCTTCCCAGTCATCTAACATGTAATTAGCTCCAACCTGTAGTGACGAATTAATCAAATTGATTTACAAAAAGACTTGCAACAAACTAAAATAGCAGAGGATCATAACTTAGCATATATATATGCAGGGTTTCTATTTGAGTGAAGTACTGTTTAGTTAGAAAGCAAAAGATGACCAATTTTTAAGTACTCAAACAGTAGTCGGAAAACCAGCCAATCCTCACACATTCCAATTAACTTGAATCATCTTGTCTTTATTTTGATTGCACAATTTACCAAATTATTCAAATCACCTGTTCATGCTGTTGTGACACATTTGTGACAATAGGAAAACTGCTTTTAGTAGTGGCCTC
Organism: Potentilla sterilis; assembly: GCA_963682095.1. Taxonomy (NCBI): domain Eukaryota; kingdom Viridiplantae; phylum Streptophyta; class Magnoliopsida; order Rosales; family Rosaceae; genus Potentilla; species Potentilla sterilis. Next base: position 39,181,221 of record OY821763.1, on the reverse strand, counting down.
GGAAAACACATCTGCCGGCTGCCTGGCGATTAACAAGCACAACGTTCGCAATGGTGATCCGGCTACCAACTGGTTTAGAGCCATATGCTTCACAGTATCACAATAAAACTGCCGCAACACCGAAACCAAACAAAGTGTCAGTATCAACTATAATTTAAATCCGACATGCATCCTAAGTTTTATTAGTCAAAATAAATGAATCAAGCCAATTAGTGAACAAATTATTGTAAATGATATGATAAAAAGAACCTTATCACCAAGTTGTGATGCAATAACAAGTGCTGGTCCCCACAATTGCCCTACTTGTGCGCATTGTAAAGCCTCATCCTTCCTACCAGAGACAAGAAGCTTTTGCACCTCAAGAGCAGTAGCCTAAAGCAATAAAATAGATCTGTTATGGACGGTACTGATGAGGTTTTATAGCCAGAAAAGACAACACTTAAAATTGAGAGAGAGAGAGAGAGAGAGAATATGGCAGACCTGAATCTGTGCTTCAGAAGGCAAGTTATGCATGCACCGTGTAACAGAACCATACTCATTACTACTTTTAGCAGATGCAAAAAGTTTAGCAAGGGCTGATTCTGGACTATCGATATCCTAATTATATAAAACACAAGAAGTTAGTAATCATTCCAAAAGGAGAACTGCTGGAAACTTTTGAAGAAACAAAAAAAAGAACTCTGAAATTTCAATATTCACTGAGGACATAGGTTTAAATGTTTTTTAATGGAATGGAAATAGGTTTAAATGTTTAACCATGAGCTAGATAATTTTTTCTAAGGAAAACAAAAGAAAAACTTCCAGTTCACAGAATATCATGGACAGGATATTGGGAAGAACACAGTCATGCAGAAAGATTAAAACTTGATGACGTGCCATCAATGAAGCAAGTCGCAGTAGAACACCTGACTAAGATTATACTATATAAGATTGGAAACTATAAATCTGTGTGGTTGCAGGCGTGTATTTGCCATGCAAAGGTATCAAATTGAAATCCATCAACTGACGACGCCCATTGACAAAGATAGAAGCTTAGCACAAGGAAATGAAAAAATAAGTTCTTCGAACTCATGAAATGCAGTTTAGATATTTAGGACCTATGATAGAAATCCAGCAAAATTTGACACATCTAACGGGATAAAAACGAAACAAGTCATTTAAAAACCAAACATGAAATTACCTTCAATCTTTGATCAGTACCAAAGGGAGATCGAAGTTTTCCATAAAATTGCCAAGATATTTTTAGTAAAGAGAAAAGCAATCTCAAATGGTCCCCTTTCTTGAAATCCAAGTGAGGAGTTTCACAATTTGCAATTTTTTCATCAATCCATTTGGTTAATTCCTTATTTCCGACATTCCCACCAACTAAAGGTCCAGGAAAAGATTGCTGGCACAATGCCTTGAAATAATCACAACCACCAGTTCCAAAGTTTGCAGCCTCGCTTTTCTCCGTGACAACATCCATCAAATTGAGAACGTTGATGACACCTTCTGCAGAGCCCTTCACATCAAACAGAAGAAAAAATATTAAGGATATTATAGTATTAATCGCACGAGTATATACACATGCAGTAGAATTGTGTCTCGTGAAATTAAAATCAGAAAGTAAAAGGCTTCACCTGGCTTCCATATATCTCGTTTGCATGAAAAGAAATATGATTTTTCATTACTATAAGTTTCCCACCAAATCCAAAAGTAACCAGAACATGTGCAGGTCGTCCAGCAGATGACCTCCCATCTCTGGCCTCTTGTGAAAACTGAGGTCCATTCTGGAGTGGCTGCTGGAAAAACTGTACCGGCTTCTGACTACCAAAATTAGCAGGAGAGAATTGCATTACTTGGTTTGGCACCTTGGCTTGATCCTGAGGCTGAGAAAAGTTAGCACGATTAAACCTTTCGAAGCCACCAATCGCACTACTAATATCATGGCCCTGACTTAGGTCTTGATGAAGAGTAATTGATCCAGAAGGATTGAACCCTGTTTGTTGATTCACAGAATTAAATGCATGCTCAGGTGAAATTTGACGGTCCAAGTATGGCTGTTTCTCAGTATTTTGCTGAGCATGCCAGAAACTCGAATTTTGTTGATCATACGCGGTCATAGATCCATCCCAGTTTGAATCACTTTGTTTAATGATTGAACTCTGTGATCCATGGTTGTCGATATTTGTATTGCTATATTGCTGAATATGAACCATACTTGTTGTTGACTGATCAAAAGATGGAGTGAAAGGCTGCAACGGTCTCCATTCTTGTTTCGCAGTAAAACCAATAGTGTAACTATTGGCAACATTCTCAGCATGAGTGCTAGTATTTTGCTGATCATAAGTGCTAGTAGCTACACCCAGATTAGGAATACTTTGTTGAATGCCCAGACTCTGTGACCCATGATTCTCTACATTTGTATCGTGATATTGCTGATTATGAACCACACTTGTTGATTGATCAATAGCTGGAACAGAAGATTCCAACTCCCTCCATTGTTGGATATTTGTGTCATAGTACCAACCAGGGTAATTGAAATCAAAAACCATATGTGCAGGGTATTCTGGGTTCCCATGAGAATGCTGATTCCAGTTAGTAACTGTGCTAGTTTCAGATGCCTCGACCATGCTTTGGGAAACAGCCTGCACTGCTTGCTGCAAATAAGGAGCATCTGCTTTCTGGGCTGAAAAACCCGCAGTATCAGCAGACTGAGAATTTACATTAATACTCTCCTGAGCATTTGCATTGTTGTTCACCTCTGCATTTCCATTTGAATTCACATCATAACCCTCCAATGGATACCACTGCTCAGTATTTGGATCATACCTCCATCCGGGATAAAGGTTTTCCCAATTCTGATTACTATTTATTTCTTGCCCGTCTGATTTTTTATTTTCAGAAACCCCGTAGAATTGACCTTCTTGATGAGGCCCACAGCTAGAAGTACCCAAACCAGAAACTGAGTTCTCCAAAACACCATTACTCACATTAGATTCAGCCCCAGACTGGTCTGTATTACCCAAATTCGCAAATGGATCTTCTTGATGCTTCCCATAGATAGAAGCATCCAAACCACAAACCGAGTTTTGCAGAACACCATTATTGGCTGCAGATTCAGCCCCAAATTGGTTTGCATTACCCAAATTTGCCAATGGGTCTTCTTGATGCTGCCCATAGCTGGACGTATGGAAACCAGAAACAGCATTTTCCAGAACACCATTAGTCAAGACAGATTGGACCCCAAATTGGCCTGCATTGGCCAAATTTGCAAATGGGTCTTCTTGATGCTGTCCATAGCTAGAATTACCGAAAGCAGAAACTGAATTTACCAGAACACCATTAGATTGGTTGGTATTACCCAAATTTGCGGTATTACCCAAATTCGCAAATGGGTCTTCTGAGTTATCCGCAACTTCACTAAAAAAATCTGAGTACGACCCAAATCCACTACCACCAGAAGGATCTGAGTTAAACGAACTCCATTGAACTACTTTGACACCTGTACCCTCTGACACCAGACTCTTACTAACCGTACCATCTACTACACTTTCCTCCCCTTTACCCTCTAATGCACTAACCACATTACTAGCTTTATCCTTTGCTGCCTCATCTTGATTCTCCTGTACTGCCAACTTGCTCCCTTCACAGACCATATGATCCTGGTGCCGATCCAACGAAGCTAACACAACCCCATTGTCACGCCCCAACTGACCATTACTCCCATCCGCACGACCCAATCCATCATCAACTGATACAACACTCGTACTCACTCTACCATCCACTACACCTTCCTCCCCTATGGCCACCAATGCACTAGTCAAAGAGTCCTTCTGTGGATCCGACGGCTCCAACACGCCGCCCTTTTTCCCACCCAACTCACCACTACCCTGAGAACCAATGCTGCCACTGGTACCTACATCCGAAACACTCAACTTGGAAACCTCTTTCACCACATCAAGCTCAACCTTTTTTGCTACAGAACTCTTCCCATACGCCAAAAAATCAATGTCCTCATCATCAATCAACTTGTCAAAGAAATCCTCATCCGTCTGATCATCCAACTCAAACACAGAACTCGCCATCTAACACCCTAAACCCCTCCAAAACCAAACCCCCAATTCCCAATTCCAAATTTCGGTTACTCCCCACAAAAACTCACACAACCAAAATTCCCAAAACCACTACCACCATTCAATAATCCAAACCCTAAATTCAAACAACGAATCAAAATCAAAAGACTAGTACTTTACCTAGTGAGCAAGATCTTTAAAATCTCACCTTAGACTTTTTTGTCATGAATCGTTGAATATGGAAAACACTAAAGAGATTTACAAAAATAACAAGAGCAATAGAGAGATTGAGGCTTACCTGTAAAACCCTAATGATTTGAGATAGGGAGAATCAGAGTCAGAGAGAAAGATTGGATCTTTTACAGCACAGTAGAAACTAAGAAGAACATTGAAGCACCGCATCATCACCCACCCGGGAAAGTTTGCATGTTTTTATGGGAGTTTCAGGCGCACGTGACAGTTGTGTAAAATGGCACGTGACGAGTACTGGTCTAGTGAGGATAGGACACCGGTCTGGTAGGTGGAAGTTGAATCTGATTTGGATTTTAGAAAGATTTGGGACTCCTTTTTGTAGTTTTGGTTGACTATCTTTTTTGGATATTTTTTTTTTTGTTTCCAAGAGTGAAAGGGTAGTGATTCACTGATTCCTTTTGTGAATGGAAATATGAGTTTGAATGTTACGCTGAATGGAGAGATACAAACTGTGTGGATGATGCAAGTTTGAGTGAAATGAAGTAGGACAAGTCAAAAGGATAAATATGTTCAGTTATGGACTTATGGGTAAATTAAAATTTGACTACTTGAAATAAACGGATGATTTTATTTTTTTTTAAGAATAAATTTACGTGTTATGATCTTGTTTTTATAAATTTTTAACTTGTGGTCCATGTGAATTCTCGTTTTATTGTAAATGTCTTGTATCTTTATAAAATACACACAACAAATTATTCAATTTGTATTTTACTTTTATAAGGAGTGCAGAACTACTCTCTCTGTTGGAAAAGTGCTGACTTAGATTAGAACCATTTGGAATTCCACATCTGAAAAGTGAAGAATTATCCTTGGGTTATAAGGATTGATACCGCATACACTAATGTTGAGGCATTTTGTGTTAAAACCCCATACCTGACCTTCAACGGGTGGATAAACTGGAGAGAGTATCGACATTATTGAACGTGTATGTTGGACCGTTGGACGCTTCCGCACAACACTCTCCTTACAGGACATATCTTTATAGGATTGGACTACCACCTTTACACCAGCTTTTATTAACATGGCACCTACATTTTGGACAATACCACCGTTTAGTGCACTGTACTAAATTCTTTTTTTGGTACGAAGGACTATCCTAGCTTCTTAACGGCTTCAGTTCTTTTGTATGTCTTTGGATGTTTACATGAATGATAAGATGTTAGTCGTCGATTCCTTGTCGCTTTGTTTTGCGTCTTTGTTGAATTATTCATGCCAAAGTTAGAGTGGATAATTCTATGTACAATTTGAGTGATTTATTTTGTTTTTCTTTGCTTAGTATTTTGTTTTGGTTATGCTTGTTGTATAGGTATGTTAGTTTTTGTTTCTCATATATAAGTAGTGATGTAAGAAAGGATTGATTACTTGTTTTTTTTTTTTTAGGTAAGCGAATTAAGGGCTAACTTCTCTCCGCTAGTCGAAAAGTTATTAATAACAATAAGCGGTACTTAAGAAAGAGAGGACTATGCTAATTCCACTTTCCAAAATAATTAACAAAGAAAATGAAAACAAAATTTGTTGACAGTATATATGGTGCACCGCCAAGCATATTTAACGCCCTCGTAGACCGGCCAACCGGCGCGATAGGTCCTGCTTCCGGCATGCATCGGTAGACCGACACCTCGGCTACACCTCCATTGTGGAAGATCATCGGTGCCGCATCTAGAAGCCATGCCTCCGGGCTCCGCAAGAAGCTTCGGGAGTAGGAAAAGTGGGTTTGTGTCCCACATCGGAAACAATGTAAAGGAGGGAGCCTTCCTTGCTTATAATGGGGATCTTGGACCCTTTGACATTCCACACTTGTAACACCACCAGGCTTATTGGCCGATTATAGTATATTCTAAGTGGACGTAGTCATGCCCTCCGGCGGTATGGCGAACCACTATAAATCTTTGTGTTAGTCTATCTTTATTGTGCTTTTGTTAGAGTCTCTGGATTCTGACAGAAACAATTGACACCGTCTGTGAGAAGAGTTACAAAAGGTTATGTTGCTCCACCAGTAGGCTCCCCGGAGAGCAGGTCTAAATAATCAACAGGCCAGCAGTTTTTATCCTGGCCAGCACTGATCAACCGCCCTGTCAACCCAGCCAGCGGGTCACCCCCAGGCCCAACACCCAAGTCAACGGGCTAGCATGCATCCGGTCAAACTGGTCAGCAGGAACCAGCGCCGATGTCACCAGGATATCTTCTTTGGGTACCCCAGATCCTCACCCCTGCACAAAGTGCCCCTACAAGTATGACTGCACTCCACCAGCCCGGCTTTCGTCACATCGGGACCAGCAAGCTTCTTTCCGGAACCGATGGCCTTGCTCTCCGGAACCGATCGTCCTACCCTCCGGGTGCCGTTGGCTTCATCTCCGGGTCTGATCGATGGCCCGTCTCCCTCTCCAAACCGATCGGTTTTCTCTCTCCGGGCGATCGTCCTCCACTCCGGGCATGAGACAAGAGGAGAGGGGAAGAGATAAACCGGACGAGAAGAAGGAAAGAGACAGAACATAAGAGACAGGAGGAAAAGCCAGAAAGAGACGAGTAGAAAGAAAAGGAAAACAGAGAGGAAAGAGAGAGACCTACAAATGGACGCACAACGCCTTTGGTGCATGCCAGCCCCAGGAAGCGAAGGCTCGTGCCTCGCAGTGCCGGGCAGGCTGAAGCACTAGTCGCCTCACGGTGTTGCCTCCTGGTGACCCAGGCCGAGCGGCACCTCCCGCAGCAAAGTCATGCAGAAGCTCTGGTTCTCAGCCTTAACCGGGTCCCGTAGCCCTCCTCCCGCTGTTCCAGCTCCACTCCTGCACTAGTCAGCTCCTCCGGGTGTCCTCCGGGACCCGATGGGTCTTCTCCTCTGGATGCAGTCCCGATCGACGGGCGTGGATAACCCAACATCACCAGTGGCAGGTGCAGATCAAACCCGGACCCGGACCCGGCCCAGGCATAGTGCAGAACGAACCCGGAAGGTCAACTTTGGTACTACCGGTTCAGGCCAAAGATACCAGCCGGAGAGAGATCCCAACTCTCCCGAATTCTCGTCCTGGAAAATGGTGTTGGCACCCAACCCGGAGCTTAGCTTCTAGTCTTGGATCCCTACTATTTTCAGTCGCAGACAAATCTCAAGGGACTTGATTCTCGATTGCTCAAGTCGAGCTCGCTTCAATCAGATAAGTATCTCTCTATCTTTGATTTGAAGGTGAAGTTGTGTGATTGTGATTTACCAGCCGTGTCTGTTCTTCTGCGGATTTGGTTCTCTATTCTTGCAACGAAGTTTTGGTACTAGTTCATATTCAGTATCTGAATTCTTTACAAGTTTCGGTGTAGAACCGATTATGTTCGCAGAGCTTGCTTGAAATTTTGGGATAATTTTCCTTGGGTTCTTCTGTATGAGATGAGTGTATATTCATGCTGGGCTCCTATATTGAAGATTTCTGCACAATTATTACAACCTTTTTGCTAATCATTGAAGTTTGTTGAAATCTACCCATGCTCGGTTGCATTGGTAATGTGGTGTCTTGATAGCATTGAATTCTAGTATTGGTTTTTTCTTATTTCGGTAAGATAATAGTGGTGACAACGGGAGTTGATTTCACACCTTATATACTCTTCTGTATTGGGTTGGAAGGTGTGCTTGTGGCAATCGTGTTATTCCACGCCTCGGGGTAGTTTCCCTGCTATGTTTAGACTTTGCCACCGTGAATGATGCATCAAACAATTCATGCTTTGTCGTAGGGGTTCAACTCAGTGCAATCTAGAAATGGAGAGTTTGTTATGAAAATTCCAAACAGTATGGTTGCTTTGATAATTGGCAAGGGGGGTCAGATCACTAGAAATATGCACAAGAACCTAATTTGATCCCAGCGGTCACTGGACCTCCACCTATATAGTAGCCTGCTGGCCTAAACAGCACAAGGTTTGTCATGGTCTCCGGTACCATATTTGCTATGTGCACCCATTGAGTAGCTTTCTCCAAAGATAAGTATTATCTTTCATTTTATTATCACTCAACCCATGCTACACGTATGCATAACATGTCTCAGCATAGTCACTTCGGGCATATTGATAATTAGACATGTGATAAACGTATGAGCATGGTTCATTATGCATCACTCATCAGTGTTGCATCGCATATCATTATGCGCACATCAGTATGCATCGCTGCACGCATATCACTATGCACGCATCTCAGTATGCATCGATCATATCATGATGCATCGTGCATTTCAGTATTGCTCGTGCTCATCAGTGTTGCATCGCATATCATTATGCGCATATCAGTATGCGTCGCTGCACGCTTATCATTATGCACCGCATATCCGTATGCATCGATCATTTCAGTACTGCATCGCATATCAGTATGCATCGGTCACATTTCAGTACTGCCCGCCATTTCAGTACTCATCTTTCGTGTGTGACTGGCCGAGTTATACCCTCCAGGATTTTTCCTCCTGGAAACGGTAGAGCGAGTAACAACGGCTGAGGCACCCCACCGGGAGAGCTTGTCCTCTAGCACGTACAGGCAACTCTTCCCGCAGGCTAAAAACCCTGCACATGTACCACCGGGCTTTATAAACCCGGGAGATTTGATCCTCTCATACAGGACGAATCTTCCAGCAGGCTAAAAACTCTGTACATACCTCATGCCTGTAAGAACAAAGGCTGGGCACCGATCGGGGATGTAGCCCAATAAGAACAAAAGGCGGCTTCACCCCACCGGGGGATTTGATCATCTCATACATGACAACTCTTCCCGCAGGCTAATAATCCTGCACATTCTACATACCTGCAGGAACAAGGGCAGTGAAACGTTTGGGGACGGCGGCCAATGTCCAAGCTACCCCACCGGGAGATAGTATCCTCTAACACAGGAGCTTCTTCCCGCAGGCTAAAAACCCTGCATGCAAGAACATACCTATAAGCGGGAAAGCCTCGCTGCCTTTCCCCGCGCATCCGATTATAAGAACGAGCCAACGAGAATATTTGAACTCCCGGTCGAAAGCCCAATCGGGAACTTGGGGGACTATTACTGCATCTGCATCATAAGCGTGCATCACATCAGTAACACCCGAGTGAAAGAAAAAAGGATTATTCGAACGCTCAAACTTCTTGATTTACGCGCATATGTATCAAGTGATAATGTGAGATATATTCTACTCATGAACAACTACAATTTAGTAAAATCCTTCGGGGTAGTACCAACGGGAAGCAACCCGGCAAAAGAAAAAAGGAAGAGAAAAAGTCTTTTCCAGTCATAGTGGTCAACGGGTCAGCCCGGTCAGCGGGTCAGCAACAGCGGGTCAATGGGTCGGCTGTATCCGGACATCCCTCCCCGATGGCACCTCTCCGGGTTCGTCGGTCGTCCCTCTCCGATCACCGATGGCCCTCCGTCTCCGGGTCAGCAGGCAGCAAGAACCCGAGGCAACATGCGTCCCCCGATGGCTTCCTTTCCCTCTCTGGTTGCTCCTTCCCCGGGTGCGGGTGGCCGGTGGCCTTCTCTCCGGGTCGCCGATAGCTCATTCTCTCCGGGGCGCCGATCGTCTTCATCCACTGTTCGAGCGCCGAAGCCGCTGGTCTCCCTCTGCGGTAGTCCCTCTGCAGTAGTCTATCTCCGGGCTCGGTCGGCCCTCTCCGGTCGATGGGTCCTCCTATCCGGACGGTCGTCCTCCTCTCCGGGCATGAGACGAGAGAGAAATGCCAGAAGAGAAAGAAAAAGCAGAGAAGAAGAAAGAAAGAAGAAAAAAAAGGGGGGAGAAGCGGGTCAGCAGCCCGGTCAACGGTCAACGACCCGGTAAAAAAAAACAAAAAAAACCGCTCAGTGCACCCAACAACAACATTTCTCCATTCTGGAATTTGGTATGGGCACCCAACCCGGAGAGCACTAGCAAGGAAACATCACTTCCGGTACATATCAACCAATGACAGGTCAGCTACAGTGGGTCAGCAGGTCGGCTACACCTGCGCTCTCCCATCCGGTACGGTAGGGATCTCCGGGTTCGCAGAAGCCTTCCTTCTCCGGTGGCTTCCTTCTCCGGTAAGGATCGCCTGTGGCTTCCTTCTCCGGGTTCGCCGATGGCTTCCCTCTCCGGGTTCGCCGATGGCTTCCCTCTCCGGTGCGGGTTCAAAGTGACCGGGAAACCTAGGGGAGTCAGCATTCGAACGCCCGGTAATGAGTCCATCTTACTTGAGGAGTTGGGGGACTAGTGGGGGTGACATCACTCGGTCGTCATCTACACTTGGCGGTACATGATATTAACTCCCCAAGTAAGATTGCCTCTTACTCGGAAACTTGGGGGACTTGTTGACAGTATATATGGTGCACCGCCAAGCATATTTAACGACCTCGTAGACCGGCCAACCGGCGAGATAGCTCCTCCTTCCGGCATGCATCGGGTAGACCGACACCTCGGCTACACCTCCATTGTGGAAGATCACCGGTGCCGCATCTAGAAGCCATGCCTCCGGGCTCCGCAAGAAGCTTCGGGAGTAGGAAAAGTGGGTTTGTGTCCCACATCGGAAACAATGTAAAGGAGAGAGCCTTCCTTACTTATAAATAGAAGGCTTCCCCCTTAGATATGGGGATCTTGGACCCTTTGGCATTCCACACTTGTAACACCACCAGGCTTATTGGCCGATCATAGTATATTTTAAGTGGACGTAGTCATGCCCTCCGGCGGCATGGCGAACCACTATAAATTTTTGTGTTAGTCTATCTTTATTGTGTTTTTGTTAGAGTCTCCGGATTCTGACAGAAACAAAACCAATAGTACAGGAGGAAAGGTTAAGTGCTCGACTAGTTGAAACCATAGATAAAGGATGAGTAAGGTTTCACTACCAGAAAAGGCATTATAGCCGACGAAATTGCAAATAACGGCCGACGAACTATTTATTCGTCGGCTATAACCATTATAGCCGACGATATCGTCGGCTATAATTATTATAGCCGGCGATTTCGTCGGCTAAAATGGTTATAGCCAACGATATCGTCGTCGGGTATAGTTTTGCCGACGGCGTATTTCCGACGATGTTATAACCGACGATATGTCGTCGGGTAATGGTTATAGCCGACGATATCGTCGGCTATAACCATTATAGCCGACGACTTAAATTCCTCGGCTATGATGCCTTTTCTGGTAGTGTTTTGAGAGTTTTTTTTTTTTTTTTTTTTTTATAAAGAGGATCTAAGGATTTCATACCTACCCCCTATTGTGACTCGAACCCAGGACCTAATAACCTACTTCTTAGGTAGTGGTGCTATTTACCACTTGAGCTATCCCACTTCGTCAAATTGAATCCGGTGAGCTAAGCATATATCATATTGCATATATATTTTTTACTTTTAGCAGAAAGTTCAGGCGAAATTTTTTATGTTTTGGACGAACCAAATTATTTCTTTACTAAGATTCCAACGAAAACAACATATGAAAAAAGAAAATTACAGAAACTACATCTCCTAACTAGTTCTTAAAAGAACATAAACTATAGAAACATAACTTCTCCAATCCATAAAAGGCAGCAATCACAAATCAGCTGGTAGCTGTAGTAGTGATGGCCGCAACAGTAGTATCAGCAACAACAGGAGCCGTACCAATAGAGTAAAATCCTGATCCGGATTATAGAGATTAATTCAAATTAAAGTGTCCAGACCACAAGAATCCACACCATGACTACTACTCTAAAACCACCGAGACAGAGAGAGAGACTCATCCCCCTTTTGTTTGTTTCCGTTAATCTCTAAAGAGGGTTCTACCGTTAATCTCTCAAGAGGGTGCCACCATTTCAATAATTAATGTTATACTCAACCCATCACCAGGTGATCCGTGAAATTGCTTCAGGAGAATAAATTATTTTTTGTGAAATAGCTAGCTGCTGTTTTTGTTAACAAAATCTATAAGGCCAAAATTATGAGCCTCTGAAAGCAAGGTTCTAAAAATCCCCGCCTAGCTCCGGCCAGGCTCTACCCTCTTCAGCCTTCAGTTAGGCGGCAAGCCAGGTCTCGGGTCTGCAGTCCAAAAACCCGAAAAATAAAACCTAACCCGAAATCCTCTTCTTCGTTCTGCATATCTGCAGTCCGCGACCTCTGTCTCAGTCTCTGTGTTACTATCTCTGCCTCTCGGGAGTCTCGGCCCTCTCTCTCTCGTACGGGCCGGTACGGCGGACCAGCGGGCGGTATCTGCTTCCCCTCTCTTCTGCTTCCCAATCTCTGCTTTCTCTCAGTTCTCTAGTATGATATGAATGATGAATCCACTTCTGACTTCTGACTTCCCTACGATTTCACTCCATTCAATTACTTGTTCAGTTGTTCTCACTTCTCAATCAATGAATCAAATCATTCAATGTTTAATTGTTTATAGTTATATTGAGTCATTTGAGTGCTGAATCTGTATAATCCTTCTTGATGTTCTAGTTGTTCAGTGTGAAATATCAAATATATAGCTCGGCTGGTCGTGTCAGGACCCATGATTCATGCATGTGTTTGTGTTATATGGGAATCATGCCCTTGTATAATAAATTTTGTTTCAATGGATTCCGTTTGCGCCTTTGTTGTCCTTCTCTGCCAATATCATCTATTCAATTCAAACTTGTATGAAGATTGGAGATGCTTTATTTTGATGCATCATTTTACGGGAGGTTCTTTCATTGTAGAATGTATTTTATGATTATAATCAGTGTTTTGTGGAGAATTGGAGACATGAATCTTCTGCTTTCTGTTTTCTGTATTATGTAAACACAAACTGCTGATCAATATAGTTGAGTAATTGTGCAATTGTAAATTTGTAATGATCCTCTAAAAGTTAATAGTACTTTGATTTGTAAATCATACTTTGTTTGTAAATTTACAGGTTGGCTTGTTAATTTTTTAGAGAAATGTCATGTTAAATTTTTCCAAGTTACTCATATTAAACTATTTTTAAATATAATATTTATTAATTAAATATGAAAAATGCAAATCGCGTAGTCCCCGCCTAGTCCGTACAGGCGCTAGGCTATGGGTCACCGCCCACCTAGCGCATTTTAGACCATTGTCTGAAAGTTAGCTTGAGTACTAAAAAAATTACCCAAGCAAACAGAGTAGAAAAAAAGTATCTAAAATCATCCCCTCCTATAAATAGGGGAGTGAAATCTTATTCCCAAACAAAACCACTACGAAGAGACTAGCTGCTATCAAAGAGAAAACTTTTCCGGTTGTAAATCTGCAATTCGCTATGACATTTACCATCGTGTTCCCAAAAACAATCAAACCTGGTGGAAGGAAACGAAGAGGCGGACCCGCTACCAACCGAGGAACGACGGGTCGACTCGCCAAAGTGTTTTCCTCTCGGCGAGTACAAACATATTTGTTGTGATCATATTTCATCATACAAATATGTTGATTTTCATGAATGACATAGATCCTCCAATAGGTAGAATGGAAGTTGATTTTCATGTCACATGATGTCGTGCCATACTTCAAGGAGCAGAAAAAGCCTTTAAAAAACAGGGTCTTCGAGTATCTTCAGTAATGCTAGCTATATTTTAATTAAATTTTAGTCAAAATAGTTAAAAAATCATTTTGGCTACCCACTTTAGAAATACGTCTGCATCAGTTCTCTCTATTTTAGCTTTACTTGAATTTAAAATATTATTAAATGAATAAAAAGTTGTTTAAATATATATATAAATTATATATAATTACATATAAGGAATGTATTAAATATTAAGTTTTAACTTTCAGCTATCACGCTCTCCAAATTTGGCTAGCGAGATAGCTAAAAGTTAATGTAGAGTTATAATAGAGAGTCTGGTATACCTGCTATTTTTTTACAAAAAGCTAAATATACTCTCCAAAGTAGCTAATGAGTTATAATAGAGAGTCTGCTGAAAATGTTCTCATTATCTAACAAATTATCATAATAGGCCCTAAACAATAGCTCAATTAAGAACACTCCATCGATAGTCATAAGTGAAACAAAATTGCCATCATTGATAGAATCATCAGGCATGTAATAGCTGCGCAAATGGATACGTATCCCATGGACTTTCTGTAGTAAATCCTCTAAGCTGAGACGGGTCCTTCCTAAGAAACTATTGAGGTACTCTTGTTTTATTGGTTCAGCCGCTCTTAAGGTTTCTTCACCATGATGAATAGGGTCTATAGATATGAAATGTGGCGTAAAAGCTACCGGATCAGAATGCCGGACTCGATATGGAACACGGTAGATGCGTCTGAGATGATGAGGAATATCCAATTTCAGTAATGCTACAATTGTTTCTACTGATGGTTTTGGTGGTTTTCTAGGAGTAAATGAGTTGGGAATTTAGCATGATCCTACCTTTAGATCTAAAGGTGGACAATTAAGTGACTTTGTGGGACTAAGTCTGATGATGGAGAAGAAATAATACAATATAAGAGGTGTCTTACTTGGAAGTACGTGGCTTAAGGAAATGTTGGTTGAGTATTAACGTGTATTCTGTATTACTTGATTGACATCTTTAATGGTTTTCACTCAAATTTCATTAATATTGTAACTTGTCTGTCTTTCATAGAGATTGTTAAGCTTCTTTAAGGCCTCACATTTAAACGCCTGGCATTTTACAAGTAATCTTGCAGATGGGATGATTCCGGTTACCTGCTCAGAGCTACAAATAGCCAATCCTCTTTCATTGTTCTACTTTCATCTCTCTGATTCAACCACAAAGAAAGAACCAATTTTTTTTTTTTTTTGGTCGAATGAAACTACATTAAGAAAGGGCCAGAAAGGCCAAACAGGAACACAACAGCTAGAAAACAGAAACTAAACAGAGTAAGGAGCTAAGCTAGCACAACAAAGCAAAGCTCCACAAAGGGAGGGGGGTTAGGGGCTGGGAGGTCGTCATTGCTCAGAACTTCAAGAATGGAGGTAGGGGGCCGATTAGCCCAATCCGAAAAGCTCAACCTCACCATTGCCAGCTTTGTCGCCGCATCAGCAAGACGATTAGCCTCACGCAGAACCCAGCTTTGCCGCCACAAAGAAAAGAACATAATTTTGGTACATTTCTTCGAATATGGTATTATTATAATGGATATAAAGATAATTGCTTGTTCTCTATACCCTCTAGAACTTTTCGGGTTGTGTTGGTTGTCAAGCTGGAATTTGGAGGCAAAATCCGGGGAAGTAAGATAAGAGAGAAAAAGGGGTGTGAAAATTCCCGAGAAGTTCATATGTCTAATTATTTCACATGATTTAGAAACTGCCCAACTCATACATCAAGATCTGTCTATTATCAAACATTTATCCAGCCTTCCATAAAGGCTAAGGCCACTGCTGATAAACATAACAAAAATATACATTTTTTTTTTTAAGTTATGAACTAATCGAGAAAAGAATCAAAACCTAAAGCCTTGCATATCCATTGGAGCCATGGATGCCGATTTCTTGGAAATTAACGCAATTGGAGAGTGCAGTTGAGAACTTCTCAATATCAGCCCTTGTGTGTGTTGCGCACAAAGTCACTCGTAGCCTGGGGGACAAGCATGAATAAAGATGTGTAAGTGTTGAACACAGAAACAACACATTTCAACCCAACCAAGTACAGGCCCACAGCCTAAACATACTCTTATGCCGAAGTTTAATTATTATATCCAACATTTGATATCTGGTCATAGCAATATACTTGTGGATTTATTTTCGTATATTCACACTGTTAATCTTCCTACGGAATATAGTACAGTTAAATTTGTACAACTGCCTGAACACTTTACAATCTAGACTACTCATATACGTTGTCAACTTAGTCAAGGGGTCAAACTTTTTTCGACTTAGACAAGGATGATAAATCAGGTACCAGCAAAGCAGCATTACACCAAGAACAAAATGCAGCTTGTTCAATCCAAGCTTGCAAGTAACAATAGCAGAAAGGAAAAGTCTAACAAAGAATTGCTACAAACCTGCACGAGTTGGGTGGCACCGTTGGTGGTCTGATTGCAGTCACATGGAAACCTGATTTCAACAGACGCCTGTTCAATGATGATAAAATTCGTTTTAGTCTAGTCAGGTGAAGGTGTAAGATAAGTGTCATACAAACAAGTATAACTATATACATGCATACTTATATATATAACTGTGTTTGTGTGTCTAGAGAGAGAGAGAGGGAGAGAAATAGAGAGAAAGAAAACCTGCTCGCTTGCAAAGCCTTCTCTTCACTCCCTACGATAAGAGATATTATTGGACTGTTTATCGGAATTCCAGTCAAAGCACGAAAATCTTGCACCCGACTCCAAATTGCCCTCCTCCGCCATGTTTCCTTTCTTGCAACAATAACTGCAGCTGCAAAGTTATATCATTTATTCTTAACAGCAATATGACTGGCAAAAGGAAAAGGCTACAGGCCTATATACTGCTATAGTATTAGTAAGAAGAACAATAATATATTATGGGAAATATCTAAAATAGAGGCTGACAGAAGGCTACAACCAAGTGTGAGGCAAGATCAGAACAACTATAGTTTGGCTCATTTGAGTTGTGATCATATATGTTTTTTCTTATTTATCTAAGAACAAATTACTGATCACTCATTATACTTGTAGTGTCTCGACAGTTTAGTCTTTGTGCTTTCAATTTCAACTGATCACTCCTTGTGGTCTCAATTTTCCACCAATTGGTCAATTTCATCCAAAATGATTGTTTACCATTTTTCAACTTCCTCAAATGCCCTTAGGTTATTTTCCTTATTTTTTTACTTTCTCTTCTTCAAAACCAACACCGAGAGCAGCTCCAGAATATCTGAGTTTATGATTGTCGATCTTCAATCCAAGAATTTTACAATTGCAACCGATTGCAATCGGGGAAAAAAAAATATGCAAATTGATTTGATATATACTGCTAACAAAATCAAATAACATCACCATAATCACGATGAAATAAAATTATATCAAATTTTCATCATATCAATTTAAACCAAAATGAGATTAAAATAAATTCTCATCATCATCCTTACCATTAACAACACTCTCTAAGCTCCCACGAATGAAACTATATAAATAACTACCATTTCATATAATTTAGCTTACATACAACACTACTACACTAGGCTTAATTTTTTTTTTCCCAAAAACTTAATTGGGCTACATAGCCTTTCATGGTGGGTTGAGTATTCTTCAGTTTTGGTTTTGAAGAAAAAGGAAAAGAAAACAAGAAGAAAAATAATAAAACAACACCTAAGGACATTTGAGGAAATTAGAAAATAGTTAACAACCATTTTGGACAGATTGGACTAATTTGTCGAATTGAGACTACGAGGAATGACCAGTTGAAATTGAAAGCATGAGGACTAAACAGTTGAGACTCTAAAAGTATAAGGAGTGACCCGTATTTTGTTCTTTATCTAACATAGAATTTGTCTTTGCAGTTAAATAAATGATATTGCATTTGAACTGAGCTTCTCACCTAAACCTTGAATTTATAAATGCTAAGAAATCTGCATTATTGCCTACTATCAGTCCCTGATTACTAACCATTTATGAAAAATTCAACCACCAACTAGTAATGCAGCTTTCATTAGTTTAAAAGTACCAAATGTTTGGAAAGAAATCATATCCAACTATAAGATCCCAAAAGTTCCTCAACGAACAAATTCATATAATTTACCATGGGCCGCAGCAGCAATCGGTAATGGTGTAGCAGTTGAAAATATGAAGGAGCGTCCTCGTGACTGTATGAGTTGCTTCCATCTTTTGCTGTCATATGCCAATCAGAAAATGGCATGAGTTACATAAGCAGATATCAAAATCTACCAAGGGGTTTTGAGATCCTACCATGTTTTAAAGTAACTTGGTAATCCAACAATAAAATACCATTTTCATTTATATTTACTACAGTATAGACCCAAGAACGACACTTTCAACTATTTATTATGGTAAAAGAACCCATGAACAGTTAATTACCTGCATGCAATGAACCCGCCATGGCAACCTGCAGCCTTACTCAAAGTGCCAACACATATGTCAACATCTTTTTCACAATGGAATTCCTCAGCCACTCCACCACCATTTTTTCCACAAACAAAGGTTCCATGAGCCTGAATGAAATGGTAGATTTTCTTTTTCACTAATATGTTATGATTACATGAGAAGTTTATAGAAACAAGAGCCCATTTTCTTTCACTTATACATATTCAATCAATAGGACTAGATGATCTTCCTGGTGTTTTTTTTTTTTTTTTTTTTAAAAGAGAGGATCTAAGGGTTTCACACCTACCTCCTGTCGTGACTCGAAAAATGATCTTCTTGGTGTAATTGAATAATCCATTAGTACTAGAAACACAGTGCAAAAAAAAAAAAAAATACTTTTTCACTCCCAATTCTAAGTTATCGTGCTTTGGTTTCCCGTATACGATGAATTTACTAAATATGATTAGCATCAGAAGTATGTGTACAGTAGTATGTACTAGACAGGCTAGAAACACTTGCGAATTATTTCAGTTCCAAATAACTCAAGAAGACTTACATCATCAATGACAAACAGAAAGTCATGCTGCTTTCGTAGCTTCACCAGCTCAATCATTGGTGCAAAGTCTCCATCCATACTAAACAAGCTGCGGTTGAAGAGGCAAATGCAGATCACAGAAACACTTAATACAAAGACGAAATTGATCCCAACTGAAATGATAGTATAGATAGCAGCAATACAATAGGATCAGTTACCTATCAGTCACAACAACTTTCTTTTGCATTGTGCAACTGGATCTGTCAAATCACAAATGAATTTCTAAGCTATGGACACAATAAAGTATGGATCCAAGAAGAGACGCGCAAAGATTAATAAACAGAAGTTCATGACCTACAACAATGCCTTAAGGTGAATCATGTCACAATGTCTATAGATGAATATCTCTACAGATTTTTGTCGTTCAGCAAGACGAATACCATCAATAATCGAAGCATGGTTCAGTTCATCAGAAAAAATGGCAATCTTTTCATTAGTTAAAGGTGTTTTGCCAGCAGCCAAGAGAGAGCCAACATTTCCCAACACTACCATCAAAGCCATATTGGCTGCAAACCCTGTAGGACAAAGAAGGCAATCCTAGTGGATAGATTTTACACAAGATTGTATCAGTTTCAAGTAAAATACTTAAAATTAGTCGAACAGATAACGAACAAGATGTAAAACAATAGAATCAAACGTTTAGTATCCCACAATATATGTCAACAATTTTATCTAAGGACCTAAAACTTTGTATAACAAATTTTGAAGCCAGACTCAGTGAAGTAACCTAGTCAATGACTTGAACTGTAAACTTTGTCTAGAACTGAAAAAGTCGATAAAAACATTCACCACAATAGCATTTTCTGATTACTAAGGAAATCGCATTCCAGTACTTGGCTCTTATATAAACAAAGAAGTTAAGAAATAAAAGCTACAACATCCAAACAGAGCAGCTGATACCTCTTTCTTCTTCAACTCTGCCAAAGATGACTCCAGTCGCCTATGATAATTGGTATATCCACAGATCAAAGCAGACCCCCTTGGGCCCATCCCATGTTCTTGAGCTGCCTAATTCAACATAATTCTTATAACTTTGTTCCGAAACATATAGCAGATAAAATCCAGAAACCAAACTAATGTAATGTCAAATATACAACCTTAGCAGCAGCATTTCCAATCGTGGGATGTGAACTCAAACCCAGATAATCATTTCCGGAGAATAACAACAGCTTCCTGAATTTCCGGGTATCCTCCTCATCACCTAATAAATATCAAAAACTTTTTAACAAAATTCGAAACTGATCAAAACTACACTAATCAGACTATTGAGAGTGTGACTTATACCGGAACTGGGAAAGTCACTAAGCCATTTCTGGAACGTTGATTCGGGAATGCGGACCTCGACGGAGGCTCGGTCCCAGGGCTGCATTTCGTGGAAGACTTGGAACTCGTCTTCGACGGTGGTGGTTGTTGTTTGTGGGTCATTGCGGAGGTAAATGGGTCGGAGAGACCGGAGGAGTTGGAGGCGTTCGAGTTTTAGAACGGACTCTTCGACCCAGTTGTTCCAGGAGCTCATCGTTTTTTGTTTGCAGACAGAGAGAGAAGAGCCGGCGGGGGTAGCTGGATAGTAGGGAAGTGTGGAAGGTTCGGCTTATCATATATACTTAAAAGTTAAAACTGTCACTGTCAAGTTTGAGTTAAAGTCAACAAACGACGGCTTTCCCAATTCCTGCTTCAAAACGACATTGGTAATTCGTCGTTTTATTTATTTTTATTTTTTATTTTTTTCGATTAGTCATTGGTAATTCGTTGGTCACTTTGTCGCTCCACTTTTGGAAATTCCATCATTTCCATGGATGCTTTCCAGTATACTGGTAATTAGTTATTTATCGTGAGGACTTTCTTATACAAACATAAATGTAAATTACTTATTTAGTACGTATTTAATAGTGAGGTAAATATATAATATATATAGAGTAAATTTGATAATGAAGCTGAATTAAATTTCCGAGTTTAAAAGCATCAAGATTCAAGACTATATAGAGTAAGAAAGTAATAATAATTACCAGTATTTCACCCCTTCCAGTATATAGTTGTCTCATTTGCTTGAGTCTAGCTACATGGATAACATGGAACCTAGATGAATGTTGTAATTGTCTTGAAAGACGGAAGATATTAGCCAAACATAAGGACAAAGAAGAAATGAGAAGTCAATTTGAGATCGTCTCTAATCTGTATGAAGAGTAAACTCTGAAGATGGAGGAAGATGCATTATAATAAGCACGCCAATATATATTGAAGCATCAAACAAGGAGGAAGCTTACTTCACTGATCCGGCTCCCGATTGTATGAGTCGTATGTGGTGTATGTGCATGAAGCTAAATAGCAAAAGGCGAAAGAATTAATAATTTACTATGTGCTCAACGCATGGCTCACAGTACATGATGAAGTGGTTTTTGAACAATGAGTGGCTATACTCAGCTCACTTTTAAATAGATGGGACACATCGATTGTGTGTCATTAAGTAATTTAGCTCTGAAAACGTTATCAGTTCTCATATTAAACACTGTAAGAGATAAAATGCTCAACAAAAAGCAAAAAATATCGACCGGCCAACAGAAATGTACAATTCCGCAAGTCACTTTCGATCGATCAGCTTGTTGCTTAATCCTTACCACTGTGTGTGTGTGTTTCTAAAAACAACAACTCATGTATCAGAAATTTAAAGGACATACCTAATCTTCAGCTAGAGAAAGCAGTACGTGCAGTGGCGGACGCATGTAGACTCATGTAGGGGCCAACGGAGGCAGCTGCCCCCACTCAAGTTTAGACATTTGGCAACTGACTAGCATTTTTTTTTTTAAAAAAAATATAAGCCTATTAACTGTATAAGGCTATAAGGCTATTGTGAACGAGTATCCTGATCAAACTGATTGAGCACCCTTATATCTTGAATGGTTCGGTGATGACACACCAAATCAACACTTATGTCTTGGACCACAAAAGAACCTTTGCTTTCTTCCACTCGAGTTTGAGCAACTGCTGCAGAGACGAAGGCTTGACCCGAAACAGTGGACCATATGGCTCTCTTGGGCTGCAATCGATGAGAAATTGAGAGAGACCCGCCATTGCTGGTGTTCCAAGAGACCTCAAAATCGTTTCCAATCGGAAAACTCTGGGGGGAAGGCACAGTTGGAGAATTAAAGACGAGGTTTCCTTGGATGAGCGGGAGAGATATAGGTGCCCCAGATTTGGGATTCTCAATGTTCTGTATCGGAAAAAAAAAAAACAAAAAACAGCTGAACTGCCGAAGTTGATTAACTTGATTCGATTTTGACAATTGAGGTTTCTACTATTTCTGTCTTTATTCTCCGATCAATTCAAGTTATTCAATTTCAACCCGTTTGATATGCAACCATATAGGTTTGTTTTTTCTTCATCTCCTCTGTTTTCTTCCCGTATGGCCGTATTGGTGAATTTGTGAATTGTGATTTGTGAGTAGATTAAATGATTCCCTTTAATCCTTATTAAAATTACATATATGAAAGATCATAGAAGATGGAGATCCTTCAAACGAAAATCATCAGATTTGTCTTCACCACTAATACAAACTGAAAGATCAAAACAGAGTTGTATTGAAATTAACTTGGGTGATCTTCCTTCTGATCCTGGACTAAGGATTAAAATTTCAGAGTATCATCATGATCTCAGGGATCAAATACGAAGGGAATATATGTTAAGAGGCCCATGTCAGCGTAAAGATCATGTATTTGTCCAAACACATAAAGGAGAAAGCAAACGGAGGTTTATTTGTGCTTGGTTTGATGAATTCTCAAATTGGTTAGAGTATAGTGTCTCTAAAAATGCAGCATTTTGTTTGTGTTGCTATCTATTCAAACCAAATATTTGTGAGCAAGGTGGAGGTGATACTTTTACTGAAATTGGTTTTCAAAATTTTAAGAAAAAAGAGAGATTGTATGCTCATGTAGGGAATCACAACAGTGTCCACAATCTAGCATTGCAAAAATGTGAAGCTCTGATGAATGAAAAGCAGTATATTTGGAATATTATATATCAGTCCATTTGTACATCAATCTCGATGCGTCTTGCTCAATTTTATCCTCATGATTTTTCTGCCTCAGAGTCGTTATTATTAGAAAGTCAGTTGGAGACTTACATTGAGGACATGTGATTTAATGACAAGTTTCAGGAATTACAAGGGATTGCTGATCTTGCAAAGAAACTAGTAGAGACAAAGAAACATAGGACATATCATTATGTTTATTTGCTTATTACTTTGGCACTAGTACTTCATGTTGCAACAACCTCTGTTGAAAGAGGTTTCTCTGCCATGAATATCGTGAAGAATCGAATCCGCAATCGTATGGGAGACCAATGGATGAATGATTGTTTAGTTGTTGTTGAGGGTGTTTTTGGTCGGGGTTGTACGGCAAGGAAATCACCATGGCTGAGCCAAAAAAACTCGTCCCCTTGTCTGAGTTAGCAAAGACTAGACCCAGCAAGCCTCGAAACATTGAGAATCCCAAGAAGCTTGCTGTTTTGTTCGTCCCAGCAGCTCCTCCTCAGTCTCGGCAGTGACTCGGTAACACATGAGATCTTTCAATGAAGGGCTTACAACAACGGGTGTGGTGTGGAAGGTAACAGAATTGCATAAGGCCTGTAATAACTTTTAGGTTCGTTGGTAATTTTAGGCTTGTGACCAAAATTCATGCCCAACAACCTAACTCTTATTTCGGGTAAGTGAAGAAGAGCAAGAGCCCAAAAAGCCTAAGTCCAAATCCTTTAAACCCAAACAAAATAGTGAAAGCCACATAACAAGGAAGATGTTCCCAACAGCACAGCAGAAATCTGCTATTGCAGTCCCAACAACAACTTTCACAGCATCTATCATACCTAAATCACGGCAGAAAATCTGCCAGAGTGTTCGACAATCTTCTTTAGGCAAAAGTTGTTCTAAGAGGCAATAGAAAACTCATTACATGCTTTTAACCAAGTCTATCCCTTTACCTACCAGTACAACCCATCAACCGAGATTACTTTAGCTGCTGGGACTGTCTATAAATACCTAGTGTTGTTAACCAAAGAGGAGGAGGCAGAAAAGAGAACAGAAAAGTCTAGCAAGCTCTCTAGCATCAACTCTTCTCACTAAGCCAAAAACCTCAATAGACAATATTCATTAGACAATGCTATTGATAAAAACTATTGTTTGAAAAAATCAGACAATGGTAAAAAAATAAATATTGTCTAAAGTTGCTATTCAGACAATAGATTTTATGTTACCATTGTGTGAGTCTATTACAGACAATTTCAGTTTACTGTGGCGTTTTAACATTGCGCTGCCTGGGACTTCAGACAATAGTTTTTATGTAACCATTATGTGAAAACCAGCGGCAGACAATACATTTAAATTTATATGTTGTCTGATTGGTACCTGTCACACAATGGTTTTAGTCAATTATTGTGCATTGTCTATATTTTTTTCAGACAATTGCTTTAGACAATGTTCATTATTGTTCAATATTTTCATCATAACTTATCACACGAAAACGCTATTACGTACTTTTAAATGACCTTGTTTTGTCGTCGGCTATACTTTACGCGCTCAGCAGCCGTCCGATCTCCCCCATCCAACGGCGGACAATGAAAAGGCGCGGATCGCAAGTGTTTGGCCGACGAAATATAGTTTTCGTCGGCTAAACCTTTGGTCAAACGGGTGAGTCAAACTTCTAAACGCTTTAAAACGGAAATTGGCCCGTCTAAATGACGTTTTTTGGCCTGATCTTCAACAGAGAATAGTTTCAGATCGATGAGACGCAACTAATCGTATAAAAATTTTCCACAAAATACTTACCGACCGTCAGGCTACCCATAGGAAAACGGAAGTGAAAAACAGTTAACCGCAACATTCGGCACACAGATTTTGTCGGAATCTTCTCATTTTTCAACCGTAGACGTATTTCAATATTTCGGTCATATCTTATTTCACGACACATTTGCATTTGAAGAGTCTACGTATAGTAACTATTTGAAACTATACATTCGCTTAAACACTTGGTAAACAAGTTAAGGAACATTAGTGCATATGTTCCGATTTTGAATCTAAAAGTCTACGTATACGTATTTCAATATACGTTAAAGGCTCGATCGGAACGGTCAACCGGGTGAGTCAAACCTCTAAACGCTTTAAAACGGAAATTCGCCCGTCTAAATGACGTTTTTTTGCCTGATCTTCAACAGAGAATAGTTTCAGATCGATGAGACCCAACTAATCGTATAAAAATTTTCCTCAAAATACTTACCGACCGTCAGGCTACCCATAGGAAAACGGAAGTGAAAAACAGTTAACCGCAACATTCGGCACACAGATTTTGTCGGAATCTTCTCATTTTTCAACCATATACGTATTTCAATATTTCGGTCATATCTTATTTCACGACACATTTGCATTTGAAGAGTCTACGTATAGTAACTATTTGAAACTATACATTCGCTTAAACACTTAGTGAACAAGTTAAGGAACATTAGTGCATATGTTCCGATTTTGAATCTAAAAGTTTGGAAAATCTATTCCAACCGTCAGATATCACCGTTAAGATTAAATACATGTATGGAAAAAAATCCAACTACATCTGACAACGTTAAAGTCTCGATCGGAACGGTCAACCGGGTGAGTCAAACCTCTAAACGCTTTAAAACGGAAATTGGCCCGTCTAAATGACGTTTTTTGGCCTGATCTTCAACAGAGAATAGTTTCAGATCGATGAGACCCAACTAATCGTATAAAAATTTTCCTCAAAATACTTACCGACCGTCAGGCTAGGGGTCGTCAACGGGCCGGGCCGGACCCAGCCCGGACCCAGCCCGGCCCATTCATAACGGGCTTGGAGCGGGCCGGGCCGGGCTTTACAATGTAATTTAAAAATAGCGGACCGGGCCGGGCCGGGTTTTTTAAAAATTTCTAGGATCCAAGCCCTTCAATATACGGCGGGCTTAACGGGCTTTTGCGGGCCGGGCCGAATGGCCCACGGCGGTTTGAGGCCGGGCCGGGCTTTAATTAAAATAAATAAATATCCGATATTATTTTTCAAAAAAGGGTTTGGAACCCGGTTCATAACCGGGAGGCTCATCCCCACGCCTATATATATATATATATATATATATATATATATATATATATATATATATATTGTCATATTAAAATACAATCATAACAAATACAATCATAACAAATATGATGAAATACTGATGGTAAAAAAATCACTTAAATCCGACAAAATTAGAACCCCGATCGGTGCGGTCAACCTTATTTAAACTTATATCTCTCTATGGGGAGCCATAGTATCGGGAGGTAAACGTTCCCAAATTTTTACATGGCTGATTACGTCTCATTTATTTAAGAGTTTAATGTTTGGAAGAGTCGACGAAACAAAATCATCTAAAGGTACCTAATAGCGTTTACGTGTGATAAGTTTTATGAAAATATGGTTGACCGTTTCGATCGAGCATCGAACGTTCACGAAACGAGTTGATTTTTCTCCTCTACTCATATTTAACTATAACGATCACATTAGACGGTCAAAATTTTCATTTTGTGAATTTAGCCATTATAATGACAACATGCTTACTAATGCGGTATAACTTGATTAGTAGATTATACTCAAGTGTACAACTTTTCAAAACAACTATATAAAAGAAGTCAAATTTTATGAAATAGAATTTGATCGTTATGATGAAATACGGTGATGGTAAAAAAATCACTTAAATCCGACAAAGTTAGAACCCCGATCGGTGCGGTCAACCTTATTTAAACTTATATCTCTCTATGGGGAGCCATAGTATCGAGAGGTAAACGTTCCCAAATTTTTATATGGCTGATTACGTCTCATTTATTTAAGAGTTTAATGTTTGGAAGAGTCGACGAAACAAAGTCATCTAAAGGTACCTAATAGCGTTTTCGTGTGATAAGTTTTATGAAAATATGGTTGACCGTTTCGATCGAGCATCGAACGTTCACGAAACGAGTTGATTTTTTTTCCTCTACTCATATTTAACTATAACGATCACATTAGACGGTCAAAATTTTCATTTTGTGAATTTAGCCATTATAATGACAACATGCTTACTAATGCGGTATAACTTGATTAATAGATTATACTCAAGTGTACAACTTTTCGAAACAACTATATAAAAAAAGTCAAATTTTGAAAAATTTTATGAAATAGAATTTGATCATTATGATGAAATACGGTGACGGTAAAAAAATCACTTAAATCCGACAAAGTTAAAGCCTCGATCGATGATATGTTTACTTCGTGATTTTTAGACTATAATTTAAAATTCTTAAAAATATTAATATAATAATTATTTTTAACGAACTTAAATGATAAAATAGATGAGTTTAATAAAAAAGATGATCCATATTGTGCTAGTGAAGTGTGAATATCCATTAAAGTGTGTGAAAATAAAGATCTAATTAATACATTAATGTGTCAAAAATATAAAATAACTCTATATGGGGGTAACTTATTCTTTAATTATTAAGGTATGGATTTTAACGGGCTTTACGGGCCGGGCTTTTACGGGATTTTGATGGAGCGGGCTTGACGGGCTCTTAACGGGCCGGGCCTACGGGCCGGGCCGAGTTTCTAACCCCTAAACTAAGCCCGGCCCTCTACCCACCGGGCCCGGGCTTAAGCGGGCTTTTAGACGGGCCGGGCCGGGCTTGAAGTCCATCGGGCTTGCGGGCCTCCATCGGCCCACTTGATCCGTGGGCTTAATGATGACCCCTAACCGTCAGGCTACCCATAGGAAAACGGAAGTGAAAAACAGTTAACCGCAACATTCGGCACACAGATTTTGTCGGAATTTTCTCATTTTTCAACCGTATACGTATTTCAATATTTCGGTCATATCTTATTTCACGACACATTTGCATTTGAAGAGTCTACGTATAGTAACTATTTGAAACTATACATTCGCTTAAACACTTAGTGAACAAGTTAAGGAACATTAGTGCATATGTTCCGATTTTGAATCTAAAAGTTTGGAAAATCTATTCCAACCGTCAGATATCACCGTTAAGATTAAATACATGTATGAAAAAAAATCCAACTACATCTGACAACGTTAAAGGCTCGATCGGGACGGTCAACCGGGTGAGTCAAACCTTGATGGGAGCCAAAGCTCACATGCAATAATAACCCTACAAAAATATCGTTAGTAGTATGAGCAAGTAGGGATCGTTCTAGGTCGGGGATTAAGGGTACCTGAGATATGAAATTGTTAGACAAACATATATACATATATACATCACAAACGTCACATATGGGGGTAATAATAGGATCGGCAGCAATGCTGCTCCTACACTAGGCTCGGCAATAAAAACAGAAAATAAATCCTAGGCTACTATATACAAGTGATCATCATCTCTCACACAAAACAGTTCACATAAAAGACTCTTTAACAAGGCAAATTGCATGCAAGAAAATAAGAAACAAGTATTTAGCATGTTCAAGACCAAAATTAGTTTCGACACAATTAGAGCCTCCAACAGTTTTCCAATTGTTAGACTTCTTAAATTCTTAGAAACTACTCCAGCGTATGACTTCTAAGGTGATGCTAATCCGGTTTTACGCGTTTTAACATTTAAGCATATGAGTCTTAATCGAAGACAAGCAAACAAGTAAGGTTGTCATTCTTCTTATTTAACTTGCAAGTTCTAAGGTTTATTAGACCTAGGTGAGCAACACAAAACAAACTACTCCAGCGTATGACTTATCCGTGTTACTCTATCACATGAAACCTAGCACTTAGAATTACATGCTACTCATAACTAGTGTGTCGGTTTATTTGCCCTAACCTTAGTTCTAACCAATTTTAAGTTTAAACATGCGAAATACCACTGCCCTAATTATCAATGCATACAAGAACACACAAGTTAAAATTCAGGAAAAACATACATAACATATCATATTCGGTTCATACAAAGTTTCAAGAAAAACCAAGAATCGAAACAAGTTCGTACAAAACAACCAAACATAAATAAATACAAAAGCCATAGGGGAGTGGATCACACTTTAAGAACCTTTGAAGACTCCTCAAAGTGACTAGATGGATTGGCTGCTGCTCCTTGGTGTTCGGCAAGAACAGAAATCGGCAGGAAACCAAGGTGGAAGGGATTCGGCAATATGGTGGTGGTGATGATGGTTCGGCTAGGGTATTTAGGTATTGGTGTTTTGGAAGACTTGGTAGAGCTTTAGGCTAGTGTATTATGATTGAGATGAGATAGCTTTTCTGTAGAAAAAGTGGGGGTTTATATAGGAGAGGGGTGCCGGCAATCCCTTAAGCCAAAAGGAATTCAGAAAACCTAGTTCAATAAGGTTTTGCAACCTTCCTTTCTTAGTCCAATTAGGTTTTCTTTTCTGAATTTTTCTTCAAGGCTTGGGCTTCACATCTTCATGGACTTCTTATATGGTCTTGGACTGAAATTGATAAACTTTGATCCACCAAAAATGCATCACATTGCCGGCAGCCTGAAGTTGCACCCGATCTGCCTCAAATCGGCAGCTTCTCCTAGTTTGACTAGGAGACTTGATTTCTTCATGTTTTTCTTTGATGCCATGGCCAAGTGTCGTCCTTCTTCCTTCTATATGCTTGGGATGTCTTCACAAATGCTCTTGTACATCATATGGTCCATCAAAATGAAGCACTTGTGAAAAGGAAGCAATCAGTCCCTGGAATCGGCAGCTTTGACCTTGTCGCAGTAAATCCAGCATATCTCCACCTTCGGAGCTCCGATTGATGCGATTCTAAATCTCACGTAAACTAGACACATATGGCCATCTCCCCATGAAATATCTCGGCCAAATTCCATGCAAATCGTCGGGAATGGAAATTCGAAGTTGGGGCAAAGTCCCAGGAAAATCCTGTAGCCCCTGGATTGGAATGTTCGGACTGCCCTTTTGCAGCCAACTTTTGGGTGGCTTCCTGAACTCCGATTGATCTGAAATTTTAACACGACATTTCTCAGTATATGAATATTACGCACACCAAATTTCATAGAATTCGGACAAGGATAGATCATATTTGTACTCGTCTCAAAATCACGAAAAAGACATATTTTGCAATATTTTCCAGATTTCTCAAACTTAGTCATTTTTCGGATTCTTAACCATTTTTCACCAAAACTCTACCAAATGGACACTAACTACATTACGACTCTATCTTAGACAAATAAGGGTTAAACAAAGCATAAACGAGGGCATAAGCATATAATATCGTCGCACATTGTGCTCCTATCAAACCTCTAAACGCTTTAAAACGGAAATTGGCCCGTCTAAATGACGTTTTTTGGCCTGATCTTCAACAGAGAATAGTTTCAGATCGATGAGACCCAACTAATCGTATAAAAATTTTCCTCAAAATACTTACCGACCGTCAGGCTACCCATAGGAAAACGGAAGTGAAAAACAGTTAACCGCAACATTCGGCACACAGATTTTGTCGGAATCTTCTCATTTTTCAACCGTATACGTATTTCAATATTTCGGTCATATCTTATTTCCCGACACATTTGCATTTAAAGAGTCTACGTATAGTAACTATTTGAAACTATACATTCACTTAAACACTTCGTAAACAAGTTAAGGAACATTAGTGCATATGTTCCGATTTTAAATCTAAAAGTTTGGAAAATTTATTCCAACCGTCAGATATCACCGTTAAGATTAAATACATGTATGAAAAAAAATCCAACTACATCTGACAACGTTAAAGGGTCGATCGGAACGGTTAACCGGGTGAGTCAAACCTCTAAACGCTTTAAAACGGAAATTAGCCCGTCTAAATGACGTTTTTTTGCCAGAGCTTCAACAGAGAATAGTTTCAGATCGATGAGACGCAACTAATCGTATAAAAATTTTCCTCAAAATACTTACCGACCGTCAGGCTACCCATAGGAAAACGGAACTGAAAAACAGTTAACCGCAACATTCGGCACACAGATTTTGTCGGAATCTTCTCATTTTTCAACCATATACGTATTTCAATATTTCGGTCATATCTTATTTCACGACACATTTGCATTTGAAGAGTCTACGTATAGTAACTATTTGAAACTATACATTCGCTTAAACACTTAGTAAACAAGTTAAGGAACATTAGTGCATATGTTCCGATTTTGAATCTAAAAGTTTGGAAAATATATTCCAACCGTCAGATATCACCGTTGAGATTAAATACATGTATGAAAAAAAATCCAACTACATCTGACAACGTTAAAGGCTCGATCAAAACGGTCAACCGGGTGAGTCAAACCTCTAAACGCTTTAAAACGGAAATTGGTCCGTCTAAATGACATTTTTTTGCCTGATCTTCAACAGAGAATAGTTTCAGATCGATGAGACGCAACTAATCGTAAAAAAATTTCCTCAAAATATTTACCGACCGTCAGGCTACCCATAGGAAAACGGAAGTGAAAAACAGTTAACCGCAACATTCGGCACACAGATTTTGTCGGAATCTTCTCATTTTTCAACCGTATACGTATTTCAATATTTCGGTCATATCTTATTTCACGACACATTTGCATTTAAAGAGTCTACGTATAGTAACTATTTGAAACTATACATTCACTTAAACACTTGGTAAACAAGTTAAGGAACATTAGTGCATATGTTCCGATTTTGAATCTAAAAGTTTGGAAAATTTATTCCAACCGTCAGATATCACCGTTAAGATTAAATACATGTATGAAAAAAAATCCAACTACATCTGAGAACGTTAAAGGGTCGATCGGAACGGTTAACCGGGTGAGTCAAACCTCTAAACGCTTTAAAACGGAAATTGGCCCGTCTAAATGACGTTTTTTGGCCAGATCTTCAACAGAGAATAGTTTCAGATCGATGAGACGCAACTAATCGTATAAAAATTTTCCTCAAAATACTTACCGACCGTCAGGCTACCCATAGGAAAACGGAACTGAAAAACAGTTAACCGCAACATTCGGCACACAGATTTTGTCGGAATCTTCTCATTTTTCAACCATATACGTATTTCAATATTTCGGTCATATCTTATTTCACGACACATTTGCATTTGAAGAGTCTACGTATAGTAACTATTTGAAATTATACATTCGCTTAAACACTTAGTAAACAAGTTAAGGAACATTAGTGCATATGTTCCGATTTTGAATCTAAAAGTTTGGAAAATATATTCCAACCGTCAGATATCACCGTTGAGATTAAATACATGTATGAAAAAAAATCCAACTACATCTGACAACGTTAAAGGCTCGATCGGAACGGTTAACCGGGTGAGTCAAACCTCTAAACGCTTTAAAACGTAAATTGGTCCGTCTAAATGACATTTTTTTGCCTGATCTTCAACAGAGAATAGTTTCAGATCGATGAGACGCAACTTATCGTATAAAAATTTTCCTCAAAATATTTACCGACCGTCAGGCTACCCATAGGAAAACGGAAGTGAAAAACAGTTAACCGCAACATTCGGCGCACAGATTTTGTCAGAATCTTCTCATTTTTCAACCGTAGACGTATTTCAATATTTCGGTCTTATCTTATTTCACGACACATTTGGATTTGAAGAGTCTATGTATAGTAACTATTTGAAACTATACATTCGCTTAAACACTTAGTAAACAAGATAAGGAACATTAGTGCATATGTTCCGATTTTGAATCTAAAAGTTTGGAAAATCTATTCCAACCGTCAGATATCACCGTTAAGATTAAATACATGTATGAAAAAAAATCCAACTACATCTGACAACGTTAAAGGCTCGATCGGGACGGTGAACAGGGTGAGTCAAACCTCTAAACGCTTTAAAACGGAAATTGGCCCGTCTAAATGACGTTTTTTGGCCAGATATTCAACAGAGAATAGTTTCAGATCGATGAGACGCAACTAATCGTATAAAAATTTTCCTCAAAATACTTACCGACCGTCAGGCTACCCATAGGAAAACGGAACTGAAAAACAGTTAACCGCAACATTCGGCACACAGATTTTGTCGGAATTTTCTCATTTTTCAACCATATACGTATTTCAATATTTCGGTCATATCTTATTTCACGACACATTTGCATTTGAAGAGTCTACGTATAGTAACTATTTAAAATTATACATTCGCTTAAACACTTAGTAAACAAGTTAAGGAACATTAGTGCATATGTTCCGATTTTGAATCTAAAAGTTTGGAAAATATATTCCAACCGTCAGATATCACCGTTAAGATTAAATACATGTATGAGAAAAAATCCAACTACATCTGACAACGTTAAAGGCTCGATCAGAACGGTTAACCGGGTGAGTCAAACCTCTAAATGCTTTAAAACGGAAATTGGTCCATCTAAATGACATTTTTTTGCCTGATCTTCAACAGAGAATAGTTTCAGATCGATGAGACGCAACTAATCGTAAAAAAATTTCCTCAAAATATTTACCGACCGTCAGGCTACCTATAGGAAAACGGAAGTGAAAAACAGTTAACCGCAACATTCGGCACACAGATTTTGTCGGAATCTTCTCATTTTTCAACCGTAGATGTATTTCAATATTTCGGTCATATCTTATTTCACGACACATTTGCATTTGAAGAGTCTACGTATAGTAACTATTTGAAACTATACATTCGCTTAAACACTTGGTGAACAAGTTAAGGAACATTAGTGCATATGTTCCGATTTTGAATCTAAAAGTTTGGAAAATCTATTCCAACCGTCAGATATCACCGTTAAGATTAAATACATGTATGAAAAAAAATCCAACTACATCTGACAACGTTAAAGGCTCGATCGGGACGGTCAACCGGGTGAGTCAAACCTCTAAACGCTTTAAAACGGAAATTGGCCCGTCTAAATGACGTTTTTTTGGCCTGATCTTCAACAGAGAATAGTTTCAGATCGATGAGACCCAACTAATCGTATAAAAATTTTCCTCAAAATACTTACCGACCGTCAGGCTACCCATAGGAAAACGGAAGTGAAAAACAGTTAACCGCAACATTCGGCACACAGATTTTGTCGGAATCTTCTCATTTTTCAACCGTATACGTATTTCAATATTGCGGTCATATCTTATTTCATGACACATTTGCATTTGAAGAGTCTACGTATAGTAACTATTTGAAACTATACATTCACTTAAACACTTGGTAAACAAGTTAAGGAACATTAGTGCATATGTTCTGATTTTGAATCTAAAAGTTTGGAAAATCTATTCCAACCGTCAGATATCACCGTTAAGATTAAATACATGTATGAAAAAAAATCCAACTACATCTGACAACGTTAAAGGCTCGATCGGAACGGTCAACCGGGTGAGTCAAACCTCTAAACGCTTTAAAACGGAAATTGGCCCGTCTAAATGACGTTTTTTGGCCTGATCTTCAACAGAGAATAGTTTCAGATCGATGAGACGCAACTTATCGTATAAAAATTTTCCTCAAAATATTTACCGACCGTCAGGCTACCCATAGGAAAACGGAAGTGAAAAACAGTTAACCGCAACATTCGGCACACAGATTTTGTCGGAATCTTCTCATTTTTCAACCGTAGACGTATTTCAATATTTCGGTCTTATCTTATTTCACGACACATTTGGATTTGAAGAGTCTATGTATAGTAACTATTTGAAACTATACATTCGCTTAAACACTTAGTAAACAAGATAAGGAACATTAGTGCATATGTTCCGATTTTGAATCTAAAAGTTTGGAAAATCTATTCCAACCGTCAGATATCACCGTTAAGATTAAATACATGTATGAAAAAAAATCGAACTACATCTGACAACGTTAAAGGCTCGATCGGGACGGTGAACCGGGTGAGTCAAACCTCTAAACGCTTTAAAACGGAAATTGGCCCGTCTAAATGACGTTTTTTGGCCAGATCTTCAACAGAGTATAGTTTCAGATCGATGAGACCCAACTAAACGTATAAAAATTTTCCTCAAAATACTTACCGACCGTCAGGCTACCCATAGGAAAACGGAAGTGAAAAACACTTAACCGCAACATTCGGCACACAGATTTTGTCGGAATCTTCTCATTTTTCAACCGTAGATGTATTTCAATATTTCGGTCATATCTTATTTCACGACACATTTGCATTTGAAGAGTCTACGTATAGTAACTATTTGAAACTATACATTCGCTTAAACACTTGGTGAACAAGTTAAGGAACATTAGTGCATATGTTCCGATTTTGAATCTAAAAGTTTGGAAAATCTATTCCAACCGTCAGATATCACCGTTAAGATTAAATACATGTATGAAAAAAAATCCAACTACATCTGACAACGTTAAAGGCTCGATCGGGACGGTCAACCGGGTGAGTCAAACCTCTAAACGCTTTAAAACGGAAATTGGCCCGTCTAAATGACGTTTTTTTGGCCTGATCTTCAACAGAGAATAGTTTCAGATCGATGAGACCCAACTAATCGTATAAAAATTTTCCTCAAAATACTTACCGACCGTCAGGCTACCCATAGGAAAACGGAAGTGAAAAACAGTTAACCGCAACATTCGGCACACAGATTTTGTCGGAATCTTCTCATTTTTCAACCGTATACGTATTTCAATATTGCGGTCATATCTTATTTCATGACACATTTGCATTTGAAGAGTCTACGTATAGTAACTATTTGAAACTATACATTCACTTAAACACTTGGTAAACAAGTTAAGGAACATTAGTGCATATGTTCTGATTTTGAATCTAAAAGTTTGGAAAATCTATTCCAACCGTCAGATATCACCGTTAAGATTAAATACATGTATGAAAAAAAATCCAACTACATCTGACAACGTTAAAGGCTCGATCGGAACGGTCAACCGGGTGAGTCAAACCTCTAAACGCTTTAAAACGGAAATTGGCCCGTCTAAATGACGTTTTTTGGCCTGATCTTCAACAGAGAATAGTTTCAGATCGATGAGACGCAACTTATCGTATAAAAATTTTCCTCAAAATATTTACCGACCGTCAGGCTACCCATAGGAAAACGGAAGTGAAAAACAGTTAACCGCAACATTCGGCACACAGATTTTGTCGGAATCTTCTCATTTTTCAACCGTAGACGTATTTCAATATTTCGGTCTTATCTTATTTCACGACACATTTGGATTTGAAGAGTCTATGTATAGTAACTATTTGAAACTATACATTCGCTTAAACACTTAGTAAACAAGATAAGGAACATTAGTGCATATGTTCCGATTTTGAATCTAAAAGTTTGGAAAATCTATTCCAACCGTCAGATATCACCGTTAAGATTAAATACATGTATGAAAAAAAATCGAACTACATCTGACAACGTTAAAGGCTCGATCGGGACGGTGAACCGGGTGAGTCAAACCTCTAAACGCTTTAAAACGGAAATTGGCCCGTCTAAATGACGTTTTTTGGCCAGATCTTCAACAGAGTATAGTTTCAGATCGATGAGACCCAACTAAACGTATAAAAATTTTCCTCAAAATACTTACCGACCGTCAGGCTACCCATAGGAAAACGGAAGTGAAAAACACTTAACCGCAACATTCGGCACACAGATTTTGTCGGAATCTTCTCATTTTTCATCCGTATATGTATTTCAATATTTCGGTCATATCTTATTTCACGATACATTTGCATTTGAAGAGTCTACGTATAGTAACTATTTGAAACTATACATTCGCTTAAACACTTAGTAAACAAGTTAAAGAACATTAGTGCATATGTTCCGATTTTGAATCTAAAAGTTTGGAAAATCTATTCCAACCGTCAGATATCACCGTTAAGATTAAATACATGTTTGAAAAAAAATCCAACTACATCTGACAACGTTAAAGGCTCGATCGGGACGGTTAACCGGGTGAGTCAAACCTCTAAACGCTTTAAAACGGAAATTGGCCCGTCTAAATGACGTTTTTTTGGCCTGATCTTCAACAGAGAATAGTTTCAGATCGATGAGACGCAACTAATCGTATAAAAATTTTCCTCAAAATATTTACCGACCGTCAGGCTACCCATAGGAAAACGAAAGTTAAAATCAGTTAACCGCAACATTCGGCACACAAATTTTGTCGGAATCTTCTCATTTTTCAACCGTAGACGTATTTCATTATTTCGGTCATATTTTATTTCACGATACATTTGCATTTGAAGGATAAAGTTAATTGTGATTGTAACTTAAATTTTGTCTGCATATGGGCGGGAAATAAACAAAGTTTGAAATTTGGGGGCTCCGCCATCCAAAACAAAACCCTAAAATCATGATTCTCATATTCATTCCCACACCCAAATCAAAAACCCAATTAATCATCTCCCACATCCAACATGAGAGGCGGTCGGCGACCCAAGGCATCAATTAACCCACGCCCCCCGCCACCATCAACCCCACTGGAACACTTCCGTCACCGTGACTCCGACGCCAGCTTCGCCAGCAGCCGCCCCTCCTCCATCGGCATCTCCGGCGTCAACATTGACCTCTACAAAGATCGCTCCTACCAACAATCCGCCCTCTCTGCCATCAACTCCTATCTCTCCTCTCACTCCGTCCAATGCTTCCTCAAATTCCCAATCCCTCCCGCTCGTGAGATCACCGAAGCTCTCCGATTCCTCGTCTCCCGCCTCGACTGGCCCTCTCCCAATTTTGGAGCCCTGCTATCTCCAGATTCACATACAAATCTCAGAGGACTTGATTCTCAATTTGCTCAAATCGAGCTCGCTTCGATCAGATAAGTGTGTAATCCATTGCTTTTATTGTTGCTTATCTACCTCTCTATTGGGGCTTGGGCGCAACACCTAAGAATTGTATATTCATGATTGGGACTCTTATTCTCATTACTCCTGGTAAATTCTGCTATTGTCATTACTTCCTGAAACTATGCATCTACTTAATTCATTAGCCGAGGCTTGGAATCTTTTGCTTTTAATTTTATAGCAAATACGAGAGGAATTAAGATTAACTTTTAGCTGGTGGATTGTTGTTGAGTTACAGGAAGTTGCTGTGAAGAAGTTCCTAGACCAGGATTTCTCAGGTGCTGCTTTGGCTGAGTTCAAAAGAGAAGTAATTTTCTAGTCCTTGTGTGCTTTCTGATGTTCCAATAAAGATAAGGAAAATAAACTTACACCCTAGAAATTTATGGTATTTTCTGAACCTTACTTGCCTTATTAAGATTGATCAAATAAATTGTTATCGTATAGCTTTTTAAACTTAGTTGAAACTACAATCGATCATTCCCCATCCCAGCTAATATGGTGGAATATACACCTTTGTGCTTTTACAAGTTTGACACATAGTTATACATACATACACATGGATCAACTTGCTGCCTTGGCTGCATAGCTGTTGATAAGCTCAATATCATATTGTTAAAAAGCTGATTGTATCTTTTCTGTAATCTTTTGTCTGCAATGTTGGGTACGAATAATGCGTAGGCTGCGCCATCCTAATGTTGGTGCTATTACACGTCCTCCTAATCTCTCTATCATTACCGAGTTCCTTCCAAGGTATACGATGAACCTGTAGCAATATGAAATGATTTTTGCAATCTATTACGGATGCTTACTTACACATTAGATTTCGGTCTATTTATTGAAAAAAAAAAAGAATTTAGTAATAACTCCACTGGCATTTGGTTTTCCCAGGAGAAGTTTATATCGGATTATCCATCGTCCTCATTGTCAGATTGAAGAGCGACGAAGATTAAAGATGGCTCTTGATGTGGTATGAAATAATCTTCCCTGTATCCCTTTGGACCAGCAAAATACATCCATATCCACTTTCATGACTGTTTTATTTTTCAGGCAAGGGGTATGAATTGCTTGCATTCGAGCAACCCGACTATTGTTCACCGGGACTTGAAATCTCCAAATCTATTGGTTGATAAAAACTGGATTGTGAAGGTATTGGATTTATTGTCACTATTTTGGATATTGGTTTTGTGTCTTGTTTTAGCATACCATCTGTATAGCTGTTCTATGAGGTGAACTTTTCTTGAAACTGGATTCAATTATACAGGTGGGTGATTTTGGACTGTCGCGCTTGAAACATAACACTTTCTTGTCTTCCAAATCAACTGCTGGAACGGTGAGAGTCTGGAATTCATTTTATTAATTTCCTTCTAGATTTGCCTTTGCAGATACTTATACAATATGACTACTAGTCTTCGTAATAATAAAACTCAAGTAAAAAATTGGCACCTTTTCTTCATCTCTCTGATTGTTGCCCTTGATGTGTTAGCCTGAGTGGATGGCACCAGAAGTTTTGCGCAATGAAAACTCCAATGAAAAGTGAGTAAATTCTTCTTGTAGTAATTCTGTTTCTTTTCTTTAATTCATGTATTTTGGGACTTAAGGTTTCTCTTTGTCACTCTTGTTTGTTGTTCTTGAAGCCTAATTAGGGTCTGACCCTTAATTTATGACCGATCAGCTTCTGGGTTAGGGTTGCAATTAGAGTCGGGTGGTCTTGTTATGTGTTCATATAGTCCTGGGACTTAATTGAAGTCCAGCTCCAGCATTATAAAGTTAGCTTTTTTTTTTTTATGTTCTAATCTATTTGGTACTCATATGTTTTTCCCCTGCCTTCTTAGCTTATGAGGTACGCTTTATAAACGAAATCCTTTCAAAAATGCTTTATTTTGAATTAGCCATATTATTCAAACTTGTACTGCACGTCTGCACCTATATGATATCTAGTCTAATTAGATTACTGCACATATATAATTTGAGTCTTTACCATTTTGATTACTGCACCTACTGCACCTATATGATGCTTTGGACTACAAATGTTAAGTATTGACGATATGATAGCATTACTCTGTCAACAAAGCAAGTTTGCATTCATGGACTAATTTCTAATTCTGTAATTCTTGATTTCAGGAATTGGTAGAAAATAATCCCCTCATTGCTGTTGAAGTTCTCACCAAGTTGATAAACTCTCCTGAAATTTCTGAGTATGTCTCTAGTACAAGATTTTTGCATCGATTTTTCCTGGATTAGAGAAGCAGCTGCACTCTTTAGGCTCCTAAAATCCTTGGAATGAACTACTCTTACTTGTCTGTAACTTTTTGTATTGCAAGATTGCCACCATTTAGAAGTAGTAACTAGCAAGCAAAACGGACTGCCGCCATTTAGAGTTGGGTTGCCGTGGCGCTTATACTAGGTTTGTATATACTTCAGATTATATGCAGGTTTTAGGCTAATTTCTGTAACCTTGTGTAGCCGAGTAGACTATACTAGCCATTTTGTTTATATTGGCTCAGCTAATAGGGATGTTGAATATTTGGTTGTCTCTATATTGTGAATGGACGGATTTTGATTTGGTTAATATCAATATTGGATGTATATGTTTTAATTTGTTGGTTTTAAGAAATGTATTGTATATCGCTGTGAATTGCAAACAGAAAAAATTGTCTATCAACCATCTAAACAATGGTTTGTAAATCGGAAGCTGAAAAGTATTGTCTGATTCGCAGAATCACTTTACAAACCAAAATGAAACCATTGTGTATATCGGAGTATCACATTACAAACCAAAACAAAACCATTGTCTGAAACTCAGAATCGCAATGAAAGCCGTAACGAAATAATTGTCTGTATCTAAGAATCACAATGGAAGGGAAAACGATATCATTGTCTGTAACTCATAATCACAATAGAAACGAAACTAAAACCATTGTCTTTAGCAGATGCAGATAACAAATATCAAACACAAATTTGAAAATCTAGAAACGACTGTAGTTTAAATCAAATATGGACAATACATAAAGAGAAAATTAAGTTGTACAAAACTAATAAAGACAATACTTCATATAAATGAGTGTCTTCTTATAATGGCAAAGACAATATTTCCCAAAAAAATGCTATTGTATAAAATGACACGAGACAATGATTTATAACAAAGTAACATTGTCGTTATTGGATGTCAGACAATGACTCTTTTTGTCCTACCATTGTCCATAGTGGTTATCAGACAATTATAATTTACCATTGTCTGAAGCGTGTATTAGACAATTGCTGGGTAGACAATGGTAATAGTACCTCATCAGACAATGCTAAAAAACCATTGTCTATTGAGGTTTTTGGCTTAGTGTCTTTTGCCATGCTTAATCTCTCACAAATACAACATTAGTTTCTCATTCTTCCCAACTCACTTCTGTCCCAAAGCCTTTGTTTCATAAACCAAAACCACCGTAGTCATTTCCTGAATCTCTTCTTCTCAAACTCATGTCATTCTTGCTCCCACGCCATGCACATTTTGTCAGCCCTTCATTGAAAGATCTCATGTGTTATCGAGTCACTGCCGTGACTGAGGAGGAGCTGCTGGGACGAACAAAACAGCAAGCTTCCTGGGATTCTCAATCTTTCGAGGCTTGCTGTGTCTAGTCTTTGCTAACTCAGACAAGGGGACGAGTTTTTGGGCTCAGCCATGGTGATTTCCTTGCCGTACAACCCCGACCAAAAACACCCCCAACAGTTGTATATCTTGAGAAGGATATATTCAATTCCATTGATAATGAGTCTATTATTCAGCTGTTTCAAAAGGTGGCACCTCGTAGAGGACAATTGTAGATGATTCTAAGTAAATGACTACCTTTTGTTTCTTACTAGTCTAGTGTTTTGCTTAGCTGAATCTTTTGTGCTATATATTGAACTTTATTTTTACAAGTTGAAAGGCAAAGAATGTTAGTATGTAATCTTTTACAACTTGTATAAATTGATAATTTTGGATTTTGCTTCTTTGCCTCTCTGTCCAGGTTTATCTTTTTTTATTTATTTATATGACACCAAGCATGTTTTTTTGTTAGACTCTCTTGTTTCTTATTTGTTTCATACTTTTGTGTACTATTTTTGTGTACTATTGTGGATTTAGTGCAAGTGACATGAAACTTGCCCCCATATATAAAATTTCCTACGTCCGCCCTTAGTACGTGTTACATGGATCCTGTAAAACAAGGTATAATTAAGCAACACATTGAATCGATACGCACGGTACATGCAGCTAGAGATTCCAACGAAGGATTAATCAGAATTTTAAGCTTACTGAACTATGGGAAAAGACCTCAACGTACAAAGCCATACAATTTCAAGTGGAGACTACCATTTAAGGTTTTGGGTAGAACTGTTAAGGGAACTGGGCATACGCTTAACCTCATGCATGTTCATAATGAACATAAGAATGAGCGAGGAGCTAGGTCTATCGGAGAAGCATGACTGTAGAATAACGAACACCAAGTTTGGTGTTCGTTATTCTGCAGTCATGCTTCTCCGATAGACCTAGCCTCGAGAAATTGTGACGGTGGATATGAAATGGACAATTGAAGACCGTTGAAACTTTCAACTGTGTATACCTACTTCTTCTCAGAGATGCAGATCGACTGAGGATTCAGGTTTCGCTCTGCAGATTTGACCGAGACTGACCGACTCATGCAGTGTGGCCAATGCGGTATTTTGTACTTTGTACTATTGGAAATTAGGAAATATTTCCCTCGCAAATTCTAAAACAATTGGGCTGGGTCATCATAGCTTGGGCCCTTACACCTCTGCAGCCGATCAGCAAACCAATCAAAATTCTCTAGCTTAGGTCTTTGCTTACTTGTTTTGTGAGTATCATCATCACTTGAATTCCTTGATTCTTAACACGCTCTTGACAAAAACTGAGGCGGATCAGGCATGTTTTCAGGGTATAAATACTAGAAAGAAAGTATGTTATAGGATACATACGTAGTTGCATGTTTTCAAATTTGTTAGAGACTTATCAATTAGAAAATATTGCGATGTTATCACACGATTAAGGTGGCCACAAATTAAAGATGAGATGAATTATAGTAAAAATTGGTGGAAATTCATATTACACCATGAAGTAATGTTTGCAAACGATTCTCAACTACTTGTTTTTAATATTAGAACTAGGGCTGGGCATCCAAACCCGGTTCCGTGATCCCGTGCTAATTTCGTCTCGAAAATTAACGGGACGGGACGAGATTCGAAATAAAAAATGAGGATCTCGTCCCAATCCGTCCCATATTAAAAGAAAAGGAACGGGATCAGAATCACTTGATTAAGACCCGTTAAATCCCGTCCCGTCCCATTAATATAAAAATTAAAATATTTATTATAAAACTTGTATATAGTGGCTTTATGTGAGCTGTTACATTGATCAAGATAAAGTATTTAATGTAAAACGTCACTCTTTTAGCACTTTGTGTATGCATCCTTTCTAACACTTTGATTTTAAAGTCTTCAAATGTTAAATCTTGATTAGATTTCATCGGAGCAAAGAGAAACCAATGAAAATGATCTAGATATTTTTTTTTCTTTGTACAATTTTTAGTTTTTTTTTTCGGGATCCCAAATTAGTCCCGGTCCCGTCCTTTTTCCCAACGGGATTTGAGACTTCCGGAATCAAGTATGAAAAATAGAAATCCCGTATTGTCCCGTCCCGAAAAATAATTACGGGATCAAGACCGGCATTAGTCGAAACCCGGCCCGTCCCGGCATGTATATATTTTTACTTTCATCGACCTCTCGGATTGTGTTTGCGAACCAGAGTGCATTTATAAAGGGTAGATCTATTGTCGACCCTATAATTCTCACTTCTGAATGTATTAATCTTTTGGACACTAAATGCAGGGGAGGCAATATTGCTATTAAGCTGGATATCAGTAAGGCGTTTGACACCTTGGATTGAGACTTTTTGCTACGAGTTCTCATCTCTTTCGGCTTCTCTAATACTTTTATTAGCTGGATTCATACAATTTTACGATCAACTTTCCTTTCTATTTCGGTTAATGGGCAGTCTTATGGGTATTTCACTTGTTCAAGAGGAGTTCGGCAAGGTGACCCGCTTTCCCCTTCTTCTTTTTTGCCTAGCAAAAGAAGTACTTAGTCATGGACTATCAAGATTGGTTGAGCAAGAGAAAATTACTAGAATTGCTTGTCCGGGTAAGGTAGTCCCTCCCTCTCATGTTCTATTTGCTGATGATGTGATGGTTTTCATGCAAGGAACTTCTCGGGGTTGAAAGTTCTAATGAAATTTTTGAAGGAGTATGCACAAAACTCGGGTCAGGTGGTGAACAAAGCAAAATCTTCAGTTTATATTGGTAGATTTGCTCATTCCAGGGAAACTATTATACAACATCTCATAGGGATTCGGGAGGGGACTCTACCTTTTACCTATCTAGTGGTACCTGTCTTTCAAGGTTGTGCACGTGATTCATTCTTCCGTGTTGTTATTGCTGATAAAGTAAGGTGTAAACTTTCTTCTTAGAAGGCTAGGGGTTGCAACTCTCTCAAGCTGCAAGGCTTCAACTCATCTCATCCACCATTCAAAGCCTACTAATCTACATTTTTCAAGTTTATGAATGACCTTGCTCTTTGCTCTCTAAAATTTAAAGTTGGACACGTAACTTCTTTTGGACCGGAGATTCGTTCAAGAAGGCAGCTGCTCTTATTGCATGGGCTAATTATTGTACTCCTAAAGATCAAGGTGGTTTAGGTTTAAAGAACCTCAGGCACTAAATCGTGCTATGCTTTTAAAGCGTTGTTGGGAGGTTGCCTCTAGCACTTCTATTTCGACAGTCTTCCTCAGAAATAGATTTCTAAAGGAGGGTTTAACCCCTTGCTCATACTACAAAAAGT
Source organism: Potentilla sterilis (assembly GCA_963682095.1). Taxonomy (NCBI): domain Eukaryota; kingdom Viridiplantae; phylum Streptophyta; class Magnoliopsida; order Rosales; family Rosaceae; genus Potentilla; species Potentilla sterilis. The sequence continues at coordinate 39,136,828 of OY821763.1, read as the reverse complement.
CTTATGTTTGGGTGGGGTTAAAGAAGCTTTGGCTTTCTGTGCTATCTAATATGCATTGGTTGGTTGGTGATGGTGAAAGTATCTCTTTTTGGAGGGATAATTGGCTTGGTGTTTCTTTATGTAGTATAATATTACTCCAGATTGTTTACCCATGCTTCAAGACCGGGTTAGAAAATGTATTTTTGATAATAAGTGGATTCTGCCTCCAATATTTTATTCTCTTTTCCCGGAAGCTTCTGCCTTGATCTTGGATACTGTATTGCCTCTAAGATCGGAGGTGGATCAGATCATTTGGCCTCATTGCAGTTCAGGTTCTCTCACTTCAAGAGATGCTTTCGATTTTATTTCTGGGCCTGATACTATTGTTTCCTGGGTTAAATTGATTTGGCACAAAGTCCTCGCTCCTAGATGTAGCTTATTGGCTTGGCATGTCTTTCATGGAAGAATCAAAGATGATATCTATCTCAAAAAGATTGGGGGTTCATTTATGCTCTCAGTGATCATTCTGCAAGGTTAGTACAAAGTCCCTTTCTCACTTATTTTTGGATTGCACTGTTATTCATGGAGTCTGGAGTTGGGTTTGTTCTTTATTCCACATTCAGTTCTCCCAAGTCACAAGCTTGAGTTCTTTGCTCTCCTCACAACTTATGCATCAGTAAACCCCTGCTTCAAAACAACTATGGCGCATCTTTGTTTGCACGCTATTTTGGTATACATGGAAGGAGCGAAATTCGATCAGAAACAATGATATGATTTTCAGTCTTGATCGTTTTAAACATGGTTTCTTCTTGCTCTCATGGAAGCTGAGCAATTAATTTTTCACAAATACCCTTCTTCGGCAAATGTCCTCCCTATTTTTAATTTATTGGGGTTATCGTCGTTGCAGCGCACACCTCCAAGCTTCATACCTATCATATGGCAACCTCCTCCCCCAAATTGGCTAAAAGTTAATACGAATGGTTCTTTTGTAGACCCAAATAATGCTGGTTTTGGTGGTGTTTTTAGGAATGATAATGGGCAGTTTGTCGGTGCCTTTGCTTTTAAGGCCAGGGTTTCTAGTGCTATTGATGCGAAAGTTCTCGCAATCATTGAAGCTATTCGTGTGGCTTGGGTTAGGCGGTGGACTCATGTTTGGTTTGAGACAAATTCATACTTAGCGGTACACTTTCATTCTCCTTATCTAATTCCTTGGCGTCTTCGGCGTGTTTGGTTCAACTGTCTGCATCAAGTTAAAGACTTGAATGTGCTTGTTACTCACACTTATAGAGAAGGTAATGGGGTAGCTGATAGACTTGCGAAATATGGTGCTTCTGTGGAGGGCTCTATCTGGTGGGTGTCCCCTCCGTCTTTCTTATGGTCTCATCTTGATCAGGATGCTTCATTGCGTACTACATACCGGTCATCTTCAAAACATGTTTCTTGTTTCTTATTTTGATGCTTTAGGTTTCATAGTTTCGAGTTTGTCTGTAATAAAAAAAAAAAAAATAGTTCTTGGATGCTATACAGGCTATGGGTATGCCCTGCTTGTTGAGTGGTGTCCTAGAGGTGGTTTTGGCCTATTCCCCCCTTCCTTTTGTACTTTGTTTTTTCTATCAATAAACTTTCGGCCAAAAGTGATGATTTAGCCCTTAGGTGGCTTACTAAAAAAAAAAAAACTATCGATCTCTCTTGTTTAGCGCATATTAATCTTCTCTATAAGTTAAACATCGTAATAATTTTTTTTTTCCACCCACAAATGAGACCATCGATATATTTGTCATTATATTTAATATTTGATTCGATTGTTGACGAAAGTAGTAATGGAGGAGATTTAGGTTTAGAAATGTCGCTAATTTTTCAACTATATATTTCATGAATCAATTAGTAATCTTGACTTATGGGGGCATGAATTGCTCCAGAGAGTGTTGAAGAGGAGAGATCCCACATTGGAAAAGTGACAAATAAAATACAACTCATAAGTGGATAGATAATATCCAATTGTACCGAGGCCTTTTGTGATTAAAACCCAACACCTTTACGGTGGCTAAGTTGGGACAATATCGGTACAGTTGATCCACGGGCCACGCTTCTCACCGTTTAACATGGTATCAGAGCGGGTCCCTCTCCAATTGCTTCCCCAGCACTATTGGGTTTCCACAAGCATAATGGACTCAAATTTGGACTCAAATTTGGGTTCATCGAATTGCCATCAGAGAAATTCTGATTGGTTTCATACCAAGTGTCCGCAGTGGGCCTTGGACCATACATACCAATTTCTGTTGTCAGAGTTGGACCAAATGAATTACACGTGCAAACCTCCAACGAAAATTAGGTTGCACGTGAGGGGGAGTGTTGAAGAGGAGAGATCCCACATTGGAAAAGTGACAAATAAAATACAACTCATAAGTGGATAGATAATATCCAATTGTACCGAGGCCTTTTGTGATTAAAACCCAACACCTTTACGGTGGCTAAGTTGGGACAATATCGGTACAGTTGATCCACGGGCCACGCTTGTCACCGTTTAACAGAGAGTACGTGTTTAAGTTTGTTTGGTCTCGTCTATATGAAAGTAAAAATATATACATGCCATACCCCTATGCATCAGACTAAACAACAGGAGAAGGAGCATAGTCCACATGATCGAGCAGTTCAAAAGAGTTGCCGCCATGCCTGCACCGCCCATTTTTGGCCAATTAGTTATGGCCAAACCTAGTTAAGTGATCGATGTGCAGACTTTGTTGGCCAAATAGTATAGCCTTTTTAATCTTTCGTTATGAGGGTCTGAGTTTTAACCAACACATTAACAGTTTGACGTACTGTATTCATGAGAGGCAAGAACACATGACCTTTGAAGTTGCTTGGGGTTCGTATTTTTAGCCATCGGCGAATAATGTGATACTTCTTATTGGTATTGGAACTAAGCTCAGTGAAATGTCAAATCAATTTTGATATTGGGATAAGTACAGACTGAAAGGAACAAGGAAGATGCATATTATTGTGTTGATATGCATCTGCATATGCTTTCAGTAGGCTGTGTTTGGCTTGAACTGCTCCACCTTTGCGCTTTCAATATGATGATCAACAAAATCTATGAAAAATCAAATCACTACTTTGAGTCTTCGACGAGTATACAAGAGAGAATAGTTCACAAAACAACAAAGAGATAAATGAAAAGTTACTAGATCCATTTGGGGACAATTGTCCACATAAAGGATGTGCAAGATTCGTAACAAAAGAAAAGAAGCAAAAAAAAGTAGGGAAGATTAAGGAGGTCCATACGTAATCCCTTACTGACTCATTTGCATAGTAGACCTTCACTTTCAATTGGGGTCAAAATACACTTAGTTGTTTTGTTAAGATTTCAATTATTTATGTATTTGTAGATCATTCAAACCGTTAATTTGATATGAGAGTTACGATAAACTTTAAATGTTAATAAGATTTAATTAATAGCCTTAATCGAGACAATAAAATCGATTAACTCAATAATTTAAAACATTGGATCCAAAATGATTTTCAAAATTGTACTTGGCTAAAGATAAAGAAAATTTTGGTCACAAGTTTCTTACTCCATATTGTCCCGAACGAAGCATTGTGGAAAATTCAAGGAACCATAGATGAGTTTTGTAAGTGTCTTAGAGGACAAAGCATATCATGTCTCCAGTGAGCTAGTAGTGGGTTGGAGATCACATGGGAGACACAGACTACACTATTTGGTAAGTTGTAGTGTGAGGTTCTCGAGTGTGTGTGACTTAGTACGACGGGCATGGAATCATGGCGTTTTCTGGCGTGAACCAAAGGTAATGTCGACGAATATGTAGAGAAGTTGCATAAAAAGAATACGAAGTTTACATTAAAATAGTTCACAACAAAGAGGAGGGTTCAGAAAGAAGGAAAGGGGAAGCAAAACATGTGTGGAGGGATGGAACCCGAAAGGCAAGGTTTGCTGGACAAGCTTTCTTGGATGTCCCCAATTTGGCGAGGAGCCGTAAGGTGATTTCACAAGTTGAGCGTTGAAACTCTTCACGGCTATGTTTTGTTGGTGTTGGTGGGGAATTGAAACCAGAAGATCGGAAGTAAATCTTAAGCTACATATATGATTGTTAGACTACATTTCACTTAGGACTATGATGAGATTTACTTGTGCAAATGAAATTGCACCGAGAGTGATAAAGTAGTCTGGGGTTCCAATCCAAAATTAATTGGCAATGGAAAGAGTAGCCTAAACCCTTATAAACCCACATGCTAGGTCTCATTTTCCTATGTGGGATCACTGAGATGTATATTCTCAACACGCCCCCGCAGATGTGGTGAATTTTTAAGCCATACACGTGGACAACATTTTGGGTGACGTGGAGTCCATGTGGCCATTTGGGCTTCACACGTGAACATGAGTAACCCGTTCTGATACCATGATAAAGTAGTCTGGGGTTCCAATCCAAAATCAATTGGCAATGGAAAGAGTAGCCAAAACTCTTATAAACCCATATGCTAGGTCCCATTTTCCCATGTGTGATGTTTATTCTAAACAGAGAGGTCATGTGAAAACACTTCATTCCTCTGTCCTCCAATAATATATTGTGATTTAAACGCCAATCAACGTTTGCATATTTTGAACTTGGGTATGAGGATTCTATACCTAAAATCTCACCAACTCGACCACATATGATGGTTAATTCTCCATATCTATATTAACTCTTCGATCGATTATATTATGAGGTCACTAATAAATTAGCTATTGTTCTTTACGAAGTGGTGGTGGAAGAGTTGCTTACAAGTTGGGTAAAGTAAATCTACATGCAAATAGCTAGAAATAGCAACTAAGTTGTAGCGAAACCTACTCGACTTTCATTTTTATTGGGAGGGAAATAATTAAGTGGTACAACGCATGTAAGTGAATAATTATATTGAACAAGTGAGGAGGCCACCGCCCAGCCAACCAAATGGTTGTCAATTACATCGATCTCCTATCTTTCTGAATCTAGCATTCTAGACAACCAAGTTGATGCCCTAGCTTTCTGCTCAATTGCATTCCACTGCTTAATAATAGGTGAGGCTATATATATCTTGACGCCCTTCAATAATATGAACTATGAAATCAAGTTCAGACTTATAGACGAATTGTATATATAGCTTAAGTAATCTAGCAATATTTAGGGTTTTCATATATGGCTAGAGTTTGGTAGATCTTGAATGAGAGGCTAGACTCATAATCGCGCTCTTTCGATATATCAACTACAATTAGTAAGGTACGTGTAGGTTTGGCCGTACGTACATATATATAATTAGCTGCATGATGGAAAAAAATCGACGATTTGGTAATGTGGCCGTGCATAACTATATATTGGCAATTTGGCAGCCTAATTCGAGCTGATTGGTCCTCACATAATAATGCTGGAATAGCTATGTAGTGTTCCAGAATTTGTAATTGATACAATGTCAAATTTAGTTTGAAATCAAGCTAAACTTGTAATTAGAGCATGTTCAGCAGACTCTCCATTATAACTTCTTAGCTATTTTGGAGAGTATATTTAGTGTTTTTTTTTGTAAAAAATAGCAGTTATATCAGACTCTCTATTATAACTCTATGTTAACTTTTAGCTATCTCGCTAGCCAAATTTGGAGAGTGAGATAGCTAAAAAATAACATAGAGTTATAATAGAGACTCTGATATAGCTGTTATTTCTCACAAAAAGCTAAATATGCTCTCCAAAGTAGCTAAGAAGTTATAATAGAGAGTCTCACTACCAGAAAAAAGAGCATTACTGACGAAAAAAAAAAACGGCCGACGACATACTTTTTTCGTCGGCTATTCCCAAGAATGGCCGATGATTTTTTATTTCGTCGCTAAAAATAAAAAATCGTCGGCTATTCCCCAAGAATGGCCGACGATTTTTTCTTTCGTCACTAAAAAATATTTTTCGTCGGCTATACCCCTAGAATGACCGACGATTTGTATTTTCGTCGGCCTTTCTCTTAAAGTATAGCCGACGAAAACTTTAGAAAGTTTGGCCGACGAAATTCGAATTTTCGTCGGCTATAAGTCTTTATATTTTCAGATCTGGACAGAAGCTGCTCATTTAAAAAAAACGAAAAAAAACGGGAGAAAGAGTGAAAAATCTGTGGGTATTGTTGAAATCCGTCCTCTCTTACATTGTGGAGCTATATATAGGTACGTATATGTGTATATATGTTGATTTTGAGTTTTAGTTGAGTTGATTTTGAGTTTTAGTGATTTTGATATAGTAAGTGATTTTTTGTTTTGTTGTTGTTTTAGTGTTAGAATGTATGTATATATGTTGATTTTGAGTTGTAGTTGAGTTGATTTTCAGTTAGAGTATAATTATGTGTTTTAATTTGATGTTATTTTAATTAGTGTTAAAATATATATAAATATGTTAATTAATGGTTGTTGATAGTGTAATGAACTTAAATAATGGTTGTTAATTAATGGTATATATATGAGTTGATGTTGATAATAATATATATTGTGATATATATGTGTTAATTAATTTATTATTAATTAAAGTTATACATATATATTATTATCAGGCTATATATGGATCGAGATAAGAGTTGGATTTCGCTTCCAAGGCATGACCGACGATACACTACATGAGTTGTGGATTTTTTGCAGTTCGTCGAGGAAAATGCAAACGGGAGTGAATACCATTATTGCTCGTGCAAGAAATGTAAGTGTCGCAGTGATATGTGTCGATTTCCGATTAGGACAGTATGGGAGCACCTAAAGAGTAATGGGTTTTGGCCGAAGTACAAACGTTGGATATATCACGGTGAGCCATCATTAGATGGATCGCATGATCATGGGCAGTTTTTTGAGGCGGGCAGTAGTAGTACATCCAACGATCCAACAATGGCATTCGTCAACGACGTGTTTCCTTTTGAAAGCGGTGTACGTGGGGAACAATATATGCATGACCCGGTGCAGCTATTCCCACAAGTTGTCAACACAGCTGTCTTTGACAAGTACAACAAACTGATTGCATTGCAACAGACCCCTGTGTCTTCAAGTTCTGAGAAGACAGTTCTTCAAAGTGTGATGGAGGTAATGAGGATTAAAGTCGAGACAAAATCGAGCATCAGGCAAGTGGATGAATATCTACAGTACACTTCTTCGTTGTTGGAAGAGGGTCATCGTAATCCTACCAATCACCGTAAGGTCCGAAGTATCCTCAAAGATCTAGGGCTTTCCTACATTAAGATCCATGCATGCGCATTTGACTGTGTTCTCTTCTGGGGTAAAGATACAGAAGGGAATGACCTTGCTAGCCTTGACGCATGTCCGATATGTCAGTCCGACCGATATAAGTTGACGGGAGCAGGCAATAGGAAACCTGTGAAAGTGCTTCGGTATTTTCCGTTGAGAGATAGGCTTGAGCGGTTGTACATGTCAGAAACCACCGCAAAAGCTATGAGATGGCACGGTGAGCGGGACGCGGGAGACGCAGATATCATGACACACATCTCTGACGGAGCGGCTTGGAAGCATATAAACAATGAGTTTCCTCATTTTGCGTCAGATGTCAGAAATGTCAGGCTCGGGCTCTCAACTGACGGGTTCAACCCTTTCGGCACCATGAGTCTTTCATACAGTATAAGGCCGGTGGTTTTGGTACCTTACAACCTTCCTCCGTGGATGTGCATGAAGAAGGAATATAATATGTTGACGTTGTTGATTTCGGGGCCTGGTTACCCAGGGAAATGTCTCGATGTGTATATGAGACCATTGATTGAAGAGCTTAAGGTATTGTGGGACGTTGGTCATCCCACTTTTGACAAGTACAAGCAGGAGACGTTCCAGATGCATGCCATGGTTATTGGTACAATTAGTGATTTTCCTGCTTATGGGATGTTGTCGGACAGCGTTGTTAGGAGATACAAGGCTTGTCCAGAGTGCCTCAGCGATTATGGGAGCACCCCTCATTGCAACAAGATATGCCGAATGGGTCATCGTGTGTTCCTTCCGGCGGATCACCACTGGCGTTACGAGTCCGCCACATTTGATGGAACCGAAGAACACGGTGGTCCTCCCAGAAGATGGACGGGAAGAGAAATTTTAGCAGTGCTTAATGAATACGATTTTGGGCCCCTCAGCAATCATCCCGATATTGTAGCGGAAATACCTGAAAGACCTGAGGAGTACAAATTCTGGACACATAAGAGCATATTGTGGGAACTCCCGTACTGGTGTGAGTTGCAGATCCGTTACTTCCTAGACGTTATGCACATAGAAAAAAATGTTTCTGAAAGTGTGGTGGGCACAACGCTGAACTTGGAGGGGAAGACGAAAGACGGTCCTAAGGCTCGCACTGATCTGCAAAACATGAATATCAGAAAACAACTATGGTTGAAACAAGGGAAGAGAAAAATGCCTCAAGCTCCTTACACCGTCAAGCCTGAGCATAAACTAGAAATTTTCCATTGGATAAGTCGGGCCAAGTATCCTTCAGGCTTTGCTGGAAATATAGCCAAGTGTGTGAATAGACAATTCAACAATCTTTACGGGTTGAAAAGTCATGACAATCATATCCTGCTACAATGTCTCTTCCCTGTTTTCATTCGACCGTTCTTTTCCCGTCACGTTGTGGAGCCGTTTGTAGCGTTGGCAAGATTTTTCCAGAAGGTATGCACACGGGAAGTGAGAAAATCTGACATCCGGGAAATGCAACAAGACATCGTTCATATCATGTGTAAATTTGAGATGATATTTCCTCCAAATTTTTTCGACATCATGCCTCACCTCATGATCCATCTTCCTCGGCAGTTGTTGCTTACCGGTCCTGTGCACTTCACTTGGATGTATCCGATGGAAAGGTACGTATTTTACACCTTATGTTAATTTCTTCATCTATATATGTGATATAGTATTAATGTATTATCATAACACTTTAAAAAATTGATTTATAGGCAACTTGGACAATACGGTGATTTTGTCCAAAACAGATCCGCACATGAAGGATGTATAGCTGAAGCATATATTGCGCACGAGTGCGTCACCTACATGAAGCTGTATTTAGGAGCGTTACAGGAAAGCATACCAGAAGATGTACCTTCACAGTTCAATCTTTCCATACTCTCCGACGATGTTGTACTCGGTGGAAACATGCCAGTTTCCTACAAGTTGAAAGATTATGAGGTAGCCATTGCACATTGGTGGGTACTAATCAACTGTCCAGAAGTTCAGTTTTGGAAGAACATGCATCTAAACTGTGAACAAGTAGGAGGTGATCTCGATTACCACAACCGGACATTCGCAGAGTATTTCGGCCGCTGGGTACGTAACTTTAACACTATTCTATACGTGTTTATATATTATTGTGTATAATTATTCATATTTATAGTTGATTCTGATGGTTGCAGATGGACCTTATTAAAAATGATAATCACCCAAATTGGTCGCACGAACTCAGACTTCTAGCAATGAGGCCGGTCTATTCAAAAGTTTATGCGACGTGCAAGGTGAATGGTGTGTTATTTCGATGTGAAGAGAGAGACCTCAGACTGAAAACACAAAATTCAGGGGTTATGGCACATGGTGGGGATGATGGAGTTGACTATTACGGTGTTCTCCATTCAGTTGTGGAACTGCATTATGGGGAAGGCATGAAAGTGCACATTTTCAAGTGTAGATGGTTTGACACACGGCCGCAGAGCATGAAAACCGATCAATATGGCATAACTTCTGTGAACACTAGTACATCATGGTATGAGGACGACCCGTTCGTTTTAGCCACATGGGTGAAACAAGTGTTTTATCTTGATGATCTCGCCAAGGGTGACCCGTGGAAAGTAGTCACCACTATCCACCATCGCAACATTTACCGGGCGTCTACACTTGGAGTGGCTGTAGAGAACGAGGAAGGGGGCACCGCGTATCAAGAGCCCAACTTAAACGGTATTCCTGACTTCTCTTTTATTCGCCTAGACACGCCGGTGCGAATTCGACGTGAAGAGCCACTGCTTGTTGATGTTGATCCAAATGAAGAAACTAACAAGGACTCTAGTGGTGAGGAACGACATAGATTACCCCTATCGAGCAATTCAGAAACCGAAGAAGACTCATCCGATGATTCCGATTACAATCCGACAGATTAAGTAATTTAGATGATGTAATCCTTTCATTTGTAATCCACTCTTTTCTAATGAACGGGCGTGGGGATGAGCCTCCCAGCATAGGCTGGGTTCCAAACCCCTTTAAAAAAAATTTGAAATATGTTTACTGTTGGGTTTCTGTTTTTTTTTTATGTTCAATTTTGATTATATATGAACAGGACATAGGAATACGAGAGTGTAACACCACTGATTTTTTTATTTTTTTTCAAAGAATAGCCGACGAAAAATGCATTATTTCGTCGGCTATACTAATTATAGCCGACGAAATATGCGTGATTTCGTCGGCCAAAAGTATATTGAAAAATACATATTTTATTTTAGACACAAAATGACAAAAGAATAGCCGACGAGTACTAGGTTTGATTTCGTCGGCTATTCTTTAAAAAAAAAAAAAAACAGACTACCTTCCATTTTCTATCACTATCGACAACCATTGCTTCATCCTTCAAATGCAAATGTGTCGTGAAATAAGATATGACCGAAATAATGAAATACGTCTACGGTTGAAAAATGACACGATTCCGACAAAATCTGCGTGCCGAATGTTGCGGTTAACTGTTTTTTACTTCCGTTTTCCTATGGGTAGCCTCACGGTCGGTAAATATTTTGAGGAAAATTTTTTATACGATTAGTTGCACCTCATCGATTTGAAACTATTATCTGTTGAAGGTCATGCAAAAAAAACGTCATTTACACAGGCCCAATTTCCATTTCTAAGCGTTTAAAGGGTTGACTCACCCGGTTGACCGTCCCGATCGAGCCTTTAACGTTGTCAGATGTAGTTGGATTTTTTTTTCATACATGTATTTAATCTTAACGGTGATATCTGACGGTTGGAATAGATTTTCCAAAGTTTTAGATTCAAAATCGGAACATATGCACTAATGTTCCTTAACTTGTTTTACTAAGTGTTTAAGTGAATGTATAGTTTCAAATAGTTACTATACGTACACTCTTCAAATGCAAATGTGTCGTGAAATAAGATATGACCGAAATAATGAAATACGTCTACGGTTGAAAAATGACACGATTCCGACAAAATCTGCATGCCGAATGTTGCGGTTAACTGTTTTTTACTTCCGTTTTCCTATGGGTAGGCTCACGGTCGGTAAATATTTTGAGAACATTTTTTATACGATTAGTTGCGCCTCATCGATTTGAAACTATTATCTGTTGAAGGTCAGGCAAAAAAACGTCATTTACACAGGCCAATTTCCGTTTTAAAGTGTTTAGAGGTTTGACTTCGCAGTTTGACCAAAGGTTTAGCCGACGAATTCAAATATTTCGTCGGCTAAACTCTTGCGATCCGCTTATTGTTCGCCGTTGGATGGCTCAGATCCAACGGCTGTGATTTTCCAAAGTATAGCCGACGAAATATTTGTATTCGTCGGCTAAACTCTTGCGATCCGCGCCTTTTCATTGTCCGCCGTTGGATGGGGGAGATCGGACGGCTGCTGAGCGCCTAAAATATAGCCGACGACATTCAAAGAATAGCCGACGACATTCAAAGTATAGCCGACGAT